>CM049590.1:18775198-18782698 GCA_027123335.1 Amphiprion clarkii
TATTTGCCCCGGGAGCTCAGTGTGGTGGTCATACCAGCAGTTTACATCCCAGCTGATGCTAATGTTAGCCTAGCCCTCTCGTACCTGCATGACGTCATCAATAAGCAGATGTGGAATCACCCAGATGGAGCCTTTGTTGTTGCTGGGGACTTTAATAAAGTCTGCCTAAAGACTGAAGATTTCTACAGTATGTGCAATGTCCAACCAGAGGGGACAACACTTTGGACAGCCTTAAGCAGGTCCCCCACCTGGACATGTCAGACCACCTGTCCCTGCTCCGAGTTCCTGCATACGCCACCATCAGGAGAACAAATCCAGTGACTAAGGGTGCTTTCACACCTGTTAGTCCGCTATAGTGGTTCGTTTGGACCCAAAAGTTGTCACAATGTTGCTATTTTCAACTGGTTCGGTTCGCATTCACACCAGTGTTTTCGCAGGTGAACCTACTCCAATTAATGTTATATCTCCCCCCAGTCGTTTGGCGGCGCTGTTTACAAAACAAGGCGTTTACGATGACGTAGGTGTACGCTGATTGGCGTAAATTCCCTGTGCAGGTTGCTACGGAAGCTCCTGTAGACCAAAAAGTCTGCTGCGCCATCAAGTGGTCCGAATGGAGACAGGTTTGTGTTCTCACCAGGAGCGAACCGAACTGGAGTTCACAGAGAAGCGGACCGAGACCACCTCCCGAAAGTGGTCTCGGTGCGGTTCGTTAGTCCGAACCAAAAAAATCTGGTATGCTTTCACATCAGCCCAAACGAACCGTACTTGCAGGTGTTGCGGACTCCAGTCCGCTTTAAGCGGACTAAAAGACGTAGGTGTGAAAGCACCCTAAGACTATTAAATCCTGGCCAGCAGCAGGACTGCTTCCAGAGTACAGACTGGTCTGTATTCAACCGTATGGACTTACAGGAGCACACAGACGCCGTGTTATCCTACATCAGTTACTGTACAGATACTGTTACTGTGGATAAGCAGATCAGGGTTTATTCCAACCAAAAGCCCTGGATGACATCTGAGGTGAGAACGCTGCTGAGAGCACGGAACTCTGCCTTTAAATCAGGGGACAGGACCCTGCACAGAACAGCTAGACCTGGAGGTCTAGGAGGAGTACAAGAGGAAGGTGGAACCTCACCTGGAGAACAACGACCCACAGCGGATGTGGCAAGGGATCCAGCAGCTGATGAAATACAAAAGCAAGTCGCCGGCAGCAGCCAACATAAAGGCCTCGTTAGCGGATGAACTTAACAGCTTCTTCACCAAGATCAGCCACTCCGCTAGTACATCGTCGACCCTCCAGCCCCCAGTTTCTCACTCTCCAGGAACATCAGCTGAGGTGTGCACTGAAGGTAGTAAATCCACAGAAAGCTGCCGGACCAGACGACGTTCTTGGAATAGTACTTCGTGTCTGTGCAGAGCAGCTGGCAGGAGTTCTGACGGGGATCTTCAACTCATCCCTGTCACTGGTTGAAGTACCGCTCTGTCTAAAGGCAGCTACTATGGTTCCAGTGCCCAAGACTACAGCCATCAGAGACCTTAATGACTACAGACCAGCGTCACTGACGTCTGTGGTGATGAAGTGCTTTGAAAGGCTTGTTCTCCAGCACCTTAAAGCCCGTCTCCCCTGGAACTTCGACCCACACCAGATTCCCTGCAGGGCAAACCGGTCCACGGAGGACGTCATCACCACAGCTCCTCACACAGCCCTGACCCACATAGAGCTCCCAGGAACCGTCCACCTTAAATCTTCTAGTGCTCATGTAATAACTGTTAGCCATGGGTAGCTAGCCAGCTAGCTAATGTACTGCTGCTACTTCATCTGAGTTTATGGACGTCAGTAAACATCCCTCAGGGTAAAACCTAACCTTAATTAGCTTCATGCTACTAGCACGTTTAAGCTAGCATTAGCTCGGTCACGTTAGCCGACTAATATTTAAAGAAGCAAAACCAGCTGAAATGCGCAGCCTGCACCACATGAATTTATTTTAAGATGATGTTTGTACAGGAATCTCAAAAATTCAGTGGAATATTAGACAAAAAGGAACTTAGCGGACATTTTGGAGGAGAAGAAGAGACAGCAAAGCCTGTTAGAGACGGAAGTGGGCGGGGCTTATTTTAAAATATGACCAAATATGGAGCTAAAACAGAGGCAGTGCAGGTGTCATTGAAAATAGGAATTTGTCATTGAAGAGTTTCATTGAAAAAAAATAATTTGTCTCCTCACCTCCCCTCAGACTGCTTCCTATTTTACTGCTGTAGAACATGTGGAACATACGTGTGTTTCCTGCTGTAGAACATGTGGAACATACGTGTGTTTACTGCTGTAGAACATGTGGAACATACGTCTGTTTCCTGCTGTAGAACATGTGGAACATACGTGTGTTTCCTGCTGTAGAACATGTGGAACATACGTGTGTTTACTGCTGTAGAACATGTGGAACATACGTGTGTTTCCTGCTGTAGAACGTGTGGAACATACGTGTGTTTACTGCTGTAGAACATGTGGAACATACGTGTGTTTCCTGCTGTAGAACATGTGGAACATACGTGTGTTTACTGCTGTAGAACATGTGGAACATACGTCTGTTTACTGCTGTAGAACATGTGGAACATACGTGTGTTTCCTGCTGTAGAACGTGTGGAACATACGTCTGTTTACTGCTGTAGAACATGTGGAACATACGTGTGTTTACTGCTGTAGAACATGTGGAACATACGTGTGTTTACTGCTGTAGAACATGTGGAACATACGTGTGTTTACTGCTGTAGAACGTGTGGAACATACGTGTGTTTCCTGCTGTAGAACATGTGGAACATACGTGGTTCCTGCTGTAGAACATGTGGAACATACGTGTGTTTACTGCTGTAGAACATGTGGAACATACGTGTGTTTACTGCTGTAGAACATGTGGAACATACGTCTGTTTACTGCTGTAGAACATGTGGAACATACGTGGTTCCTGCTGTAGAACATGTGGAACATACGTGTGTTTACTGCTGTAGAACGTGTGGAACATGCGTGTGTTTCCTGCTGTAGAACATGTGGAACATACTTGTGTTTCCTGCTGTAGAACATGTGGAACATACGTGTGTTTACTGCTGTAGAACGTGTGGAACATACGTGTGTTTCCTGCTGTAGAACATGTGGAACATACGTGTGTTTACTGCTGTAGAACGTGTGGAACATACGTGTGTTTCCTGCTGTAGAACATGTGGAACATACGTGTGTTTACTGCTGTAGAACATGTGGAACATACGTGTTCTAACAGGTTGTGAAACATGAGTGGAGTTCATGCCGTTGAGTCACGTGTTCCGTGTGTTAACGTGACTCTCATGCTGAGTGTGAAGCTGGTTCTATTTATATTCCATAGAATGGTGGAGTGTTCTAAATGAGGTTCTAGATGTGGAACCTTCAGCTGACAGTCGCTCTTCTTCTCTCTGCTGCAGCTCAAACTTTTATTCTCACAGTTCTGCAGCTTTTTTACTCAGAAATATTCAAATCTGTTCCAAAATATTACAAAATGTTACATCAGTCAAAACATGGTGTCTTTGTTCCCAACATGGTGAAGTTTTATATAAATGTTCTCCTAAAGAATATCAGGTTCTCAGCATTTATTACTTTATTTTATTGATTTCCAAAAGGACCACAAAGAGACACAAAACAACCACACAAAGACACAAAACAACCACACAAAGACACAAAACCACCACAAAGAGACACAAAATGACCACAAAGAGACGTAAAACAACCTCATTTATTGTTTCATCCAGTATTTTTTTTTTAGTTTTTTACTTTAAATTGTCCAAAATGACCGTTTTTGGTTCATTATGGTGACTTGTTCAGTTATTTTTGATGTTTATTTTAGGTTCTAGAAGGTTGTGACTTTACCGGCTCTGGTTTTAGACGTGTCAAATAAAGAGGTGTGGAGGAAGTTTGCTGATTTTAAAGCCAATGATGCGTTCAGGGTCCGGTTCTTTGAGTTGTGGCCCATGAACGGGGTCGTTAATGGATCCAGGTTCTGGGTTGAGAGGGTTCAGGGGAATCCTAAAATAAAAAGTGTGTCTGGAGGCGGGAAGGATCTGAAAATAAACCAACAGGCCTCAGCTGGAAATAGAAGCAGCCGAGATTAGAGAAGCAGCTGCTGCCAGAGACAACGCAGACACACAAACACACACAAGTACACACAAACACACAGGGGAGAAGTACTGCAGGTATAATAATAATACTTCACCTCATTGTGTCTCATTTGTGTTTAATTTTCCTTGTTTTTCTGATTTTCTGTCAGATCTTTCTGGTTCTGTTCTTCCTCTTATGTGGTGGTGTGTAGTTGTGTGTCTGTTCCATGCTGTTGTGTGTCTGTTCCATGCTGTTGTGTAGTTGTGTGTCTGTTCCATGCTGTTGTGTAGCTGTGTGTCTGTTCCATGCTGTTGTGTAGTTGTGTGTCTGTTCCATGCTGTTGTGTAGCTGTGTGTCTGTTCCATGCTGTTGTGTGTCTGTTCCATGCTGTTGTGTAGCTGTGTGTCTGTTCCATGCTGTTGTGTAGTTGTGTGTCTGTTCCATGCTGTTGTGTAGTTGTGTGTCTGTTCCATGCTGTTGTGTAGCTGTGTGTCTGTTCCATGCTGTTGTGTAGCTGTGTGTCTGTTCCATGCTGTTGTGTAGTTGTGTGTCTGTTCCATGCTGTTGTGTAGCTGGGTGTCTGTTCCATGCTGTTGTGTAGCTGTGTGTCTGTTCCATGCTGTTGTGTGTCTGTTCCATGCTGTTGTGTAGTTGTGTGTCTGTTCCATGCTGTTGTGTAGTTGTGTGTCTGTTCCATGCTGTTGTGTAGTTGTGTGTCTGTTCCATGCTGTTGTGTAGCTGTGTGTCTGTTCCATGCTGTTGTGTGTCTGTTCCATGCTGTTGTGTAGTTGTGTGTCTGTTCCATGCTGTTGTGTAGCTGTGTGTCTGTTCCATGCTGTTGTGTAGCTGTGTGTCTGTTCCATGCTGTTGTGTAGCTGTGTGTCTGTTCCATGCTGTTGTGTAGCTGTGTGTCTGTTCCATGCTGTTGTGTAGCTGTGTGTCTGTTCCATGCTGTTGTGTAGTTGTGTGTCTGTTCCATGCTGTTGTGTAGCTGTGTGTCTGTTCCATGCTGTTGTGTAGTTGTGTGTCTGTTCCATGCTGTTGTGTAGTTGTGTGTCTGTTCCATGCTGTTGTGTAGTTGTGTGTCTGTTCCATGCTGTTGTGTATTTGTGTGTCTGTTCCATGCTGTTGTGTAGTTGTGTGTCTGTTCCATGCTGTTGTGTAGCTGTGTGTCTGTTCCATGCTGTTGTGTGTCTGTTCCATGCTGTTGTGTGTCTGTTCCATGCTGTTGTGTGTCTGTTCCATGCTGTTGTGTAGCTGTGTGTCTGTTCCATGCAGTTGTGTAGCTGTGTGTCTGTTCCATGCTGTTGTGTAGCTGTGTGTCTGTTCCATGCTGTTGTGTGTCTGTTCCATGCTGTTGTGTGTCTGTTCCATGCTGTTGTGTGTCTGTTCCATGCTGTTGTGTAGCTGTGTGTCTGTTCCATGCTGTTGTGTAGCTGTGTGTCTGTTCCATGCTGTTGTGTAGCTGTGTGTCTGTTCCATGCTGTTGTGTAGCTGTGTGTCTGTTCCATGCTGTTGTGTAGCTGTGTGTCTGTTCCATGCTGTTGTGTAGTTGTGTGTCTGTTCCATGCTGTTGTGTAGCTGTGTGTCTGTTCCATGCTGTTGTGTGTGTGTTCCATGCTGTTGTGTAGTTGTGTGTCTGTTCCATGTGTGTGTGTGTGTGTTTCCCAGCATGCCTCGGGGTCGTCAGTATAAATATCTCTTCTCTAAACATGGAGCTGCAGACCAGCAGCTAAATTCAGACTCTGAGATCAGTTCAGTCCAATTAAACTTTATTGACACCTTACAGCACAACAGTTTTCAGACACAATAAATAAAACATAGAAAAGTATAAAAATGTAGAAAAGCTTTGTGTCGGTCACTCGTCCTTCTTGAAGTCCATGTGGGCCAGCAGAGCCTCCAGCTGCTGGGAGTCCACCTGGAGGTGCTCCAGGCTCTCCAGGCCGGCCTCGGGTCTCTGCAGCTGGTTCTCCTGCGCCGCCCGCCGGGCCTCGTCCTGCAGCGGTTTGGCTGCGACCAGGAACTGCGCGACGCCGCAGTTCTGCAGGTTCTGCTGCAGCTTCTCCTGCAGCTGCTGGCTCTGCTGCAGCTGCTGCCGGTACCGCTCCCGGAGCGCCTGCAGCGCCGCCGTCCGGTCCCGCTGCTCGGCGTCGACCCGCTCCAGCAGCTGCATCTTCTTCTGCTCCAGCAGGGCGAACAGCAGGTCGAAGCTCTCCCCCAGCCGCCGCCGCTGCAGCTCCGCGTTCTCCTCCAGCCGTCTGCGGGTGTCCTCCATCTGCTCCACCGCCGCCTGGACGCTGCCGCTGGCGGCCGCCAGCAGCTCCACGGCGGCCCGCAGCTCGTTCTTCTGGCTCTGGTAGACGGCGGCCAGCGGGGACACGGAGCAGTCCCGGTGCTGGCCGAACACCTTGCAGAGCGAGCAGGTGGGCGTCTGGCAGCTCAGGCAGTAGATGTTGATGTGCTCCTCCTCGTGCTCCTTGCAGCGCGGCTGCTTGGAGTCTGCGTCCTTCAGAGGAGGGTCCTCCTCCCTCCTCTCCTGCTGCTGCTTGTAGACGTCGATGATGTTCTCCACCAGCAGGTTCCTCTGCAGGCCGTACACGCCGTGCCGGTCCAGGACCACCTCGAAGCGGCAGGTGGGGCAGCGGAAGGTTCCCCCGGAGAAGTGGTAGGGGTTCCGGGACTCGTACAGGTCGTTGGCGCAGCCGCGGCACAGGTTGTGCTGACAGGGAAGGATCACCACCGGCTTGGTGAACATGTCCAGGCAGATGGGACAGCTCAGCTGCTTCTCCAGGCTCTCCATGGCGCCCAGCGGCACCAGCGCACCCGTCTGGATGTCCATCAGGGCTGGTCTGCTGAGGAGACCGGAGAGGACGCATTTATAGAGGAGGAAGCTCCGCCCCCCACAACCCCCCACCCTCAACACATCCAACATACCCAACACACACACACACCCACCCAGGCTGGAAACATGAAGCAGCTGCTGCAGGACAACTGACTGTTTACTGTTTACATCCACTGACTGTTTACTGTTTACATCCACTGACTGTTTACTGTTTACATCCACTGACTGTTTACTGTTTACATCCACTGACTGTTTACTGTTTACATCCACTGACTGTTTACTGTTTACATCCACTGACTGTTTACTGTTTACATCCACTGACTGTTTACTGTTTACTGTTTACATCCACTGTTTACTGTTTACTGTTTACATCCACTGTTTACTGTTTACATCCACTGTTTACTGTTTACTGTTTATATCCACTGTTTACTGTTTACATCCACTGACTGTTTACTGTTTACATCCACTGACTATTTACTGTTTACATCCACTGACTGTTTACTGTTTACATCCACTGACTGTTTACTGTTTACATCCACTGACT
>CM049590.1:18787698-18856143 GCA_027123335.1 Amphiprion clarkii
CCAGATCCAGCCCAACCCGCCCTCCTCCGGATTCATCGGTACCTGACAGAACCAATAGAACCAATAAAACCGAAACAACACCAGAACCAATCGAACCAACAGAACCAATAGAACACCAGAACCAATAGAGCCAATAGAACCAATAGAATACCACAACCAATAGAACAACAGAAGCAACAGAACCAACAGAAACAACAGAATCAATAGAATACCAGAACCAACAGAATACCAGAACCAACAGAACACCAGAATCAACAGAACCAATAGGACTAACAGAACCACCAAACCAGAACATTGTCTCAACAAAGATTTTGTCTCCAGCAGCTTTTCAAATGTTTCCATTCTAATTAAACGAGTGAATACAGGTTATCTTTACATGAAATACAGAAAACCTTGTTGAGAACTTCAATGTGAATAAATGATTCCATTAAATCTGAACTTTGAACACATTATCAACAGAATAATAGAAACGGATAAATAACAGAAAGAGTTCTAATCAGAACTGATCACCGTCTTCATTCTAAAGGTTCTCAGCAGAACGTTTGACAAACATTTCCCACCAACATGAACTAAACCGAAAAAACATCCAGGAAAACAAACTTGTTATTTATTCTCATAAACAACCGTCATGTTTGTGTCATAGTTTGTAATTATGAACACAATACAGATGCTAACTGCTAGCAGAGCTGTGTTTAAATAAAGTTAGACTTCGTGATAAATGAAGCTGCTAAATGCTAACAGATGCTAACTGCTAGCAGAACTGTGTTTAAATAAAGTTAGACTTTGTGATAAATGAAGCTGCTAAATGCTAGCAGATGCTAACTGCTAGCAGAACTGTGTTTAAATAAAGTTAGACTTCGTGATAAATGAAGCTGCTAAATGCTAGCAGATGCTAACTGTTAGCAGAACTGTGTTTAAATAAAGTTAGACTTCGTGATAAATGAAGCTGCTAAATGCTAACAGATGCTAACTGCTAGCAGAACTGTGTTTAAATAAAGTTAGACTTCGTGATAAATGAAGCTGCTAAATGCTAGCAGATGCTAACTGTTAGCAGAACTGTGTTTAAATAAAGTTAGACTTCGTGATAAATGAAGCTGCTAAATGCTAGCAGATGCTAACTGTTAGCAGAACTGTGTTTAAATAAAGTTAGACTTCGTGATAAATGAAGCTGCTAAATGCTAACAGATGCTAACTGCTAGCAGAACTGTGTGTAAATAAAGTTAGTCTTCCTGATGAATGTGACTCGTATCGCTGCAGTCCATTGGTCGATCACTGTAGGGCAACATCCAACACACCTGTTTCCAGGAGGCGGAGCTCCTGAGTGGGTAGTGCCCCAACAACAATACTAACAATAACAAAAACAACAACAACAATAATAATTACAATGCTAATAATAATAAGAACAATAATAACAACAACATTAATCTTTAGTTCTTCTGCCTCCAGGCATCGTGGTGATGATGTCACTGTGCCGTGATGTCAGCGTCTATGAGTTCATCCCGTCGCTGCGTCGCACTGATCTGTGTCACTACTACGAGCGTTACCGTGACAACGCCTGTACGCTGGGAGCCTACCACCCTCTGCTGTACGAGAAGCTGCTGCTCCAGAGGATGAACCAGGGGACCCCCATGGACCTGGAGGCCAAAGGAAAGCTCACGCTGAGGGGCCTCAGAGACCTCAGCTGTGGGGGACAACCTGGAGGAACCTCCAGGTGACCTGATGGAACCTCCAGGTGACCTGATGGAACCTCCAGGTGACCCGATGGAACCTTCAGGTGACCTGGTAGAACCTCCAGGTGACCTAATGGAACCTCCAGGTGACCTAATGGAACCTTCAGGTGACCTGGTAGAACCTCCAGGTGACCTAATGGAACCTCCAGGTGACCCGATGGAACCTCCAGGTGACCTGATGGAACCTCCAGGTGACCTGATGGAACCTCCAGGTGACCCGATGGAACCTTCAGGTGACCTGGTAGAACCTCCAGGTGACCTAATGGAACCTCCAGGTGACCTAATGGAACCTCCAGGTGACCTGATGGAACCTCCAGGTGACCTGATGGAACCTCCAGGTGACCTGGTAGAACCTCCAGGTGACCTAATGGAACCTCCAGGTGACCTGGTAGAACCTCCAGGTGACCTGGTAGAACCTCCAGGTGACCTAATGGAACCTCCAGGTGACCTGGTAGAACCTCCAGGTGACCTAATGGAACCTCCAGGTGACCTGGTAGAACCTCCAGGTGACCTGGTAGAACCTCCAGGTGACCTGATGGAACCTCCAGGTGACCTGGTAGAACCTCCAGGTGACCTGGTAGAACCTCCAGGTGACCTAATGGAACCTCCAGGTGACCTGGTAGAACCTCCAGGTGACCTGGTAGAACCTCCAGGTGACCTAATGGAACCTCCAGGTGACCTAATGGAACCTCCAGGTGACCTGATGGAACCTCCAGGTGACCTGATGGAACGTCCTGGTGACCTGGTAGAACCTCCAGGTGACCTAATGGAACCTCCAGGTGACCTGGTAGAACCTCCAGGTGACCTAGTGGAACCTCCAGGTGACCTGATAGAACCTCCAGGTGACCTGGTAGAACCTCCATGTGGAACCGTGTGGAGCCAGTAGTTCTGATCAGTTAATTGATCAGTTAATTGATCAGTTAATTGATCAGTTAATTGATCAGGGCGGATCGTCTTCAACATTTTAATGAACGTCGACTCTGGATGTAGTTCTTTTATACAAATTAATTTTTCACTAATTATGAGGAAGAAGAACTTCCTGCTGTTATAAATGTTTACAGAACATGTACAGAATGTTTACAGAACCTTCACAGAATGTTTACAGAATGTTTGTAGAACGTTTACAGATCTTCTAGAACATGTGATCTAACATTAATAATGTCTTATATCTGATAGAACACGTGATGATCATTTGGGAGTTTTTCAATATAAAGCGATGTTTTATTGACAGTATTAAATTAAAGTGTTTGTAAACTGATTTAATAAATTTTAAATATTCTTAGAATCTGCAACCCTTTTATCTATCTATCTATCTATCTATCTATCTATCTATCTATCTATCTATCTATCTATCTATCTATCTATCTATCTATCTATCTATCTATCTATCTATATACATACACACATATATATATATATATATATATATATATATATATATATATATGTATATATATTATACACACACACACACACAAAGCAACCACAAACAGACACAAAACTACAAAAAACCCACACAATTACCTGAAAGAGATGAAAACCACCTCAACAAGATACAAAACTACAAAACTATTTTAAAAACACAAATCTAGTAAGTTATTGTGATTTTCTGTGGCGGTTCATTGCCTCTCTGAGGCCATTTTGAATCTTTGTGGTTGCATCCAACCAGTAACCAATCAGTATCCAACCAGGAACCACCCAGAATCCAACCAGTATCCAACCAGGAACCATCCAGAATCCAACCAGCATCCAACCAGGAACCACCCAGAATCCAACCAGTATCCAACCAGGAACCATCCAGAATCCAACCAGCATCCAACCAGGAACCACCCAGAATCCAACCAGTATCCAACCAGGAACCATCCAGAATCCAACCAGCATCCAACCAGGAACCATCCAGAATCCAACCAGTACCCAGCCACCACCCAATCAACACACCAGCCAATCATTTCTCATCTTTATTTATGATCCTGCTAGACCATGTGTCTGGTTGTGTGACTGATCAATAATCAATAATAGTCCTAGTTGACGTCGGCTCCATGTCTGGAGGAGGCGGAGTCTCGTGGCCCCACTGCAGCATTCTCATATTTTTATTTTTTGCTAATAATTTCTTCATTAACAGACAGAGTAACAGATAAATAACAACAGCAACACGTAAAATAAATCATTTCAAAGAGTAAATCAGAGAAGCATTAATGATAATAAACTTTTATTTATTTTGATTTCATCCAAAAAATAAATATAAACAATAAATCATAGAAATATTTAAAACATTAAAACAGACCTGAGATTAATCAGAGTTCAGCTTTAAGATAAATTAGTTTAAACTTTCTTTCATGTTTCCATTAGTAAAACCAGATGAATGAGTGAAGCTGCAGCGCCACCTGGAGGCCGAAGAGAAGAGCTCACAGGAAACATTTCACACATTTTAGTTCCTTTAAAACTATTTTTATTTATATTTAAACATTTCATCATTTATGAGGTTAAATAAAAAATATATATGTTTGTAAACATTAAATTAATAAATCACTTTTTTCTTTTAAATATTTTAGAGTTGCTCATTTAAAATAGTTTTTTTAAATGAGTCAAATCAAGAAAACATTTGAAATTCTAATTTTATTTATCTTTCATATTTATGAATAAAACAACAACAACAACAACAACAACAACAACAACAACAATAATAATAATAATAATAATAATAATAATAATAATAATAATAAATAATAATAATAATAATAAAATATGTACAGTAATAAATTTGAATTTAATCTTTTTTAATATTTTAAATAAGTCAGAATTGTTTTAATGAATGAATTTTGGAAAGCATTTTAATTTCTCAAAATATATATTTCTGCAAATGCTTTGAAACGTTTTAAATTTATAATGCACCCCCCCCCCAACACAATATCTTTTATTTTTTAAGATGTGTTTTTGTATTAAAATTACAACTTATTCATTTTACTATTGGTCAAGTTTTGTTTTTTAAGTTTTCTTACTTGAAAAGCATTTTTAACATTTTAAACAGTGCATGACAATGTTTAAATTTCTTTTAAAAATATTTTAGTTTTTAAAACATTTGTGAGTATTTTGAGTACATCATTTCCAATAATTAGAATTTGGAAAAACGTATTTTTTGTCTTTATAAAAATATTCAGTCTTTTGAAAAAGTCAAATCTAAATCTTCATTATTTTTTCACATTTATTATATTAAATTTGTATCATTATTATTTTTTAAACTACATCATATTTATTTTAAATCTAAAGTATTGAAATGTATTTTCGGTTTGAGCTTAATGAGAATTTCAAAGCTCATATTTATTTTTTAAATAAATAAATGTTCCGGTTGGATTCTGCGGCTGTCCAGTGTCAATAAAGTTTTAGGATTTGGATGGCTGTGCGTGCCCCTGCGTCATGACGTCACGTTACTGTAGAAACAAACTAGCGTCTTCTTGCTGCTAGCAGCTAACTTTAGCCGACTTTTGAAGCTCGGCGGCGGTTTTAAATCAACTTTAGGACACAGACCAGTGAACGGAAGCGCCCTTTAACCGGTAAACGGGACTTTTCACGTCCGGTAATGTTTTCTAATCGTTCGTAAAAGACGACGAACCGGCAGCTTGAGCCGTTAGCTGCTAACCGGTGCTACAGCGGAGCTTCAGGTGAGTCCGTTCACACACCTGCAGGTTCTGGTTTCACCTGTTTGATACAGCTACCTGATGTTTACCGGAACGTTCAGCTGGAAATATTTCTACTTTCACTGACATGCAACACAAATAACATGAAAAATCAGCACAATGGAGGCAGAAAAGAGACGCAAAACAAGAAAAAAGAGAAAAGATGCGTGGATGTGTCGTTTGAAACATAAAGCTTCCACAAAACAACAGCATGACCACAGAAAGAAACAAGTCGACAATAAAGACATGTCAGTTGTCTAAAATGAGATTCAAAAGGCCAGCAATGATGTCCAGACTATCAAACTGTGACACAAAACTACCAAAATGTGACACAAAACTATCACAAAGAGACACAAATTGACCAGAAAATGACAAAATGTAAACAGAAGAGACAAAAAACCCCACAAAGAGACACAAAACGACCATGAAGAGACATTAAACGACCACAAAGAGACAGAAGATGCAGCAGAACGTGTAAATATGTAGTTTTTCCTGAAGCTTCTTGAAGTATTGTTGAGGACGTTTGTTCCCTGAGTTCATCCTGAAGGTTCATCAGGTCAAATCTGCTGCACAGACAACACACACCACTCATACAATAAAATAAACATCCAGAATAAAAAATAAATAAATACTTTCTTCTACAGGTAGCTAACCCTCCTGCTCAGGTAGATCCTCACCTGAGTGCAGTCATGGAGGAGGAGGAGCTTCAGGAGCTGAAGAGGAAGCTGGAGGATGAAGATCTGGACCAGGAGCAGAGAATCAACCTGCTGAGCAGCAGCTTAAGCAGTGAGACAACTTCCTGTCTGTCTGTTGTTTCCTGTTTACTTCCTGTTTATTTCCATTTTCCCCCATTTATTTCCTGTTTTTTTTCCAGTTTATTTCCTGTTTTTATTCCTGTTGTTTCCTGTTTATTTCCTGTTTACTTCTTGTTATTTTCTGTTTACTTCCTGTTTATTTCAGAGGCTCTGAACTCGGCGGCTCTCCAACCCGACGGCGGCGTCTCCTCGTCCCTCCTGAAGTCTCGTTTGTATCTCAGCGGCGTCCTGAGTCTCTGCGTCGCCGCCCTGAACCCCAGGAAGCTGCAGAGCGACTGGAGCGCCATGGCAACGCTGGCCCACCTCACCTGGTAGGACAGGTGGAGCTCCGCCTCACCTGGTAGGACAGGTGGAGCTCCGCCTCACCTGGTAGGACAGGTGGAGCTCCGCCTCACCTGGTAGGACAGGTGGAGCTCCGCCTCACCTGGTAGGACAGGTGGAGCTCCGCCTCACCTGGTAGGACAGGTGGAGCGCGGAAGAGAAAATCATTTCAGAGCATAAAAATGGTTTTATCTTACCATTAAAAACGTTGTTTTGAGGATGTCAAGTATTTATTTTTTTGTAACTGTTATTTTAAAAAATAATTATAATTTTAGTAGTTTTTTAAATTAATTACCAATTGAATGAAATTTTAATTAGTTGAAAGAATTTAAAATATAAAAAAATCCTGAAAAATTAAAAAAAAAAAATTGAAAACAATCCACATTATTAAGTAACCAAAAAATAATAATTCTAAACTATAAGCATAGTTTTACTCCTAAATTCAGAAATGCAAAAAAAAATTAAATGGGATAATTTTTTAAATCGATAAATTTAAAAAAATTAATCTCTTCTGTTCCGTATTTTAATTCCTTAATTGTTAAAAATACTTGATCTGTAATTATTTCTAATATCCAGAAACATTTCTATCAATTAATTTTAATATTTTCCTTTTTATTAATTTTTTCATTCAAAAATATATTTTTAAAATTTTAAATGAAATTTTTTAGAAGATTAAATAAAAAATCTCTTTCTTCAGGAAAAGATCTTTTAGTACTTTAAAATATATCTAATTAATATGTAAAGATATATTTGAAAAATATTTCTAGTCCATTTAAGAATTATTTTCATTGTTGAAAATATATATTTTCTTTTGCAAAAAATAAATTTACCTTATTTGAGAATTTAAACCACAGATAAAGCAAGATATAGTATTTGACTTCCTTCTGTTTGTGTTTATTTTCTATTAATTTTTTTGGTCATTTTTTTGTTTTTTCTTTTATAGGTAATAATTTAAATATTTGTTGATTATAATTTAAGTTTTTAAATTTCGCTATTATTAATAGTTTAGGTTTAGTTGCTCTTCCAGCATTTGAATAATATTTTATTACATGTAGTTTGGAATTTAAATCTACAGCCTGGAATCATTTTAAAGTTTAAATTAGTATTTGTTTGTTTTTTTTATTCGTTTTAAAATAATTTTTTGTTATTAGTTTTTATTAGTTTTGGATAATTCTGGTTATTTTTTATTAATTTTTTATTATTTTTTCTGTCCAGCTGCTGCTGCGTCGGCGTCGAACCCGGCCGACACTCGGAGGCGTTCCATAGGCTGTTCCTGCCGTCAGTCATGGACGCTGTGCTCTCATTGGCCGGTCAGCTAATGAGGCGGTCGGAGGTGAGACCCATTCAGTGTTTGTGGGGAACATTGGAGGAACGTTAAAATAACTGCTGTGTTTCTGCAGTGTTGGTCTCAGTTCAGGAAGACGATGAAGGATTCAGTCGGTCGACTTCTGGAGGATCAGACACACCTCAGCTCCCACGGTCAGTCTGATTATTGATTATTGATCAGCTCCCACGGTCAGTCTGATTATTGATTATTGATCAGCTCCCACGGTCAGTCTGATTATTGATTATTGATCAGCTCCCAGGGTCAGTCTGATTATTGATTATTGACCAGGGTCAGTCTGATTATTGATTATTGATCAGCTCCCAGGGTCAGTCTGATTATTGATTATTGATCAGCTCCCACGGTCAGTCTGATTATTGATTATTGATCAGCTCCCAGAGTCAGTCTGATTATTGATTATTGATCAGCTCCCACGGTCAGTCTGATTATTGATTATTGATCAGCTCCCACGGTCAGTCTGATTATTGATTATTGATCAGCTCCCAGAGTCAGTCTGATTATTGATTATTGATCAGCTCCCACGGTCAGTCTGATTATTGATTATTGATCAGCTCCCACGGTCAGTCTGATTATTGATTATTGATCAGCTCCCACGGTCAGTCTGATTATTGATTATTGATCAGCTCCCGCGGTCAGTCTGATTATTGATTATTGATCAGCTCCCGCGGTCAGTCTGATTATTGATTATTGATCAGCTCCCGCGGTCAGTCTGATTATTGATTATTGATCAGCTCCCGCGGTCAGTCTGATTATTGATTATTGATCAGCTCCCACGGTCAGTCTGATTATTGATTATTGATCAGCTCCCAGGGTCAGTCTGATTATTGATTATTGATCAGCTCCCACGGTCAGTCTGATTATTGATTATTGATCAGCTCCCAGAGTCAGTCTGATTATTGATTATTGATCAGCTCCCACGGTCAGTCTGATTATTGATTATTGATCAGCTCCCACGGTCAGTCTGATTATTGATTATTGATCAGCTCCCACGGTCAGTCTGATTATTGATTATTGATCAGCTCCCGCGGTCAGTCTGATTATTGATTATTGATCAGCTCCCGCGGTCAGTCTGATTATTGATTATTGATCAGCTCCCGCGGTCAGTCTGATTATTGATTATTGATCAGCTCCCACGGTCAGTCTGATTATTGATTATTGATCAGCTCCCACGGTCAGTCTGATTATTGATTATTGATCAGCTCCCATGGTCAGTCTGATTATTGATTATTTATCAGCGTCAGTCTGATTATTGATTATTGATCACCCACCAGGGTCAGTCTGATTATTGATTACTGATTATTGATTCAGCCACACAGGGTCAGGTGTGGATTCATCCGCCGCTGAAAATAGTTCCGAACAAATACACAGTTTATTACAGGAAGAAAAAAAAAGTGAAAATATGAACAATTTTTTAAAAAGTTTCTGAAGTTCTAAAAAAAAACCAAATCACATCTATTTAAAGAATTCTAAATATTTAAACACCGATATTTTAAAATACTAAATAAAAATATTAAACTACACTGATTTAAATTATTCTAAAGTTTAAGTATATATATATATATATATATATATATATATATATACATATATATATATATATATATATATATATATTATATATATATATATATATATATATATATATATATATATATATATATATATATATTATCTTTAAATTGGATTTAAAATTGTATGTTTTTTGTCTCAGATAAATACATTTTAGCGTCTTAAGTTTTAGGATCTTTTTTACATTTTTCAAATCTTTTTAATTATTTTCAGTGATAAAATTAGTTTTTGAAAATTATTTCTAAAGTATTTTCAGTATTTTAACGCAATTCTTTAAGTTGATTTATCTTCTCAAATATATTTTAAATAATTTTTTATTTAAATTAAGTGATTTGATGGTCGATTTTCTTCTTGTTGAATTTGAACAAATATTTTTAGTCTTTTCAATTCAAATTATTTCAAGAAATTTTTAAAAATGTCTTCTGTAATTAATATTTTAGAAAAAAAAATTTAATTTTTAATATAATTATTTTTATCTTTTAAGAGCACTTTTTGTTAGTTTCATTTAAATTGTATTTTTTTAATGAAAAAAAATAATTTAGTATTTTGAAAATAAAACAGATTTACGTAGTTTCAAGTTATTTATTTATTTTTATCTTCAATCATTACTCAGTATTTTAAATTATTACGTTTAGAAATTGTTCTTTGTATATTTTATATTTGGATTCATGAAAATCCAGGAAAAATCTAATATTTTTTTACCGGAAGAAAAATGTAAAAATATCAACTAATTTCTAGAATTTCTGAAGTTCCAAAAAAAATTAAATGAAAAACGAAATCAAAATATTTTAACACTGGTATTTAAAAATACTGAAAATATTAAACTTCACTGCTTTAAATTACGACAGTTATTTTTAAACTTTAAATTGGATTTAAAATTGTATATTTGCTTGTATCAAATGAATAATATTATTTTAAAGATTTGTGTCTATTTTTTAGCATTTTTAGTCTCCTTTATCATCTTCTTGTAAAAACAAAAAAAAAAGTTTTTTTCACAGGAAGTAAAATATAAACTTTAAAAGCTCCTTCCTGTTTCTACAGTCCTTAGCTCCGCCCACTACGAGCAGATCCAGATGTCCGATGATGTCGCCGTGACGCTGCTGTGTATCCAGATGTGGATTCAGATCTGCTCAACCAACAGGTGAAGCAGGACTTTATGTTTTATTATTTATACACGAAGTAAATTCTGTGTGTGTCTGTTTGGTAAACAAAGTTAATTTAAATCGAGACAAAAGTAAGTGTTCTAAAATATTATTATTTTATTTAATTTTAAATTATTAAAATAACAAATACCTGAACAATTTAAAAAGTTCAAAAATAATCTAAAATATATTTTCAATAATGTTCATTCTGAAGTTCAGAAATAAAAAAATGTATAAAAAATATTTTAAAGAAATTTAAATATTTTAAATCTTGATATTTTAAAATACAAGATTACCAGACTTAGCTTGACAATAGTTTTAATAATAAATACATAAAATTTCAAATGTTCTGAAATACAAAAATAGAATGGAATAAAATGTTTAAATACTGAAATAGTTGTTAAAAAAACCCTAATGTTTAAACTTGAACTACTAAAAATATGAGAAAAGTAAAGAATTGAAAGAAGTCAGAAAGTTTTGAAATGTGGTTAAATTATAGTAAAAAATACTAATAATCAATTTTATTACTTTAAAATAATCAAATATATTTTATTTAAAAAAATTGATTCAAAAGTACAAAAAATCTAAAATGTAAATTATTAAAAAAAAATTCAATTACTGAAAAATGAGAATCTATTTCATATTTAAAAAATGTTAAAATGTTAATTTAAAATACTAATGTATTCTGAATTTAAAATAAATTAAAAATAAATTTCAAGTAATTTTGAACAAATTAAATAAAAGTTCAGAAATGATCAAATAAGTTTCAGTGTTTTTTCCTAAAACTGTTTACGTTGTTTTTTATTTTCCTGCATTTTTTTTTTTTTTTTTGACGTGCAGGAACTTCCTGTCTGAGCTCAGCGATGACTCCGCCCTCCTGCTGCTCAACGAAGCCATCGGCCAATTAGCTCTCAGCTCTGACCCGGCGGTAGGCGGAGCCTCGGTCAGACTTATCCTCCTCATGGCCAGTCAGCTGAAGCTCCGCCTCCGGCCCCTCCTCCTGAGCTTCAGAGGTCAGAGATCACACTCAGGTGAGTCTGCGGGTCACCTGGGCTGAGAGCTCACCTGTCTGTCTGTCTGCAGGTCTGGACAGCCTATTGGACAAAGACTGGAGGGGGCGAGGCTTCGATCAGGACCTGGATCAGCTGATCGCTCTTGTCCAATCAGAGCAGAGGATGAGTCAGTCTGAGGTCAGTTTGTTTTTTAAAATTATTTCATTTTTAAAACTTGTTTGATGTATTTTTTTTAAAAAGTCTTTAAAACCTCTTCTTGTTCAATATTTGTATTTTTTGAAAATTTAAAATGTAATAAAGATTCTCACTGTTTTAAAATGCAGAAAAATATTTTTAATACTTAAAATGCATTTAAAAATGTATATTTTATGTATTAAATAATTAAGTCATTTTTTAAAGAAAATGTAAAAGATATTTTTTTAGCATCTGAAATTTACTTTTTTATTTTTTTCCTTTACATTTTATAATCTTTGTCATTATTTTAAATTAATTTTTTTTAAAGAATTATTTTAAAAACGTTTTCAGTATTTAAATTAATTGTGCATTTCTTTAAAAGGATAATCTCTTTATATACATTTCTTTTCTATTTTAACTTCTTTGTTTATAATAAGTGTTTCGTTTTCTTTGTATTTGAAAAAGTGTTTAATTTCTTAAATTTAAATATTTTCAGCAACTTTTTTCATTTAATTCATGTGTTATTTACATTTTGTTTATTTAATTTAAATTTTTTCATTTGTAATTAAAAAGTATTTTAAAAATTAATATTTATTTTAATATAATTAAGTCTATCTTTGGTTATTTTAATTTGTTCCATCAGTTTTTAAACATTGATTTCATTTTTAGAAAATCATTTAAAATGTATTTTGTATTTCTATTATTGATATATTATTTTAAAATAGTCAAGTTTTCAATACGGGTTAGGGAAGCTCCAGACTCCAGAATGATGTCATCACCGTCCAATCAGATCGTTAACTGACTCCTTGTGTGCAGGTCAGCACTGAGCATGTGCGGGCAGCATGTGTCATCCAGGCGGCGTGGCGTTCCCATCAAACCCGACGCCGAGTGAAGAGTCTGAACCGAGCCGTCAGCACGCTGCAGCGGAGATACAGGTAACTTCCTGTCTGAGGTACAGGTAACTTCCTGTCTGAGGTACAGGTAACTTCCTGTCTGATGTCCAGGTAACTTCCTGTCTGAGGTACAGGTAACTTCCTGTCTGAGGTCCAGGTAACTTCCTGTCTGAGGTCCAGGTAACTTCCTGTCTGAGATATAGGTAACTTCCTATCTGAGGTACAGGTAACTTCCTGTCTGAGGTCCAGGTAAATTCCTGTCTGAGATACAGGTAACTTCCTGTCTGAGATGCAGTAACGTCCTGTCTGAGATACAGGTAACTTCCTGTCTGAGATACAGGTAACTTTCTGTCTGAGATACAGGTAACTTCCTGTCTGAGATGCAGTAACTTCCTGTCTGAGATACAGGTAGCTTCCTGTCTAAGGTACAGGTAACTTCCTGTCTGAGATACAGGTAACTTCCTGTCTGAGGTACAGGTAACTTCCTGTCTGAGGTCCAGGTAACTTCTTGTCTGAGATACAGGTAAATTCCTGTCTGAGATGCAGTAACTTCCTGTCTGAGGTCCAGGTAACTTCCTGTCTGAGGTCCAGGTAACTTCCTGTCTGAGGTCCAGGTAACTTCCTGTCTGAGGTACAGGTAACTTCCTGTCTGAGATACAGGTAACTTCCTGTCTGAGGTAACTTCCTGTCTGAGGTCCAGGTAACTTCCTGTCTGAGGTACAGGTAACTTCCTGTCTGAGGTACAGGTAACTTCCTGTCTGAGATACACGTAACTCCCTGTCTGAGGTCCAGGTAACTTCCTGTAACGCTGTGTTTTTTGGCTGTCAGAGCACGGAGGAGGCAGCAGCAGCAGCAGAGGGAGGTCCAGCGGTGGCAGGAAGAGCTCAGCTACCAGGTGAGTCCACCTTCATCCAGGTAGAGCTCCTCATCCTCCAGGAGCTCTGGTTTATCTGAAGTGTCTAAATGTGTTGCAGGTGTTTGTGAGGCGTCAGCAGGCCAGGAGGAGGTTCCACCAGAAACAGAGACGTCTGCTGCAGCTGCTTCCACCTGGTAAAGTCATTATTCTTCAGATTTATCACCTGGATGCCTTTAGAACCCACTGACTTCCTGTTTGACAACGTTTAAGGTGCGATAATGTCCAGGTTTATGGAATTTTGGGGCCGTATCATCCAGGTTTTCATGTTTCGGTGCAGTAATAACCAGTTTTTTTTACAATAATTGGATAATGTTCATTTTGTTGTTTCTTATTGTAGGATAGCGTTACTTTTAAACCGACAAGTCAGGAAGAAAATATGGTTTTCACCTTGTCGACATGTTTTGACGGCATCTGCCGTCTTCTTCAGAGCGTCATCTGATGTGTGATGACGTGTCCTTTTTTATCACATAGCCGATCTGACTGATCTGTCAGAATCTGTCAGACTGACCACACCCCCCCGTAGAAATCATCAAACCCCTCCTTGGTACATCACAACATCACTGCAAGAACTCCAAACAACAGAACACAAACTACCAGTTAGAACACCATTAGAACGGACCAGAACCTCCTCTGGACATCAGAACACTTACAGAACACAAACTACCAGTTAGAACACCATTAGAACGGACCAGCATCATAACTGACGATAAAGACAGACAGGAGGAGGAAAAACACTTCAGAACTCACTCACACACTACCAACATCCCATATGGACCATAAACAAAGGAAAACAACAAGCCAAAAACAAAGAGAAAAAACTAAAACAAACAAAAACAAAACATACACAAAAACCAGACAATAAAAATAAAGACATAACCGGCATTCCATATATCCGAGGGACAACAGAACCCATACATCCCATAATGAGAAAACACAACATCAACACAGCAGTAGAACCACATAGAAAACTCCAGCAGCTATTAATCCATCCAAAAGACAAAAAATGCAACATCATATATGAAACTCCGTGTAAATCATGCGATAAAACATACACTGGAGAAACTGGAAGATCATTCAACACAAGAAGAAAGGAACAGCAGACAGAATAAAGGAAACAGCTGGACGACTCACAAGAACACAAAAAGAAAAAGCAGATGAAGAAAACAAAAAATCAGCCATCAGGGACCACTGTAAAAGAAACAACCCCATCATGGACTGGGACAGGGGGAGGATTTAACATCAGAGACCAACAAACACAAACCATGGATTAAGGAGGCCTTAGAGACCAGGAAGTGAGGGAGCTGCTCCATGAACCTGGACGATTAACTCGTCTAACACCTGGACTCCATCCTCCAGAGACTACCAGACGGCGGGGGGCGTGGCCTATCTGATGGATTCTGACAGATCTGTCAGACCGGTCACCTGATAAAAACGAACACGTCGGATGACGCTCTGAAGAAGACTGCAGTTGAAACATGTCAGCTAAGGTAAAACCATCATTTCTTACTGAATTGTTGGTTCAAAGTAACGCCATCCTACAGGGTTTTTACACTTTGATATCATAATATCCAAGTTTTGGATGTTCTATTGAGCTAATATTCAGGTTTCTGACAGTTTTGGGGATTGGTATCCAGTTTTTCTGACGCTTTGGGTCACAAATATCCAGGTTTTAGATGTTTTGATCTGTTGATATCCAGGTTTTTACCTTTTGCTGTGTTGATATCCAATTTTTTTATGTTTTTGTGGCATAAATATCAAAGTTTTTACATTGTGGTGTGTTGGTATCAATGGTTTTTGATGTTTTAGTGTGTTGGCATCGGTGTTTTTTTGTGTTTTGGTGTTTTGTTATCCAGGTTTTTGATATTTTGGTGTGTTGATCGAGGATTTTTACCTTTTGGTGTGTTGGTATCAATGTTTTTTGATGATCTTGATTCTAAGGAGATTTATCATTTCCAGTAACATTCCTGTGAGGTTGTTCCGTGATATTAAAGGAAGAACAGCCCAACCACTGAGAAGAACCTTCTGGAACTTAAACTAACTTCCTCAGAATGTTCTACAACTCAAACCAAACCAGCTGAAACCTCAGGTGTTTGTGTCCAGACCAGGTGGCGTCGTACCTGCAGGAGGTGGAGCGTCGAGCCGCCGTGGTGATCCAGAGCTTCTGGAGAGGCTTCAGAGAGCGACAACGCTACAACACACAGCGATACACACTGAGACAGACACACAACCAACAACAGGCCGCCATGACGCTGCAGAGAGCGGTACGTCTAGCTATACCTGTGAGGACCAAATGTCCAGGTTTACCGTGTTCTGATCCAGAATTCTGATGTTGAGAGTCCAACAGATCTAGGTTTTAGACTCTTTACTACATTAATATCCAGGTTTTAGACTCTTTACTACATTAATATTCAGATTTTAGACTCTTTAGTACATTAATATTCAGATTTTAGGACTTCACTACATTAATATCCAGGTTTTTGGTGTTTTGGTGCCTTGATTTCCAGGTTTTCAACATTTTGGTGAGTTAAGGTCCAGATTCTTGATGTTTTGTTCCACTAATATTGAGGTTTTTGTGTTCAGGTCCGTCGTTTTCTAGAGGAGCGCCGAGCAGCGAAGGCCCCGCCCACTGCTGCTTTCTGGATTGGTCAGGAGGGTTTGACGGACAGCCGGAGGGCGGAGCTAAAGCGACAGGTGGAGGAGCACATCGCTGTGAACCGGGTGAGAATCATTCTAGGAAGCACCTGTTACCCATGATGCTTAGCGCTCTGCTCATGTCTGTGTGTGTCTGGGTGTGTGTGTGTGTGTGTGTTGTGTAGTCGTCCTGTGTGAGTCCACAGCAGTGTCAGCTCCTCCATCATCAGGTCCAGCTGCTGCTTCAGTCGGAGCTTCAGAGACGTTTGGATCGAATGAAGGAGGATCAACATCTGGAGGCTCTGATGGCTCACACTCACACACAGCTGGATCTGCTGAGAGGTACACAACACAACAACACACTCACACACAGCTGGATCTGCTGAGAGGTACACAACACAACAACACACTCACACACAGCTGGATCTGCTGAGAGGTACACAACACAACAACACACTCACACACAGCTGGATCTGCTGAGAGGTACACAACACAACAACACACTCACACACAGCTGGATCTGCTGAGAGGGACACAACACAACAACACACTCACACACAGCTGGATCTGCTGAGAGGGACACAACACAACAACACACCCACACACAGCTGGATCTGCTGAGAGGTACACAACACAACAACACACTCACACACAGCTGGATCTGCTGAGAGGGACACAACACAACAACACACTCACACACAGCTGGATCTGCTGAGAGGGACACAACACAACAACACACTCACACACAGCTGGATCTGCTGAGAGGGACACAACACAACAACACACTCACACACAGCTGGATCTGCTGAGAGGTACACAACACAACAACACACTCACACACAGCTGGATCTGCTGAGAGGTACACAACACAACAACACACTCACACACAGCTGGATCTGCTGAGAGGTACACAACACAACAACACACTCACACACAGGTGGATCTGCTGAGAGGTACACAACACAACAACACACTCACACACAGCTGGATCTGCTGAGAGGTACACAACACAACAACACACTCACACACAGCTGGATCTGCTGAGAGGTACACAACACAACAACACACTCACACACAGCTGGATCTGCTGAGAGGTGCACAACACAACAACACACTCACACACAGCTGGATCTGCTGAGAGGTACACAACAACACACTCACACACAGCTGGATCTGCTGAGAGGTACACAACACAACAACACACCCACACACAGCTGGATCTGCTGAGAGGTACACAACACAACAACACACCCACACACAGCTGGATCTGCTGAGAGGTACACAACACAACAACACACCCACACACAGCTGGATCTGCTGAGAGGTACACAACACAACAACACAACAACAAAACATGCACACAAACACAACTGTAGAATTCTATCTTCATATGTCAAAAACTTTCTGTCATCATTGAGGCTGTTTGAATTTCCGTTTCAGTCAGAAGCACGGTGGCGGCAGCATCATCATGTAAAGTTACTATTAGAGACTAAAACCTGAAATGTTCTCCGTTATTTCTCCTCATGCCATTGATTTAGAATCTGAAATATTGGATATTAGATTAAATAATTATAATTATTAATTATAAATGAGTTAAAATATTTAAAGACATGAAGTCGTCCTGAAAAATTCCATCGCTGAGCTCATTAATATCAAAGTTTTTTGCATTTTGGTGCATTTGTATACAAGTTTTTGTTGTTTGTTGTGTTAATATCCAGATTTTTACCATTTTACTGTGTTAAAATCCAAGTTGCTGATGTTTTACTGCATCAATATCCTGATTTTTTTCATTTTTGACACATAAATATACAGATTTTGTTGCGTTAACGGCCATTTTTTCCACATTTTAGTCAGTTAATGTCCGGATTTTTTAAATTTTTGGTGCATCAGCATCCAGGAGTTTGATATTTTGTTGTGTTAACATCCAGATTCATGCTAATTTATTGTGTTCATACCCAGATTTATGCTAATTAGTTGCGTTAATATCCAGATTTATGATAATTAGTCGTGTTAATATTCAGTTTTATGATAATTAGTTGTGTTAATGTCCAGATTTATGATAATTAGTTGTGTTAATATTCCATTTTATGATGATCAGTTGTGTTAATATATAGATTTATGATACTTTATTGCGTTAATATCCAGATTTATGATAATTAGTTGTGTTAATATCCAGATTTATGATACTTTATTGTGTTAATATCCAGATTAATGATAATTAGTTGTGTTAATATCCAGATTTATGCTAATTAGTTGTGCGCAATTTGTAGATTTTCCAGCTGAAACTTAAACCTCACCATATATCATATGACCTCCCAGATGCCCCGCCCCTCTCTGTCGTCACGGCGACGGACGCTGACTCCTTCCTGAGTCCATCGGGTTCTGTCGCCGCCCGTGGCCGTGACGCCCACAACGCCGCCCTGCAGGCCGAGCGGCTGCCCTGGTGGAGGACGCTGGGATGGACGGACGGAGGCCCTGCCCACCCACAGGAGGCGGAGCTGGAGGCGGAGCTTGGAGGGCTGTACGTGGGCGGAGTCAGGGAGGTGGACGGAGCTAAACATTAACTTTTTCTGTCGTCAGTGGTGAAAATATTCATCTCACATCTGGAATATTTGTTCAGAAAAACGGACTTCCTGAACGGATCAAATTCTCACTTTTAAAGACTCAGTTTGGAGGTTTTTGTAGGTAAATATGGTTTTTATTACACTTACGCGCGCAGAGCGAGCGACAATATAATAATAATAATAATAATAATAATAATAATAATAATAATAATAATAATAATAATATACAGTTAATTTCCAGATGCTTTACAAAATTGACAGGGATGTTAAAACATCTACGTAAGAGTTTCGGCTTTTTAAAGAGTTGTTATGGATTTCCACTGATATTTTAGTGACAATTTTTCAGATTTTTCTTCTTTTTAAAATGTACACTAAAAAATACACAAATAAAGTTGAAAGTTTTTGACAGAATTGTCTGAAAAATAATTTCATAAAACTAATTTATTTAGAACCCCCTGATGAATCACCACCTTCTCGCGGTGGAGGCTTTGAGAGTCTCTGTGATGCTGGAGCTCTGTAGTCATTAGTCTCTGATCAGGTCCTAAAACAAACTGGTCCTGGAGAAGGAACCAGACGAAGAGCGATTCACAAATGGAGCTCAGGTTAATGATACCGAGGCCTCCTTTTCTGGAGTAGTCCAGGGTGAGAGGCTCCGGGTCGGTGTTTGGAAACTCAGGAGCCTCCGGTTGAGCAACGCTCTGACTGTTGTCTGTTCTTATGCACCAACAGCAGTTCAGAGTATTCGGCCTTCTTGGAGTCTCTGGGTGGTTCCTGGAAGGGGGACCACCTGGGGACTCCATAGTTCTCCTGGGGGACTTCAATGTTAACGTGGGCAACGATGGAGAAACCTGGAGGAGGTGATTGGGAGGAACAGCCTGATCTGAACCTGAGTGGTGTTCTGTTATTGGACTTCAGTTCTAGTTATAGACCTGTCCATATCAAACACCATGATGGAGCATCAGGTTCTCATCAGTGTTTCTGGTACCAGAGCACCTTAGGTCAAAGGTCGATGATGAACTTCATAGTCATATCATCAGACCTGCAGCCAGATGTCTCGGACACTCGGGTGAAGAGAGGAGCAGAGCTGTCAACTGATCACCACCTGGTGGTGAGTTGGATCTGATGGAAGACTGTTGGACAGACCTGGTAAACCCAAACGTGTAGTGAGGGTGAACTGGGAACATCTGGAGGAGGACCCTGTCCGTGGGGTTTTCAATTCCCACCTCCAGAAGAGTTTCTCCTGCATCCCGGGGAGGTTGGGGACATGGAGTCTGAGTGGTCCATGTTCAAAGCCTCCATTGCAGAAGCAGCTGTTAGGAGCTGTGCCCTGAAGGTAACTGGTGCCTGTAGACAACCCAAAAACCCGCTGGTGGACACCAGTGGTGAGGGAAGCTATCAGGCTGGAAAAGGAGGCTTTTCGGGCCCGGCTGGCTCGGAGGTCTCCTGAGCAGCTGACAGGTACCGGTCGGCCAGAAAGGCTGCAGCTGCTGCAGTTGTAGAAGCTAAAACTTGGATGTGGGAGGAGTTCGGGGAGGCTCTGGAGAAGGACTTTGGGTTGACCTCAAGGAAGTTCTAGTAAACTGTTCACCACCTCAGGAAGAGGAAGCAGGCCTTTCCCCAGGCTGTGTTCAGTCGTGGTGGAGAACTGTTGATCCATACTGGGGACATCGTCAGGTGGTGGAAAGAGCACTTTGAGGAATTCCTGAACCCGGTAAACATGTCCTCTGTGGAGGAGGCAGAACCTAAAGACTTGGGGGGATCTTCATCCATATCCATGGCAGAGGTCGCCGAGGTAGTTATGAAGCTCCTCGGTGGCGCCAGGTGTGGACAAGATCCACCCTGAGATGCTGAAGGCTCTGGACATTGTTGGACTGTCTTGGCTGACATGTCTCTACAATGTGGCGTGGACTTCGGGTACGGTGCTGTGGAGTGGAAGACCGGGGTGGTGGTTCCCATTTTCTAAAAAGGGAACCAGAGAGTGTGTTCCAACTACCAGGGTATCACACTTCTCAGCCTCCTGGGAAAGTTTACTCTGGAAGGGAGGCTCCGACCGATTGTTGAACCTCGGTTTTACGAACACGTCCTCCTGGGAGGAGACCCCGGGGTACACCTAGAACTCACTGGAGGGATTATATATCTCATCTGGCCTGGGAACGCCTCAGGATCCCCCAGGAAGAGCTGTGAAGTGTTGGTGGAAGGAGGAACGTATGGAATGTCCTGCTTCATCTACTGCCTCCACAACCTGACCCCGGATAAGAGGAAGAAGATGGATGGATGGATGGATGGATGGATGATGGATGGATGATGGATGGATGGATGGATGATGGATGGATGGATGATGGATGGATGGATGGATGATGGGTGGATGATGGATGGATGGATGATGGATGGATGGATGGATGATGGATGGATGGATGGATGGATGGATGATGATAGATGGATGGATGGATGGATGATGGATGGATGGATGGATGGATGGGTGGATGATGGATGGATGGATGGATGGATGGATAGATGATGGATGGATGGATGGATGGATGATAGATGGATGGATGGATGATGGATGGATGATGGATGGAGGATGGGTGGATGATGGATGGATGGTTGATGGATGGATGATGGATGGATGATGGATGGATGGATGATGGATGGATGATGGATGATGGATGATGGATGGATGGATGGATGGATAGATGATGGATGGATGGATGGATGGATGATGGATGGATGATGGTGGATGATGGATGGATGGATGGATGGATGATAGATGGATGATGGATGGATGGATGGATGGATAGATGATGGATGGATGGATGGATGGATGATGGATGGATGGATGGAATTTATTTAGAGGTATCTCATATTATTTTCATTACAGTTCAACCAAGAGAAGAAAAGTTCAGAAATGAACAGAATTTTCACAATTAATTCACAAGAAATGCTTCATAAATGTGTTGGTTTTTTTGCATCATCATGGAGTACAACTCAGGAAAAATACAATTTTTAAAGATTTTCTCCAATTTACAACTAAAATTCCTTAATTTAAGAATTCGTGTTTGATTTCTGTTTTATATTTTAATGATGTTTGTTGCATAAAGTGCATTTTACAGTTTAGAAATTAAAGAAAAACTGTGACAATTTTAGGTAAAAACAAAAAATTGAATTAAAAGTCATTCTTTTTAATCAAATTAGTTCTAGAAGTTACACAGACAACACAGATTCTGTCAATCCGATTTACAATAAACAAATGCACTGTATAACAGGAAATATGTTGAATTTCTCAATCATTTTTATCTTTTTCTGCTTGTTTTAGTGTTAAAAAATGTCAAAAATAAACATAAACACAGATTGACAGATTCTATTTAAAATAAAATGGTACAGAAATTAAGATTTGTTCCCTTTAGCTTCAGATTTTACTTTTAAGCATAATTAATTTATGATTTAATTGTATTTTAGTTTCATTTTACGACTGTAAATGCACTGAAGAACATAAAACATGTTTTCAGTCAAACTTTCTTATTTTCCTGGTTGTTTCAGTGAGAAAAAATCACAAAAATAAACTTATAAAAACAGATTTACAAGTGTAGAGATATTTATTAGGACATTTTAAATAAACTTGTGAATTAAATACAGTCTAAAACAGGAAATATGTTGAATTTCTCAGCCATTTTAATCTTTTTCTCATCGTTTTAGTGTTAAAAAGGTCAAAATAAACCCCCAAAAAACAGATTTACATGTTTTATTTATAATAAACTGGTGCAGAAGTTAAGATTTGTTCTCTTTAGCTTCAGATTCTACCCGCAAATGTAATTAATTTATGATTTAATTGTGTTTTAATGGAATTTTATTATTGTAAATACGCTGTAAAACATAAAGTATACGATTTTCAATCAAACTTTATTATTTTTCTGGTTGTTTCAGTGAGAAAAATCATGAAGATTAACATATAAAAGCAGATTAAAAGTTTTTTACAGGAAAAAAACTGTAAATATGTCATATTTCTCAGTCATTTTTAATAATTTTCTGCTTGTTGTAGTGTTAAAAAGTCCCAAATAAACATTAAAAGCAGATTTAAAGGTTTTATTTACAATAAACTGGTGCAGAAATGAAGATTTTGTTCACCTTAACATCAGTTTTTATCCTCAAATATGATTAATTTACCTGTTAAATGTTAAGATTTAATTGTAAACAGATTTACAGATCAGATCTCTATGTTTTATGTTGTTATTGTTGTTATTATTATTTCAGAGTTAAACAGAAGACCTGAAGGACGAGAAAAGTTAAGAAATTAACTTTTTTGTCATAAATGATCATGAAATTGAGGAAAAACTACATTTTTTGAGGGAATTTCTTCTTTATTTCTTGTATTTTCCACAGTGAAGCTTCAGTGACGTCTGTCGGCCACCAGGAGGCGCTGGATCCTCTGACTGGAGAGACGTTGGATAACAGGAGTGACGTCAGAGCAGCTGATCGATCGTCAATAGAAGCCATCGATCAGCTGCCGTTATGTAATGAGCTGCTGGAGTCGGAGGGAAGCGGCGTCGCGGCAGCAGGTAGGAAACCAAACTCCACTTTTAATCAGATTAACGGCAGATTAACCGCAGAAAGATGCAGATTTAACCTCACAGCTGCAGCTTGAAAGCTAAAAAACACAACTTTTACTGTTGATCTGCTGTTTGTGTTGCTGCTTTTACTCTGAATGTCAGTTAATGTTGTTTTCTACAGTTCAAACCAAATAATTTACATGATTTCAGTGTTTTATTCCTGGAATTCTACGTAAATTCACACATAAATGTAAATATGAATGCAATAAATGTGGAAAATATCAGCTGTAGTGACAACAAAAATCACTAAACTACTGCTGAAAGTGATCGTTTACATTATTATGTTTCAAAATGTTGATGATTTATATATTTAATAAAATAAAATTAATAAATAACAAACAGAAAAATCTAAATCTTTGTCAGAGGAAGCGAACAAAAGTTACAGTTTAATAAAGTTTAGTTGATTTGTTGATATGAAGAGAAGAACGACCACAAAGAGACACAAAACGACCACAGAGACACAAAACGGCAACAAAGAGACATAAAACAACCACGATGACACACAAAACGACCACAAAAAGACACGAAACAACCACAAAGAGACACGAAACGACCACAAAGAGACACAAAACAACCACAAAGAGACACGAAACGACCACAAAAAGACACGGAACAACCACAAAGAGACACAAAACGACCACAGAGACACAAAACGGCAACAAAGAGACATAAAACAACCACGATGACACACAAAACGACCACAATGAGACACAAAACGACCACAGAGACACAAAACGGCAACAAAAAGACACGGAACAACCACAAGGAGACACAAAACGACCACAAAGAGACACGAAACAACCACAAAGAGACACGAAACGACCACAAAGACACACTAAATGACCACAAAGAGACACGAAACAACCACAGAGACACAAAACGGCAACAAAGAGACACGAAACAACCACAAAGAGACACAAAACGACCACAGAGACACAAAACGGCAACAAAGAGACATAAAACAACCACGATGACACACAAAACGACCACAAAGAGACATGAAACGACAACAAAGAGACACGAAACGACAACAAAGAGACACGAAACGACCACAAAGAGACACAAAGCGGCAACAAAGAGACAGGAAACAACCACAATGACACACGAAACGACCACAAAGAGACATGAAACGACAACAAAGAGACAGGAAACAACCACAATGACACACGAAACGACCACAAAGAGACACGAAACGACAACAAAGAGACATGAAACGACCACAAAGCGACACGAAACGACCACAAAGAGACACGAAACGACAACAAAGAGACACGAAACGACAACAAAGAGACACGAAACAATCAGAGACACAAAACAACCACAAAGACACAAAACTACCACAAAGACACAAAACTACCACAAAGACACAAAACAACCACAAAGACACAAAACTACCACAAAGACACACAAAACAACCCCAACAAACACAAAACCACCACAAAGAGACACTAAACCACCACAAAGAGACACACAACAACACAACCAGACTGTAAACGTTGTTGTTTGCGGCTCTTTGAGGGTTAACCTTCAGGAATGTCTGGATTCAGGATCAGAGTTTTAACTTCCTTCTCTCCGTCTCACACTTTCACTTCTCCTCCTCTCAGACCTGCCGCTCTTCCTCTTCCTCGTCTTGTCGTTGCCACGGAGATGCCGGCGACTCTTCCCCGGTTTCCCAGCATGCCGCGGGGCGTCACCATGCCGACGCTGCTGGGCTCTCTGCCCCGAGGAATCAACCCTCCCAGTTTACCCCGAGGAGTCACCCTGCCCAGTCTGCCCAGTCTGCCCAGTCTGCCCAGTCTGCCCAGTCTGCCCCGGTTTCCCAGCATGCCGCGGGGCGTCACCATGTCGTTGCCGAGGGCCGTCGCCATGCCGACCGTCTCCCAGGCTCCTCGGCGGCTGCTGCAGGACTGCTGCTCAGTGTTTGACCACCAGACCGCTGGAGGTAAGAAACATCTGAACACAAAGATGGGAGGATAGATGGAAAGAAGTCACACAAAGAGACACAACACTAACAAAAAATACCCAAAACAACCAGAAAAATATACAAAACTAACAAAAATACACAAAACTATCAGAAAAATACACAAAACAACATAAAAATACACAAAAATAGCAGAAAAACACACAGAACTACCACAAAACACACAAAGCAACCAGAAAAATACATAAAACTACAAGACAAATAAACAAAACTAACAAAAAATACACAAAACAACCAGAAAGATACACAAAACAACTAGAAAAATACAGAAAACAACCACAAAAATACACAAAACCAGAAAAACAACACAAAACTACCAGAAAACTAAACAAAACTACCAGAAAAATACACAAAACAACTAGAAAAATACACAAATGTACCACAAAAAAATGCAAAACAGCCAGAAACACACACAGAACTATCAGAAAAATACACAAAACAACCAGGAAAACACACAGAACTACCACAAAAAGACATAAAACAACAAAAAACATAAAACAAAACTACCAGAAAAACACACAGAACTATCAGAAAAATACACAAAACAACCAGGAAAACACACAGAACTACCACAAAAAGACATAAAACAACAAAAAACATAAAACATAACTACCAGAAAAATACACGAAACTACCAGAAAAATACACAACACTACCAGAAAAATACACAAAACAACTAGAAAAATACACAAAACTACCACAAAAAGACAAAACAACCAGAATAACACACAATACAACCAGAAAACTACACAAACTACCAGAGAAATACACAAAACAACTAGAAAAATACACAAATATACCACAAAAAATGCAAAACAACCAGAAAAGTACACAAAACTACCACAAAATGATGCAAAACAACCAGAAAAACACACAGAACTATCAGAACAATACACAAAAAACCAGGAAAACACACAGAACTACCACAAAAAGACACAAAACAACAAGAAAAATACACATAACTACCAGAAAAATACACAAAACTACCAGAAAAATACACAAAACTACCAGAAAAATACACAAAACAACTAGAAAAATACACAAATATACCACAAAAAGATGCAAAACAACCAGAAAAGTACACAAAACTACCACAAAAAGACAAAACAACCAGAAAAACACACAATACAACCAGAAAAACACACAACACAACCAGAAAAATACACAAAACTATCAGAAAAATACACAAAACTAAAATGAAAAGACATAACACAATCATAAAAGCACAAAAGTACCACAATAGGATGCAAAACAACCAGAAAAATACACAGTAATACCACAAAAAGACAGAAAACAACCAGAAAAACAACCAAAATGACCACAGAACGACACAACACAACCACAAAATACACAAACTGAGTGCAAAAATACACAAAACTACCACGACACACAAAACAACCCCAACAAACACAAAATAATCACAAGTAGACACACAACAACAAACAGAACCCAGAAAAATCCGTAAAATACCTCAGAAGTACACACTGACAGACACACACGTCTGTTGTGTAGATTGTGTGTCTGTTGTGTTGCTGCAGGAAGTTTTCTGATGTATTTTTGTGGAACATAAATCCAGATTATAGAGCTGAGCTGCTGCACGTGGACCAGTAATACTACAAATACACACACATACACACTGGTACTACACTAACACTGATACTAGTACACACAATACACACACAATACACACTGGTACTACACTAACACTGATACTAGTATGCACAATACACACACAATACACACTGGTACTACACTAACACTGATACTAGTACGCACAATACACACTGGTACTACACTAACACTGATACTAGTACACTAATACTCCAGAAAGACACACTAACCCAACACCTTCACAGCTCTGTGGTAAATCTGGTTAATAAACTTTTCATGATGCTGATGATGATGCTGATGATGATGATGATGATGAATGAAAGGGGGCGGAGCCAGGCCCCAGTGTGTGTGTGGGGGATTAAATCCAACGTGTGTGTGATGGAGACGATCTGCAGCTGTCCTCATGTACGGTAAGAAATACTCACTTTGGTCTGCTTTAATAGATTCTCCTCATAGTTTTAGTGTTTAAACGACAAAAATAAACAGAAAAATACAGATTTACAGGTTTTATTTACATTAAACAGGTGTAGAGATATTTATGAAGACATTTTAAATGAAGGTGTGATTTTATATACACTGTAAAACAGGAAATATGTTGATTTTCTCAATTTTTTCTGTTTTAGTGTAAAAAAGGTAAAAAATAAACTTGAAAAACAGATTTAAAGGTTTTATTTACAATAAACTGCGGCAGAAATTAAGATTTGTTCCCTTTAGCTTTAAATTTTACCCTCAAATGTCATTAATTTATGATTTAATTGGATTTTAATGGAATTTAATTATTGTAAATGCACTGTAAAACATAAAATATGTAATATTCAATCAAGCTTTCTTATTGCTTCACTGAGAAAAATCACAAAAACAAACATATAAAAACAGATTTATGGGTTTTTATTTATGTAAAACAGGTGTAGAGATATTTATTAATTTATTTTAAATGAGGCAAATACACCGTCAAACAAGAAATATGTTGAATTTCTCAGTCATTTTAATCTTTTTGTCATCATTTTAGTGTTAAAAAAAGTCAAAAATGAGCCTATATGAACAGATTTACAGGCTTTATTTACCATAAACTGGTGCAGAAATTAAGATTTGTTCCTTTTAACTTTATATTTTACCTGTAAGCATCATTCATTTATTATTTAATTGTGTTTTAATTGAATTTTATTATTGGAAATGTACTGTAAAATGTAAAATATGTGACATTCAATCAAGCTTTCTTATTTTTCTACTTGTTTCAATGGTGCAAATATTAACGTTTATTAACGTGTTTATCGTAGCATCAGATTTTACCCTCAAATGTCATTCATTTATGATTTAATAGCATTTTAATTCTATTTTATTACTGAAAATCCACTGTAAAACATAAAATATTTAATATTCAATCCAACTTTCTTATTTTTATAGTTGTTTCAGTGAGAAAAATAACAAAAATAAACCTAAAAACTAATTTATACAGGTGTAGAGACATTTATTAAGTGTATCATTAATTAAATGAAGTTGTGAAACAAATACACTGTAAAACAGGAAGTATGTTGTATTTCTCAATCATTTTAATCTTTTTCTAGTTGTTTTAGTGTTAAAAAGTAAAAAATAAACATACAAATAAATTTACAGATTTTGTTTATGTTAAACATGTTCAAAGATAAAAATCTGTTGTTATTTTTAGTTTTACACTGTAAAATATCATGAATTTACAAGAATTATTTATTGATAATAATATTTCAAACCATTTAAATTAACTGTACTGTAAAAAAGTGTGGAATCAACAGGATTTTTCATTAATTTAACATTTATAACTGTTTTATAATTTTAAATAAATGTTAAATTTCTATATTTATATTTAAAACTTATAAAAAGTGCTGCAGTAAATAAATAAATAAATAATAAATAAGTATTGCATCATTGGTTTTTCAACATTAAAGCATCTAAATAATATAAATTCACGTGTGTTTTGGTCATGTTAAATTTAAAAAGTACAATCTAATAACTTAACTACATATGTTTGTTATGTGAGAATTAAATTAAAAACTGACTTCATTCAGATCTTGACTGTAGAAGTTTAAAATCTGAACTGATTTTATTTCATTTTTTATGATTTACAACCAAAAAACAGTGACATTATTGTCTAATTGTCAACTTAAATATGTTGTTTTTATGTTTGCCAAGAACGTTTTTAAAAGCTAAAGCTGATTTTCTTCAGAAGATTCGCTAATTGACCCATAATCATGACAAAATGAGGTTTTATTATATTAATATAGCAAAATAATTAACTGTAATGTCAAAATGTGTCAGCTTTTCGTCTTTAATAAATATTTCTCATTTATTTATGCATCAAGTTTTCATAGTAATGCTGCATTAATATGATTATAAGAACAACTAACTTTTCATATAAAGCACTTTCACAAAGAATGTTAATTAACACATATAAAGTGGCTGTAAATAAAACACCAATTAAAATAAAGTGACTAAAAACAAGTTAAACCACAGAAACCCATTAGAAGAAACACAAACGTTAAATACACGAATATATTAAATAAAAAGCTTCCAGGGTTCCTGTTTCCTGCGACCTTGCAGTGGACTCTTTAAGCTCTGCTAACTAAAAACACAACAATATAAACACATTATGCAACAAACGGCGCAGGATTAGCGCTTAAGACGTAGCATTAGTGCTGCTGTATTGTTGTGTGTGTGTGTTTCGGCTCATCTATCTTTGTGGGGACCATCTGCATTAAAGAGATGCAAAGTGGGGACGTTCTGGTTCTGGTTCTGGTCCGGTTTTCACTTTGGGGACGTTTTAGGGTCATGTATAGTTCGCGGGTCCAGATTAGAGTCAGATTCAGGGTTGGAGTTGGGAGTAAGATGAAGCACCCGGTAAACCATTAAGTCCACAAGGGTCCTCACAACGTATGATAGACCAGCGTGTGTGTATGTTTTGAGTTGGCCGTTGACCAGTTGTGAATCTCTCGTCCTCTTTAATCCCCCAAAACCGCATTACACTGAACATGGAGAGAGATGAAACATTAAAAAAAGATATTTAAAAAGTCCACAGACACTCTGCTGCCCCCTGGTGGCTGCAGATTACCATATATGTATACATTATGCTGGTATTGAAAAATAATGTGATAAATTCAGTATAGATGTGTGTGTGTGTGTGTGTATACACAATATTTTTTTTGCTCTATTACATTTATGTGGCAGTTTTTTATTTAGAAAATTTATATTTTCACAATACAATCACTTTTTATTTCATTTTAAAGATGAAATACCTTATATCTCAAGTTTGACTTTTTATCACTTGTTTTTGTTAATGTCAAACCTGAAAATAAAATTGTGTTCAGAAGTAAAAAGTCCAAATTGATTTTTAAAAAACAAAATAGAAGTCCAACATTTGAGTTTTTATCTTTCTAATTTTATTAGAGTTCAAATCTGAAAATATGAGATAAATAAACAAATTTAAAGTGAAAATTATGGTAAGAGCGAAACAATACAGACCTACATTATTTATAATGATTTTTTTTTGAATGGAAGTGAAAGCAACAACTTTATTTGTAGAAAAAATCACAGTTTAATCAAAAATACTGAATTTCTTATTAACAAATCAAGTCTCAAGGCTGAAAATATGAAATAATAATCAGTATGTTTGTTAAAAGGTAAAACCTATGAGATCTAAAGTTTGAATTGTGATAATATAAACAAAAAGTAGAACTTCTGACTTTACATCTTGTAGTTTTGTAATAATTTGTCTGTCAAATGTTAAAGATGAATATGTAAGATCAATTACGGGTTAAAAATTTAACAGTTTTAGTAATAAAAACATGAATAATATCAACAAAGTGGTAAAATTAGCTCCATGTTTACCAGCTGCAACATTACAATAAAAACACTTTCCTGTATCAAAATGTCTTAAATGAAAAAAAATCAAAACAACAAATTGAAATTCTGAGATAAGTCAAAACTTTTAGTTTTAAAGCAATAAATTAAATGGAACATTTTTGATTTTTTTTTCATCCCAAAATTGTGTTAATTACCAAATACATAAAAAGGTACATTTGGAATTTAAGGAAAAAGTTTTTAAAAATTGAAAAATAAAAGTTTGTGTCGCTTAATCAAAAGTTTCAATTAAAAAAATCTGATTAGATTTTTTGATTTTTGCTTTTGGGCTTCCACAGATTCGTCTCAGTAATAGACACCTTTTAACCATTTTGTGATGCATTTTCAGATTTTGTGAAACCTGGATTTGACAGACTTTAATTTGTAAATTTGAATTGACTTTATTAAACTTCTTTTTCTTCAGGTCTTTGCGGCTGCTGCTGGGCGTTGAGGCCTCGCTACAAGAGGCTGGTCGACAACATTTTCCCAGAAGACCCCGAGGTAAAAAGAAACACAAAATATTTTTAATTTTACTGCCTCATCTCTCCACTAGTAGACATTTTAGCCATTACGTGTCTTGATTTTTCTCATTTTGTGTCTCGATTTTCTCTTTTTCTCATTTTGTGACTCCATATCCTCATTTTGAGTTTTGTTTCTTTTTGTTTTGTGTCTCATTTTCTCATTTTGACTTGTTTTTTCTCATTTTGTCTCATTTTTCCCATTTTGTCTCTTTTTTTTTCACTTCGTGTCTCGATTTTTGTCTCTCAATTCTCTCATTTTGTGTCTTATTTTTTCTCATTTTGTCTTATTTTTCTCATTCTGTGCCTAGTTTTTTCTTGATTTTTCTTTTTTGTCTCCATTTTTCTCATTTTGTTTTTCTTTTTTCTTGCTTTGTTTTTTTCTCATTTTGTGTTGTTTTTTTGCATTTTGTCTCGTTTTTTCACTTTTTGTGTCTCTATTTTTATCATTTTGTCTCTTATTTTTTTCATGTTTGGTGTCTCTATTTTTATCATTTTGTCTTATTTTTTTGTTTTGTGTCTCGATTTTTCTCATTTCATGTCTTGATTTCCTCATTTTTTCTTGTTTGTTCTCGTTTTGTGTCTTGATTTTCTAATGTTGTGTCTTGAGTTTCTCATTTTGTCACTTTTTCTCATTTTATGTCTCAATTTTCTCATTTTCTCATTTTCTCATTTTCTGTCCTTGCACAGACATTATTGCACTGCTCATCTTTGCACTTTTAAACTTTATTTTAATTTTAATTTTTTCTGTTTAAGCCACTTTATCCCCATCTCTCACCCTTGTATATAATGTAAATATTATTACTATTGTTCTATTATTTTATTCTTATAACTACACCTACTGTTACATAAGCTGCTGTAACAATGTAAATTTCCCCTGGCGTGGGGAGAAATAAAGAACTTTTATCTTTATCTTATCTTATCTTTATTTTTTCTCATTTTGTCTTTTGCTTTTTTCTTGTTTTGTTTTTTCTCATTTTGTGTCTCTATTTTTCTCATTTTGTGTCTAAATTTTTCTCATTTTTAGTTTTGTTCTTTTTTGCAATTTTTTCTCTCATTGTGTCTTTTCTTATTTTGTGTGTTGTTTTTTCTCATTTTGTCTCATATTTCCTCATTTTGTCTAATTTTTTCCTCATTTCATCTCTCAATTTTTCTCATTTTGTGTTTCATTTTTTTCTCATTTTATAACTATTGTTTTCTCATTTTGTCTAGATTTTCCTCATTTTGTGTCTAATTTTTTCTCATTTTGTGTTTTGTTTCTCGTTTTGTGTCTTGTTTCTCATTTTGTGTCTCGTTTTGTGTCTTGTTTCTCATTTTGTGTCTCATTTTGTGTCTTGATTTTTCTCGTTTTGTGTCTTGACTTCAGTGAAAATAACAGAAGTATGTTGATGTGTGTTCAGGATGGGCTGGTGAAAGCCAACATGGAGAAGCTGACGTTCTTCGCTCTGTCGGCTCCGGAGAAACTCGACCGAATTGCTGCTTATCTGTCGGAGCGTCTGACCAGAGATTTGAACCGCCACCGCTATGGGTCAGTACACACAAATACTCTACACTGTACTACATACGTATACCACATGTACTGAAACTCATCTCAGATTAATTTAACCTCACACTGACTCTTGTGTATGTTAAATAATAATCCACACGTTTGAAAAGTGGCTAAATAAACTAAAAACATATTCTCTTGGGTTTGTAATGTAATGTCATCAAGCTTAAATTAGGTTTGTAGTCACAAATGAGTTCATAATTTGTAACTATGTTGATCATTTTAATAGCATTTTACTAACTTTTTAAAGTAAAAAAAAGCAGTATTTACTGTTTTCATATTTCTCAAATGTGAGGATTTTCTGCTTTTCAGTTTGAACACTTCATTCACATCAGTATTCAGTCTTCTAAAATCTCCAGAGATACCAAATTTTCACCAAAACATGAGATTTAAAAGCAAATTTTAAATAGACAAAAACTAAAATGAATGTCAGTAAAATCACATAAAAATGGTGCATTAAATGTCCAGACTCTGTTAAACATTGCCTGCTAGGAAATAATATTTAAATTAATGTAAACAAACAAGTATTCATTGTGTAACATGGAAGTTGTGGTAACTTTTCAGAAAATATCCCAAAGTTTTAACCCCCTAAAATAATGTAAAAAGTGTGAAATATGTACATTAAAATGTTATGTAAAAGAAAATTAATTAGGGTAAGATTATATACTGAATAATGCAATATCCAGAATCTGAAACATGGCCTCTTGGGAATGACTTTCAAAATTAATAAAAAATTCAAATTTAATGTCAGAAAATTTATATTTAAATGTATATAAATAGATTTTACAATGGTTAGTTGATCAGTAGAAAATGAATCTTGAAATATTCTCAAATATCTGTTTTCTGCTTTTTTACTCATACATGATACTAAAATTACTATTTTTAAATTTTTAATTACAGATTAATCAGAAAAGCAGATTAATCAAAAACAAATGTAAATGTTAGTTGTAAATTTATTGTAAAATTAGAAGGAGGTGAAATTTATGTTTCATCTTTCATTTACGAACACACAAAAAGCCGCTATCTACACAAAAAGTGGTATAAAAAGTACAAAATCCAGTTTAATTGTGGTTGAATACACAACCTTACATTGAGCAGCAGTGTGATTGTTTTTCAGGTATGTTTGCATTGCGATGGAGGCGTTGGAGCAGCTGCTGTTGGCTTGTCACTGCCAGAGCATCAACCTGCTGGTGGAGAGTTTCCTCAGTACGCTGCGACTGCTGCTGGAGGCCGACAAACCACACCTCCACATCCTCGCAACCAACTCTGTATGCAACTTATTACATTACTTATTATTATATTTTTAGAATCATTTTGTTGGCAAAAAATAAAAAAAAAGTATTTTGATTTTTTGATTTTTTTTAAATTTCTAACTTTACCACTGGGCAGTTTGCTGATGATATAGGGTTTTACCTCTGTAAAGTCATTTCGGGACGTTTTTTATTTATCTTTTGAAACATATAATTATTAACAGAAATATATTCAATGTATCATCTGTGTATGTCTATTGATTGAAGTGGAGTTTATAGTAGCATTAATTGGTATAAGTTAAAGATAAAATTGAAAGTTAAAGGTAAAATTTACAGAAAATACATTCTAACTGTGTGGGCTTTTGTTTGGGGAATTTGGACGTATGACTTGAACATTTCTTGCCACCAACTCTGTATGTAACTCGGTGTTTATTTCCGACCTAATGCTGGTTTAGTTTTCAGTCGATATCAACTAAAGACATGGTGGTTGAGTTTAAACATGAAGAACAAGTGTCGCTTGTGTGGGTGCTGCTGTGTACAGTTACAGTCTTTCATTAGTCCAAAAGGAGGTCAGTACAGTGTCTTCCAACCTCCCTTTTATATATGACAAGTATAATGTTCAATCTGCATGTGAAAGTACTCATTTTCTTTCACCATCAAAATGTCTTTTATCTTTGTGCAATGAGAGAAAATAGTTTTCACCCTCATTTTACTGACGGCATCCCTCAGAACCCGATTATACAGCTGAGAGCTAGTGGTCGCATTATAACATTATTTATGTAATCTTTAAGCTGCCATATTTGCATCTCCACATGTAAGATTTATGGTATATTTAACACACGGGGATTATGGGTGTGTCTAACAGCAGGATTATCTCTGCTGGAAATGTTCATTCACAACCATCTGCTCTTAGTAGTCAGTCAAGTTTCAAAGCTGAAAATATGCAATGAAGAGTGAAAAAAAACCCAAAATTTAAGTCAAAGTTATGTGGTAAATATTAATATGTTGATTTATAAGCAAAGGGGTTCACATTAATGCTCTTAAAAGTCAGATTTTAAAATAAAAGCATTGAATAAAGTATGAGATCAAGTGTCAGACTGTATATTTTATCATTATGTGTTAGTCCAATTTTTAAAGTGACAATCTAAATGCAAATTGTCAAACATTGTAGTTAAATCTCCAAATTATGAGACAGTAAATATAAAAAGTTTTTACTTAAAAAAATGGAATTTTAAATGTGAAATGAAAAGTCCAAACTCTGAGTTAAAAATGTTAAATTTGGGATAAAAGGTTTTATAATTGAAGACAGCTTTTTGACTTCTCATCTCATAATTTTGTAATGCAAAGTTAAATTTCAAGGCAGACAGTTTTTAGCAATAAATAGTTTAAAAAAAAGTGAAATTGAAATTAAATGACGATAATAAAAAACTGAATAAGTGGGTTTAACACTAAAGAGGTCAAATTAGCTTCACCTTTACCAGCTGCAATATTTAAAAAGTGCATTAAAAATCAGACCTGTGACCTTTTATCATAAAGGTCAAAAGTTTAAAACGTTTTAGAGCAAAAAAAAACAACGAAATTACAAATCTGATATATTGTTATTACTGAAGATATGTTGTATATTCCATGTTATATGTGGTGTTAAGTTATAAGTTAAGTTGTTTTGATGACCTTAATGATGTTATAATTTGATAGTTTATTTATATAAAGATGACCTTAACTTGAGCATTTCTTGATGTTTTATGATTTTACAATATTTTCCCGTCCTTTTTAGTTTGTGAAGTTTGCAAACATCGAGGAGGACACGCCATCGTATCATCGCAGCTACGACTTCTTTGTGTCTCGCTTCAGTGAGATGTGCCACTCCGAACACGACGATCCTGACACCCAGAACAAGTCAGTTTCTATCTGTCTTTTCTTTGATAATAGCCGATATATTTTTGTACATTTGCAATGACGATGCTTTAACACAATTAATCAGCAACTATTCTAGTACTCAGTCATTTAACAGATATAGAAACATTCTCAATTATGAGGGTTTTATTTCTCTTTTATGATATTTTAAACCCACCAGGGATCCCAAAGTTTCCCTAAAAATATGCAGGATAGCATATGCTTACTTTTGCAGATATGCAGATGATTCTGTATTTTACCTCTGAAAGAGCTCATTTCTGGATTGTTTGTGAACTACAAAAGGGCCAAAAGCTATGTACTCAAGCTAAACAGAATATTTAAACTTATATCTATAGACAGGATAGCAGATATCCATGTTTACTGATTTGCAGATGATACTGTGCAAATCAGAAAAAAATTATAAGTAAATAATCTCAAAAAGCTCATTTTGAGATTATTTTATCACTACAAAAGAGTTCAAAACCTAAATGAGGTAATGTGTTGTCAAATGAGAAAGTATATTTAGATTTATGATTGTACGCAGTACAGCACACTTTTTGCCCACTTTTGTAGATGACTGTGTATTTTACCTCTGTGAAAGCTAATTTTGAGATTTTTAACTACAAAATATCCAGAAACTAAACATGAGCTAATGTTATATACTCAAACTGAACAGAATATTTAAATTTATATCTATAGGCAGAAGAGCAGATGTCCATATTTGCCAATTTGCAGATGATACTGTTTTATCCCTCAGAAATCTCATTTTGAGATTATTTTATCACTACAAAAGAAATAAAAGCCTAAAATGAGTCCACATGTTGTCAAATGAGAAAGTATATTTGGCTTTATGATTGAAAGCAGTATAGCAGATGCTGACTTTTACAGATTTGCAGATGATTCTGTGTTTTACCTCTGAGAAAGCTAATTTCTGAATGGTCTGTTAACTACAAAAGGACCAAACCCCTAACCCCTAACCCTATTAACTCATAAGGACCAAAAGGTAAATATGAGTTAATCTTTTGTACTCAAGCTAAAAAGTAAATTCATACATGTAGTTAAAGCCAGTTTAGCAGATGCCCATTTTCACCAATTTGCAGATGATACACTGTTTTACCTCTGAGAAAGCTAATGAGTTTTGTGTAAATGACATAAAATATAATGAAAAAAACTTGTAAAAATCTATAAAAACAATCCCAAATCACAGTTAATGTAAATACACAACGTACTAAGTCACAGTGTAATGCTTAAACTTTTGGGATTTTTTTAGAAGAAAATCTATACTTTAGATGAACTCTATACTTTCAGGATCCGTGTGTCAGGAATCCGTGGACTGCAGGGCGTCGTCAGGAAGACGGTGGACAACGAGCTGCAGGTTAATATCTGGGAACCTCGTCACATGGAGCAGATTGTCCCCGCCCTGCTGGTCAACCTGGAGCAACACACCCCAAACGACAGGTACAGTGCCATCCTATAGTATTTACTTGGTCTAATGACATGAAAATTAGTTTAAATTCAACAAGTTGTGCAATCTTTTTGATATTTTACATTCCTTTTGACTGGTTTTATTATTTATGTTCCTGGCACCAAGAGGATTTCATGTTATTAAGTAAAACTACGGATATAATGACATTTATAAGCAGTACTGCAGATGCTCACATTCATCGATTTGCTGATGATACTGTGTTTTACCTCTCAGAAAGCTGACTTGTTTTATAACTGTTAAAGAAATAAGCTAGACATGAGTTAACGTTGTGTTGTTTGACGATGAAGTATATTTCGATTTGTATTTGTAAGCAGTATAGCAGATGCCTACTTTCGCAGATTTGCAGATGATTCTGTGTTTTACCACTCAAAATTATATTTCTGGATTTTTTGTAACTGTAAAAGAATTAAAAGCTAAATATAAGTTAATGGCATCTACTCAAACTGAACTGATAATTTATATTTATATCTATAGGCAAGATAACAGATGTCCATGTGTGCTGATTTGCTGATAATACAGTGTTTTGCCTCTCAGAAAGCTCATTTTATATTATATTATCACTACAGAAGACATAAAAGCTAAATATAGTTCAATGTGTCATCAAATGAGAAAGCATATTTAAATTCATTATTGTAAGCAGTATAGCAGATGCCCACTTTTGTAGATTAGCAGACTGTTCTGTGTTTTACCTCTGAGACAGATAATTTCTGAATTGTTGATCTACAAAAGAACCAATAGCTAAATAGGAGTTAATGTTATGTACTCAAACTAAAAAGTAAATTCAAATATATATTAATAGTCAGTTTAGCAGATGCCCATGTTCACACATTTATGGATGATACACTGTTTTACCTCTAAAAAGATCATTTCTGCATTTTTTTGAAACTGAAAAACAATCAAAAGCTAAACATGAGATGGTTTTATGTACTTAAACTAAAAAGCATATTTGAATTCATATTTATAAGCAGTACAACAGGTGTCCACTTTCACAAATTTGCAGATGATACTGTTTTAAGTCTCAGACAACTCGTTTTGTTATCGTTTTGTAGCTGTTAAAGAAATGTAAGCTGCACATAAGCTAAATGTGGGTTAAGCTTTTGTCATCAAACTGCAACATAAAATTTATAGAAAGTATATTTGAACAGTTCTATTAACAAACAGTACAACAGATGTCCACATTCACCGATATGCTGATGATACAGTGTTTTACTTCATTGTAGCTTCATTGTAAGTTAAATTTTGTGATTTTCTTAAATACTGATGTACTTGAACAGGGTGTTGGGTTTTGGTATTTCTGTGTTTGCAGCGGGTCTCCAGCAGAGCAGACGGAGGTTTGTTTCAGGGAGCTGCTGGGTCGAGCTGCTTATGGACACATTAACAATGCTATCAGACCGGTGCTCATGTAAGATACACTCTGTTTGTAGTACTGTAGAAGTAGCAGAGAGCTGTAAATAATCACAAAAGACTTCAGATCTAATATGGGAATGTAGTAGTAGCTGTATTCGAGTACAGATCACAGTATTACTGTGATTCCAGGCACCTCGACAGTCACAGTCTTTGGGAAGGACGAGGATTTGCTGTCCGTTGTTTTCAGATCATCATGTACTCGATTCAGGTGAGTAAATACACGAACACTTATGGAACTATCAAACTACATTAAAACATTAATTCCTTTTAAATGTTTAATACATCTAACATGAACATTTAATGATATTTTAGGTAAATATAAAGCACAAATTGTCCTGGAATGTGCTTAATTTTATATAACTTTTACACCTTTAAGCAAAATGTACCTGCACTAAAGTTAAATGTTATTTGGTTTATTCAACTTAATTCTACTTAAACAAATGTTAAATTTAACTAAACTTCATTTAAGTATCAAAATGTACTTAAAACCAACATTTAAGTACATTATATGGAAAATAGTTTGTCTCTCAATAAACAACAACAACACTGGCATCATGTAAACAAACTCACTGGCTCCGTTAGCTCCAGATATATCCTGTTAGCTCCTGTTGGCTCATGTTAGTTGTAAGAAGATCCTCTTGTATTAGCTTCTGTCAGCGCCAATTAACTTCTGCTTGATCATGCTAGCCCCTTTTAACGCTTGTTAGCTTCTACTAGCTCATATTTGCTTCTATTGGCATCTGGTAGCTTCAGTTAGAATTGGTCAGCTCCTCATCGTGCCTGTTAGCCTCTGTTAGTGATTGTTGCTCCTGTTAGCCTTAGTTAGCTTCTCTGAGCTTTTATTAGCTCCTGTTAGCTTCTTATAGCTTTTGTTAACTCATATTAGCTTCTGTTGACCCCTGTTAGCACTTGGTCATTCCAGTCATGATTTCCGCTGTTAGTGATTGCTACTCCTGTTAGCCTCAGTTAGCTTCTCTGCATTTTTGTTAGCTTCTATTAGCTTTTGTTAGCTCATATTAGTTTTGTTAGCTTCTGTTGGCACTTGGTCTTTGCAGTCAGGATCTGTCATCTACTCTTACTGCCTATTGCTTCTTGTTAGCACCTGTTAGCTGCTGTTAGCGCTTCTTAGCTTCTATTACCTCCTGTTAGCCCCTGTTAGCTTTTGGTAGCTCATATTAGCTTCTGTTAGTTCCTGTTGGCACTTGGTAGCCTGATATTAGGATCTGTCATCTCCTGTTAGTTCCTTTTAGCTTCTGTTGGCTCCTGTTAACTTCTGTTAGCTCCTGCTAGCCTCTACTGTAACTTTCAAAGTACCTAATAGTACTCTGCTGCTCTGTAACTGAGCTGTACTTGTCGTCAGTCGCAGCACTCTCACCTGGTCATCCAGCAACTTTTGGGTCACCTGGATGCTAACAGCAGGAGTCCGGCTTCGGTCCGGGCCGGAATCGTGGAGGTTCTGTCGGAGGGCGCCGTTATAGAAGCTACCGGATCTGTAGGTGAGTTGGCCGCCGCCACACCTGGATGTACCTGTATGTACCTGTATATATCTGGATGTACCCTTTAAGTACCTGGATGTACCCTTTATGTACCTGGATGTATATGGATGTACCCTTTATGTACCTGGATGTACCTGTATGTACCTGTATATATCTGGATGTACCCTTTAAGTACCTGGATGTACCCTTTATGTACCTGGATGTATATGGATGTACCCTTTATGTACCTGGATGTACCCTTTATGTACCTGTATATAGCTGGATGTACCCTTTATGTACCTGGATGTACCCTTTATGTACCTGGATGTACCCTTTATGTACCTGTATATATCTGGATGTACCCTTTATGTACCTTGATGTACCCTTTAAGTGCCTGGATGTACCCTTTGTGTACTTGGATGTACTCTTTATGTACCTGTATATACCTGGATGTACCCTTTATGTACCTGTATATGTGTCTGAAGCGTGACGCTATGTTTATGCGCCCCCTGCAGGTCCCACAGTGCTGGAAGTTTTCAACACGTTGCTACGACAGCTGCGGCAGAGCGTTGACTACCAGCTGACCGGTTACTATGACAACGCTGGGAAGCACAAAACCACCTCTAGCGAAGAGGAAACGCTGCAGGATGCCGTCATCAGAACCATTGGTGGGTTGCCTCATCACCGGTTCTGCTTTTATGTCACCTCGTCTCATCTAGAAGCTGACTGGTTGTTTCTGTCGCTTCAGGATCCTTCGCCAACACACTTCCTGTCTACCAGCGGTCCGAGGTCATGCTCTTCATCATGGGGAAGATCCCCGTCCCCGGTATCTACCCCGCCCTGGGGTCACCCAACGCTGGCTTCGAGGGCAGCAGGATGATCCAGGTGATGCTGCTCAAGTCCCTCCTCCAGGTGAGTTCTCAGCTACAGGTGGCACCTGTTAGCATCTGTTAGCTCCTGTTAGCCCATATTAGCTCCAGTTAGCTCCTGTTAGTCCCTGTTTTCTCCTGTTAGCTCCTATTCTCTCCTGTTAGCATCTATTAGTCACTGTTAGCTCTTATTAGCTCCTCTTTGCTCCTATTAGCATCCATTAGCTTCTATTAGCATTTATTCGCGCCTGTTTGCTCCTATTAGCATCCATTAGCTCCTGTTAGCTCCTATTAGCATTCATTAGCATCCATTAGCTCCTGTTAGCTCCTTTTCCCTCCCGTCCTCAGGTTTCGGAGCGCTATGAAAGCAGCAACCTGCTAACAGCGCTGCCCTCGTCCTTCCTGGAGCCTCTGCTGTCCTTCACGCTGATGGAGGATCCAGAGATCCGGCTGCTGGTTCTGTCCATCCTCACGTCGCTCATCGACCGGCGCCACAACGCTGCCAGGCTCAGTGGCGCCACCGCCAGGTCAGAAAGAACCACTGAAATACAGCGACTCCCCTGGTGGGCGACACGCGTCACTGCAGGTACAGTTTAAATAAAGTAATGCTGTCCGTCCACAGCGCTGCGTTCGATGTCTCTTCGTTGGAGCTGAAGGAGGACAGAAGCTCTCGACAGGACATCCTGTTCATGAGGAAGGTCAGTTTATCTCCGTTTATTAACAGCAGAAACAGAGAGAATCATCAGAGGTAAACGCTGCGTTGTTTGTTTGTGTCTTGTGGTCATTTTTTTGTCTCTTGTTTTCGTATTTCATCTTTCGATTATCTCATTTTGTGCCTCTTTGTTGTTTCAGGTCTTATTTGTGTAGTTTTCTGTGAAATGATGTTTGTCATTTTGTCTCGTTTTTTTCTCATTTTGTACATCATTTTTCCTTGTTTTGTTTTGTTTTTTTGTCTTTTTCGGACCGTTTTGTTTGGGTTTGTGCCTCCTTTGTTGTGTCTCCTATCTGTCTTTCATGTTTGCTTTGTTATTTCGGGTCTTATTTGTGTCTTGTTTTTTCTCATTTTGTCTCATTCCTCACATTTTCTGTTTAAATTTTCTCAATTTGTCTTGTTTTTCCTCATTTTCTGTCTCATTTTTTTTTCTATATTTTGGGCCTCATTTTCCTAATTTCCTGGCTTTTTTCCCTCATTTTGTCTCATTTTGTGTGTCATTTTTGTCATTTTGTCTGTCATTTTTCAAATTTTTCTTATTTTGTATTTCATTTTTCTCATTTTGTGTCTCATTTTTCCATAGTTTACATCTAATTTTCTCATTTTCCATATTTCATGTCTTATTTTTTCATTCTGTGTCTCATTTTTGTAATTTTACTTCTTGTTTTCTTTATTTTGTGCACCATTTTTTTTCATTTCATGTCTCATTTGTCAGGTTTTTTGTCTTGTTTTCCTCATTTTGTGTCATTTTTGTCATTTTGTTTCTTGTTTTCCATATGTCATGTCATATTTTTGTTATTTTGTTTTTTTTAATTTTTCCTTATTTTGTGTCTCAGTTTCCTAATTTTGTGTCTCTTCTCATTTTGCGTCTGATTTTGGTGCATTGGTTTTTTAAATTTTGTGTATCTTCTTTTCATTTTGTGTCTGGTTTCTTTCATTTTGTCTTGTTTTTGAGTCATTATGGACACATTTGACATCATCTTCTATCATTTTCATGTTAATGTGGACACATTTTGAGTTGTTTTTTGGCTGTTAAACATGTCGTGATGTTTTCAGCACGCTCAGCGCCTCTACAGACACGTGTTCTTGGCGTGTAAGGAGGAGAGCAGCGGTCGACGCCACTACCAGCAGCTCTTCATCCTATTGGCTGTCCTGAGCGTGGAGCTGGCCAATGAGGAGGTGATGGTGGACCTGATCCGGCTGGTTCTGGCTCTGCAGGTACGACGCCGCCTGTAAAATTAAACCACCCGGTCGCTTTCTGAACGCTAAATGCTCCGTCTGCTGCTCAGGAACTGGCCTCGTCCAATCAGGAGCCTCTGACGCCGTTGAACCGATGTGGCGTTCACGCCGTCTGCGCCGCCGCCCTCGGTGTGATGTCACAGCTCGGACCGCCGTCGCCGGTGCAGCAGCACGTCGCTCAGGTGAAACACCGATTATTAGTCAAACGTGTTAAACTTCAACAATGAGAACCGAAAATGATGAAAATCTGATCAGATACTTGATCGATTGTTGTAAATCTGCAGGTTATAGAGAGACGACGCAAAGACGCTCCACACCTGCTGCCTGAAAACATCTTCTGTGACTCACACAGGTAACAAAACAAACACAAACATACAATAAAGAGACACAAAACAGCAACAGCGACACCAGGGTCGTGCAGAGGCCTTAAAGGGGGAACATGGAGCGCACCTTAAAATAGAACTGGATGAATTGTAGCAGCAGATATTCATCAATAATGCAACATGGAATCACAACGTACCACATCATTGTTCACACCTCATATCTTTGTTAGGGGGAAGTTTATGTTTGATCTGATGGGTTCATTAAACAGCTTCTGTTGAGGATGATGATGATGATGATGATGATGATGATATCGCTGGAGGTGGGCTGTATTGATCTGAGAGTTTAGACACTAAAGGAGCATGGGAGAGACAGTAGCTGATTAAACTGAAATCATGAGAAGATGCAAAGGTAACTAACGCTGATAATGTCTGACTGACCTGCCGTCCTGCTGGTAGTTAGTAGGAAACTCAGGCTGACTGTTGGAACTAAACACAACTAGTTGTTCATTCATAAACTGAAAGGGGAACATTAATGGAGGACCAGAATAAAGGAGGGGAGGAGCTACAGCCTACATTTACAGTGCAGTAATTCAGGCTGTGCATTCATTGAGGACATAGGAAGATAATATATGAAGCTGAATTTACATCACCATTAGACACTGGACTGTTTAACTGTGGCTGCTCTTCCTGGAGTCCTTGCTTTTAAATTTCATACCTTTTCCAGACATGTACTGTAGAGTCACGGATTTGCTCCATGGTGCTGATTCATAATCTGCCCTTTCTTATTCGTAGTGCTAATAATAGGTTTAAAAAACAATTAAATGATATAGAAATCATGTATTTAAATGTATTTGTACTTTTATTCAGTTTGACTATCCACTTTGCGCAAGCCAGCAAGGTTCTAAAAGTTTTATATTATATTTAATTTGTCTAAATATACAAATGTTATAAACAAGTCCTGATATCTTTAAATGAGAGGTTGAGAGAAAAACAACTCAAATTCTTCTAATTATTATTGTTATTGTATTTGTACTGCAATAGTCCAAAATTATGTGAAAATGCATGTACGTAGTTTCAGTGAAATAACATAACCTCTGTCTCATTGCCTCTAGAAACAGGAAACACACTGCAACTCACTGACAGTAAAATAATACATCTCTCTGATGCACTTTGCCCATGACAACAGAAACACACAGAAACATGCAGAAGCCTGGCAGACTTTATCCTCTCAGCAGCTGTGTGGTTAACTAGCAGCTAGAACTGATGACAGGTGTGTGTTAGAGTCAGACACACACACACACAGGATGCTCACTTCATCAGTCATCTTGCAAAAATACACCGTACATAAACGAATCCCGCTGCAGAACCTCCTCTCCATCAGGACCATCAGTTGTTGATGTCCTCCCTCGGGTCTCCGGTTTCTAGACTAGCGGCGCTAGCGCAGAGCTACAGGGAACATCTGGACCCCTCAGAGCAGTGAGTGACGTCTGCGTAGATCACGGTAGATCTGAAGACACAAAACAACCACAAAGAGACACAAAACAACCACAGAGACACAAAACAACCACAAAGAGGCACAAAACAACCACAGAGATACAAAATGGTCACAAAGAGACACAAAACAACCACAAAGAGACACAAAACAACCACAAAAAGACACAAAACAACCACAGAAATACAAAACTGAACACAAAGAGACACAAAACCACCAAAAAGAGACACAAAACAACCACAAAGACACAAAATGGTCACAAAGAGACACAAAACAACCACAAAGAGACACAAAACAACCACAGAGACAAAAAATGGTCACAAAGAGACACAAAACAACCACAAAAAGACACAAAACAACCACAAAGAGACACAAAACAACCACAAAAAGACACAAAACAACCACAAAGAGACACAAAACAGCCACAAAAAGACACAAAACTTGAGCAGATGAGTTTGTAACTGTAAAGGAAACATAATCGACATTTTATTTCTGAGTTCATTCTCTGTTGACGTTAAATAGTCTGGACTAAAAGATAAAACTGCCAAAATAATCCGCTGCAGAAGTGGAATGCTGAAAATGAAATGTGTCGATCTGTTGGAGGGTTTAGATCCCAGCGTTCTGTTTCAGTCTGCCGGACGGCGAGCTGAAGGTGGACCAAGAGTTTCTGTTCGTCCAGGGGAAGATCTGCGAGGGTCTGACGGCGAGCAGCTACAGCTCTCAGTGCGAACGCTTCAACACGCCCTACACACCTCAGCTGACAGGTAACCGCACACCTGGAAACACCTGGAAACACCTGGAAACACCTGCATGTCTCTACTCTGCTCATCAGATGTAGAAAGATGTTTCACCACGCTGGATGGCTCTCCAACAACCTGCTCCTAAAATTTAAAATTTACACCAAAACATGTGAGAATATTAAAATTTATTCTAAAAAAAAAATGTGGGAATATTCAAAATTATAGTTAAAACATGTGAGAAGATTAAAATATATACAAAAATGTGAGAATATTAAAATTTATCCTAAAACCATATGAGAATATCAAAATTTATTCTAAAAACGTGAGAATATTCAAATTTATACTTAAAATATGTGAGAATATTCAGTTATACTTAAAACATGTGAGACTATCAAAATTTATACTAAACCGTGATAATATTAAAATGTACACTAAAACATGTGAGAATGTTACAATTAATACTAAAACATCTGAAAATGTTAAAATATATCCTAAAACGTGAGATATTAGAATTTATGCTAAAAATGTCAGATATTAAAATTCATACTGAAAAATATCCAAATTTATGCTGAACACATTTGAGAATAATACAATTTCTGCTAAAAACATGGTAAAATAATAAAGTTTACATTAAATACAGTTTACACTGAAAACATAGAATACAAAAATTACAATGAAAAATATTCAAATTTGTGCTGAAAACATGAGAATATTAAATATTAACTCAATACATCTCAGAATATTACAATTATATTGAGAGCTCAGGAAAACATTAAAAATATAATGAAAAGTATAAAAATTTATGCTGAAAACATTTGAGAATAATAAAATTTATGCTAAAAACCTATGAGAATATTAAAATTTACACTGAAAACGTGAGAATGTAAAAAATAATGAAAAACAAAGAATTGTACTGAAAACATTTGAGAATGATAAAATTAATGCTAAAAACGTGAGAATATTAAAATTCATACTGACAAATATCAAACTTGATATTGAAAATGTGAGAAGATTATAATTTACTCTGAAAACATGAGAATATTAAAATTTATACTGAAAATGTGAAAATTTTTAAGTTTATAGTAAAAACAATTGAGAATATAAAAATTTATACTAAAACATGAGAATATTAAAATTTATAGCGAAAACTGTTGAGAATATAAAAATTTACACTGAAAACGTGAGAATATTAAAATTTATTCCAGGAACATCTGGAAACTCTGAATGTTTCACTGCTGATGAACCTGGATCAGTTAGATTTTGATAGTTTTTAGTGATATAAAAAAATGAAATATGCAAAATAAAGTGATTTTTGGTCGGCATGGTGTGTTCATGGATCGTCGGAAAGTTGAAAATCTGCCGGTTCTTTCTGTTTCTAATCCCAGATTTCTGGAATGATGTTGAATTCTTTCCAACTTTTGTGCTGATGGAGAAAATAAAAATACATCTGAACCTTTTCAGATGAAGATCGTCTGGCGAAGAGGAAGAGTGTCGGAGACGTTGTCTCTCTGCAGATGGAGATGGACCCTCAGAGTCCTGAGACGCCTCAGGTACAGATCGATCAATCAGTCAATCAATCAATCAATCAATCAATCAATCAATCAATCAATCAATCAATCAATCAATCAATCAATCAATCAATCAATCAATCAATCAATCTATCTATCTATCTACACAACTTCCCATGTGATGGTGTCTCTGTGTCTGTAGAAGCCTCAGACGGAGCAGATCACCTTTGAGACGCTGAAGAACGCCATCGGTGGGTTTGGATTCACACCAGAATACGTCTTTAAGGTCTAGTTCGATGTAATCTGACGTTTGAAATGTTTCCTCCTGAGCTGAACCTGAGTTTGTCTCCAGAGGACCGAGGCTTTGTGGAGGAGGAGGAGAGGAGGAAGAGGCTGGAGGTGGTGGAAAGGTTTCAGACGGCGCCGTTCGAGGAGATCGCTGCTCACTGTGAATCCAGGGTGAGAAGATAAACCGACCAGACGCACCTTCAGCTGTGTGGTTCTTCTGCTCATAACATGGATGGTTTTCTGTCTCCAGGCGTCGCTGCTTCAGTCCAAACTGGATCAGGTGTTCGATCTGATCATCCGTCCTCCTCCGTCTCCGTCCGGACAGTCGCCGCCTCGATCGACGCCGCTCTACGAGATGAAGTTTCCCGACCTCTGTGTCTACTAGACGTCAGGAGAACAACGCTGAAGACCAAAAGGACACATGGATGATTGAAGTAGTGATGAAACTGTGAATAAATGGTGCAATTAACAGTTGGAACTGTCAGCCAACACCATGGATAAACCGCTGAACTGTTAGCTCAAGATGCGGATAAAAAGTTGGTAAGGGTTAGCATAAAGTATAGCTTACAGTTTTAATTATTAGCTAATAGTAGGGCTAAGAGTTGAATGTGTTAGTCAGTACAATGGACTGTGCCTAATTGAATGGATAAATAGCTGCAGGTGTTAGCTAAAAGTGTGGATAAACACTTGGAACAGTTGAAATGTTAGCTAATATTATGGAACAACAGCTGAAAGTGTGCATAAACAATTGAAAATGGTTTGCTAAAAGAATGGAAAGAAACTGTTTGCCAAAAGTATAGTAAACTAATTTTAGCCAAAATTTTATCTAACATTTCATCAGTTAGCTAATGTTCTTGCTAGCACTTGTAATTGTTATCTAAAAGTACTTTTAGCAGTTGAAATTATTTGCCAATAGCATAGCTTACAGTTTGAATTGCAAGTTAGTGCTATGCCAAAAGTAATTGCCAAAAGTATGGTAAACAGTTTCAAATGTTAGCCATATGTTTAGCTTACATTTCAGCAGTTAGCTAATATTATTGCTAACACTTGTGATTGTTTTGTAAAGGTACTTTTAACAGTTAAAATTCTTTGCTAACGGCTAATTGTATGGCTAAACATTTGAAATGTTAGCTAATATTATGCAACAAAAACTGCAAGAATTAGCTGAATGTTTTGTTAAAATAGTGGAAAAAAACTATTTGCCAAAAGTATGGTTAACGGTTTAAAATTATATCCATAATTTTAGCTAACATTTCAACAGTTAGCTAATGTTATGAATAACACTTGTAATTGTTAGCTGAAGGTACTTTTAACAGTTAAAATGATATGCTAATAGCATAGCTTACAGTTGAAATTGTTAATATTAAGAACAATAGCTAATTGTATGGCTTAATAGCTGCAGGTGTTAGCTAAAAGTGTGGACACATTTGGAACATATTAGCTGACAGTGTGGCTAACAGTTGAAAATGTTTGCTAAAAGTATGGCTGGCTGTGGAAATTGTTGGCTAATACCAAACATGGACACTTGTAACTGTTAGCTAAAGGTACGATTAACAGTTACAATTCTTCACTAATAGCATAGCTTACAGTTGACATTGCTAGCTAGTAGCATGGCTATCAATTGATATTGTTAAGTAGCAGCATAGCTTGCAGTTGACATTGTTAGCTAATAGCATGGCTATCAGTTGAAATATTAACTAATAGCATGGCTATCAGTTGAAATGTTACCTAATAGCATGGCTATTAGTTGACATTGTTAGCTAATAGCATAGCTTATAGTTGACATTGTTAGTTAATAGCATAGCTTACAGCTGACTGTTAACTAATAGCAGAGCTTACAGTTGAAATGTTAGCTAATAGCAAAGCTTACAGTTGAAATGTTAGCTAGTAGCATAGCTTACCGTTGACATTGTTAGCTAGTAGCATAGCTGACAGTTGAAATGTTAGCTAGTAGCATTGCTATCAGTTGCTATTGTTAGCTAGTAGCATTGCTGACAGTTGAAATGTTAGCTAATAGCATGGCTATCAGTTGACATTGTTAGCTAATAGCATAGCTTACAGTTGACATTGTTAGCTAATAGCATAGCTTACAGCTGACATTGTTAACTAATAGCAGAGCTTACAGTTGAAATGTTAGCTAGTAGCATAGCTTACCGTTGACATTGTTAGCTAGTAGCATAGCTGACAGTTGAAATGTTAGCTAGTAGCATTGCTATCAGTTGATATTATTAGCTAATAGCATAGCGTACAGTTGAAATGTTAGCTAACTGTAGTGTTCGCTGTTGGCAGGAGATCAGGATTTAGGAGAGGAAAAGCAGGGAAGAAGATCAGCACTTTGTGGTCACATTTAGTGATAATTTTTGACATAAATCATGTTTTTTTCCCCCTCATTTTAGGTGTTAAAATGTTTTCCAGTGGCTGTTCTTTTCTGATTAGACAGATTTTATTTTTAGTTTAAATGAGACATTGGTTGATTTCCCAAACTGTTCCTGAGCTGCCCTGATTGGTTAAAACACTCCATAAGTGAAATCCTGAAGTAAATCTGTACACAAATGATATTTATTTTAAAAATACTGCACCAATAAATTATGAAACTTCATCTTTAATCTCATTGTTTTGTTTTGAGTGAGAAACCCCAAAACTTTAACTCGTTGAAAAAGCCAAGTTGTTTTATTTTCAATCGTCCCGCCTTCTTTTGTTCTCCACCTTCTTTTGGGGGCGGTCCCTTTCTTTAGGAGGCCATTTTGTCTTTTTGGGCCTCGACATCTTTAGGGGTCATTTGTGTTTGTGACTACTGGGGCCTTATTGTTCTGTTTGAGGCCAATGTTCTACTGCAGTCCATGTTGTAGTTTTTTCTTTAAGGGCCATATTTTGGGCCCCACCTTCTTTTGGGATCCGCCTTCTTTTGGGCCCCACCTTTTTCTGACATTTGTTTTCCGATCTCTTCTCCTCCGATTCATTATTCTATTTACTCCTTCTTTCTGTTTCTAGTTTGAGGTTTCGTCTTTACAGGTGAACAGAAGGTCGACTCGTGGACACAATAAAAGAACACATCCGGTGTTTTGCTTGCAAACGACTCTTTATATTTTCATATAATAAATACAGATATTTACATGAATCAATAAATATCCAAACATCTTTCTCACGCTCTCTTTTCCTTTCTGACACTCATTCAGGATCATTTAATATGCGACAGCAGCGTCGGGGCTGTTGATTGGTCACTAAATTGTCTGCAAACGGGCTTCGTTGGCCAATGAGAACTTCTCCTTCTTCTTCTTCTCTTCCTCCATCTTCTCCTCCTTCTCCTTCTCCTCCTTCTCCTTCTCCTCCTCACTCCTGCTGCTGTCCATCCTTGTTGATGATGTTCCTGAACAGCGCTGGTCTTTGTCCACCCTCGTAGCGTTTGCTAGCTGGCGGTCCACTCCAACGGAAGTGCTTCATCTTGTATGAACCGTCCCTCTTGTCCTCCTGCTGCTCCTCCATCTCCTCTGTTGCCTTCTCTTCTTCCTCCTTCTCTGCCGCTGCCAGCAGCTCATTGGCCAGCTCCCGCCTCCTCATCTCTCCGGGGAACATCTGGGCTGACTCCTCCTCCACGCCATTGGAGGTGAACACCTTGATGGGGCGACGTTTCCGGCCGACGGGCTTCCCCCAACGGAAATGCTCCATGGAGTAGGAGCGCTTGGCCTGATTGGAGGAGGAGGAGGCGGGGAGGACGAGGGAGGAAGAGTCCGACGGAGGTTGGAGGTGGGCGTTGCCAGGGACGACAGGCGTCTCAGCGGTGAGGTCGGAGCGACAGAGCTGGATGCAGTCCTGCAGGTAAAACACAGGGTTTCACTGATGGTCTTTAACATGTAAACTCACATCATAATGATGCCACCACCGTGCTTTAATCATGATGCTGCCACCACCATGCTTTAATCATGATGCTGCCACCACCATGCTTTAATCATGATGCTGCCCCCACCATGCTTTAATCATGATGCTGCCACCACCATGCTTTAATCATGATGCTGCCGCCACCATGCTTTCTAATCATGATGCTGCCACCACCATGCTTTAATCATGATGTTTCCACCACCATGCTTCAATCATGATGCTGCCCCCACCATGCTTTAATCATGATGCTGCCACCACCATGCTTTAATCATGATGTTTCCACCACCATGCTTTAATCATGATGCTGCCACCACCGTGCTTTAATCATGATGCTGCCACCACCGTGCTTTAATCATGATGCTGCCACCACCATGCTTTAATCATGATGCTGCCACCACCATGTTTCACATGATGCTGCCACCACCATGCTTCATTATGTCCACCAAAGCTTTTATCTTTAATAATTCCTGAGATATCATTCTTCAAACAGCTGTATATTTCGTTTTACCATCATGCTGCTGTCAGAGTTCAGATCCTGGCAGCTTGGATGCTCCCAGCACTGACTGATGGCTCCTCTGGCTCCGCCCACAACCACCACAGCCACCAATAGCCACACGGGACACATCCTTCTGTCGGCCAATCAGAGAGAAACACAGATTCAATTGATGTAACATTTTTAGTTCACCTACGTTTTTAGTTTATTTAGATTATAAAAAGTTCAAAATTTGCTCAACTTGTTTCATTAAATATTGTGTTAAATATTCTTACTTCTTCTATCTATATTTTTATTTTTGTTACTTACAATGTGCTTTAAATTTGTTTATTTCATCTAATATTGTCTTTATTGTTAGCTTTATTGAGTTTATCTTTGCTTAGGAATTTAGATTTTATTTTATTATATCTTTATCCTTTATTCCACAAATCTAAATAGTTTCTAGTTTTAACATTTTAAGTCAATTAGAAAATAAAAAAAGTATTTTGTTGGTCTTAAAAGTACTGCTACTTAATATGTAAAGTAATATATTAGAATATATATACAATATATTTATCATATTTTTAAAAACTGCATTTGATGTATTCACTATATATCTGGACTATCTATTATATTTAATAATAATTAGAATATATTATTTAGTGGCAGCAATAAAGTATTAACAGTCCATTATATGATGCTATAATTTATGTATAATTATATTAAAGTGTGTGTTTTGTTGCTGCCAGTCTCTTTAACTGCAATTAAATATTAAATTTTTTTTATAGAAGTTTTTCTTACAGGATAAAATTGTTTTTACTTTAGAATTAGTGTCTGTTACACACTTGAATCTGTCATTATATTGGATAAATTATTTATAATTATGTCTCTATTTTATCTATGTATTTACATTATTATATAAATAATGTTTTAAATGTTATTTCTGATGTATTTCATGTATTTAATATTTAAGTGTGTATTTGTATTTAAGTGTGAATTTGTTGCATCATATACAATCTAGTTATTAATCATCATTAGTATGATACGTTACCTAAATAAATCCATGCATTACTTTAAAGTACTCTCCTAGTACTGTTTAGCAGTATGAAGCAGTAATACATTCTTTATAAAATTAGTATTTGATTGATTTTGAACAAAACATTTCAATTCAATCATCTTGTAAAGAAATTTCATTTGAATTTATTCATTGTTGTTTTGTTTTTCTTTACTCCAGTATTATTGTTTTCTTTTATCTTATTAACTTAAATAGTTTCTCATTTCAAGGTTTAAAGTCAGTTTAAAGTTTAGTAGTAAAATATTTAAACTGCTTCAGTTGGAATGGAAGAAGTTCTTGGAGGGTTTTTTAGCTTTAGAAGAATATTAGTGATCAAAAATCAGTAATATTTCAGAATCTCACCGACGTTTGCTTCTCTGCTGCTTTTTTCTGGTCGTCTGGTGAAGGTTCCTGTCGTCTGTTTCCTCGTTCTGTCGCTTCGACCGACTTTTAAATCCCTTCAGGAGACGACGTCATCCAGTGGAGGGAACAGGAAACCTCCAGCGGCTCCTCTTCCCTCCAGTTATGGGGTGTTTGGTGGGATCCTCGGGCTGAATGGGAACCAGGCGGCGTGTCAATGTGCTGCTGTTGTGTTAAATGTCAGGCGGCAGGTTGTCCAGATTAACGCCGAGGCTTCATGTCGTCATGGCAGGGATTCAGGTGTACACTTACAAACCGGCACAGCTGCTGCTTTTGTCTGAGCCTGAACGGGGTTTAACGCGTTTCACGGTCAGAAAAGGTGACGGTGGCTCATTATCCGGCTGGAAATCTGCAGGTACAAGGTCACTTAGAAGCTCTACCTCTTTGGAAGATTCATACCAAAGTTCAGCTTCTTTTCAGAACTCAGCCACTTCTTTAAGGCCCTACATCTGATGGAGGATCTGAGTCCAGCAGGACGTTTCCACTGAAGGAGCTTCTCAACATTTCTCTGAACAGCAACCACCTACAGGGTTCTTAAAGCTCTACGTCCAGCAGAAGTTCTAGTCTCTCTACTGATCTACAGAGCTCTCTTTCCACTAAAGATTTACTTTATTTCTGCTCAGAAATTGTCTTTGTGGTTCTAAATCCACAAGGTTCCTCTCTTCAGGCTCTTTTTTTGACACAGGAGCTTCTCCTTAAAGCTCTGAATTCATTGTGGATTAGGATGTTTTCTCATGGAGTCTCTCTTTAAAGCTCTACATCCACCAGAAGCTGCTACATGAAGCTCTACTCTTGTGGAAGCTTTTGTTTAAAGCTAAAACCCTTAATGTGAAGCTCTAGTTCTCTTGAGAGTCTCGTTATGAAGCTCCACATCCACTGCAAGCCTGAATATGAAGCTCTACCTTCATGTGGAGTATCTATCTAAAGTCTTTAAAGCTCTACATCAACTACACGTCTTTATATGAAGCCTTACGTTCATTGGAAACCTCTATATAGAGCTCTATGTCCACGTTAAGATTCTATATGAAGCTCTACTTCCATCTGGAGCATCTATTCAGATCTCTATTCCCAATATGAGCCTGTCGAGTGCTACATTCCTGCAACAAGCCTCTCAATGAAGGTTTACTTCCAGTGGCAGCTCCTCTTTAAAGCTCTACGTCGACTAGAAACCTTTAAATAAAGCTCTAATCCACTACAAGCTTCTATATGAAGCTCTATGTCCATTAGATGCTTAAATACCAAGTTTTACTCTCAAAATGAAGCTCCTTTTAAAACTCTGGTTCAACTGGAAGCTTCTTTTTAGAGCTCCACATCCACAGAGAAACTTTATTAGAAACTCTACATCCAGTGCAAGTGTCTCTTTAAAGTGCTACATCAACTACAGGTATTTATATGAAGCCATACTTTCATTGGAAACCTTCTTTATAGAGCTCTACATCCACTACAAGCTTTCATATGAAGCTCTTTATCCATCTGGAGCATCTATTCAGAGCTCTACTCCCAATATGAGCCTCTCAAGTGCTACATTTCTTCAGAAAGCCTCGATAAAAAGCTCTGTTTCCAGTAGATATTTCTATTTAAAGCTCTACATCAACTAGAAACCTCGATATAATAAAACATTTTAATAAAATTTCAAATAAAATATATTATTTAATTTCGCCTGATTAGTATTGATATTACAGATAAGGTCCTATATTATTTATTATTTAATTTTAGTTCAATAAATTACATATTAAGGTCAAAACCCTCCATTATTATTATTATTATTTGTGCTCCAGACTGTTGACTAAAGGAGGAACTGAAGTTTTCAAAATAAATTATTCAGCTGCCTCAGGTTCTTTTAATGAGAAAAAGGAGGAAAATAAAAACTACGATGAGGTTGTTATTAAATTCTGCCTTCTAGCTCTAAAAAGCATCTGTACTGCAAATGAAATCACTACAGAGGGATGAGTCCGTGTATATTCTGGTAATTGGATTTTCTGTTCTGAAACGGTTATTGAAAAACAAAAAATGAGCGGTTACTTGATTTTTGTTTTAAGACACAAAATTAAAATTGAAATACAAGGCGTTTTTCCTTTTCATGATCAAAGAGGGAAATACGAAATTTTAAAAATGCTTTGATTTTCATTTTATATTTAGAATAACAAAAAAATAAAATCAGTAAGAGACAAACGAAAAAAGGTTCATTTTTTCATTTTCTGAGACCGGAAGTGGTCATCAGCAACAAGATTCTCAGAGGGCGGAGCCAGAGAGCAGTGATTGGTCAGACCATAGATATACAGAAGACAGCGCGCTAGCGGATCTAGTTTTCTATATATCTATGGTCGGTACGTCTGGTAGCATCCCTGGCTGCTGTAGATCTTATTTTTGGAGTAAAACACGGTAAGAAGATAAATACTTCTAACCAGTAGCGTTGTTTTGTTGTACGTTAATCAGCGACTTGTGTAGAGTTGTGTTTTTGTCGTGTTTGAGCAGTTGGTCCGGACGAGTTAGCTAGCTAAGTGGCTAAGTTAGCTAGCTAAGCGGCTAAGTTAGCTAGCGGGCTAATTAACACAGGTGGCTAACTTACCGCTGAACACCTGTGTTAGTTGCTGCTGCAGCTGTCCTCATTATTAGAAGGAACTTCTCAACCTGTATTTCTCTGCTGTGTATTTTAGCTTTTAAAAAGTTATTTTACTTTAAGGTTCACTGAAACCCGTTCAGCTGCACTGAAGTTTAACATTCAGCTGGTTTCACTTAACTTAACATTGAACAACATTACCTCTCTGAATCTCCATAATTTCATTAAATTCCTTCTCTCTTCCACTGCTCAAGTTCAATCCAGTATATAAAGTGACATTAATAGTGAATAAACTAACAACCAGCCATTGTATTTATTTATTATTGCATGTATTTGTAGTAAAACATGAGATGAAACATCCTACTTTTGGATCTAGAACTGCACAAGCCGTTCATTTTCAGTCACCTGACGAGTTAAACTCCCCTTTTTATGTGAGGTTGAAGCAGAAAGTCTGAGTTAACAAAGAAAGTTGTTTATAATTTGCGATACCTGTTATCTCTGACTGAGGCTTTAGTTTTTGTTGAGCTGATTTACATGTAGAAACTTTGTTCAGGAAGATTTCTCAGTAGCTCAGAGGACAGGCTGCTTTTTACACAACCTTGTAAGAGAATGTCTGTCAATGCTTTCAGCAGAATTTAGAAACACAACACTTCCTAAACAGATATTCTGAGGCTGTGAGGTTGAACGTTTGAGAGTCTATCAGTGTGTTTGTTTGTGGTCTTTCTGTTTCTAGGTGGAAGCTGAATTAGTGAGGATGACTCCTGCTCCTGTCATCTCTAAGCTCCTCCCACATCTTTACCTGCACATGAGGAAAATCACTCCTGTAGAATGCAGGTATGTTTGTCATTATTATAAAAAGATGTTGCCTGGTGACCTGTCAGAAACCCATTATACAGAGTCAGCCAAAATAATGTTTACACACATCAGGAAAAGAAAAACTAGCATAAATATTTCAATACCAAATTTATTCAGACATCAGGAGATTAATAAAAGTTATCTTTGGCCTCTACAATTACAAGAGGTGCTCAAAGTGGAGGCCACTGGCTTCCAGACATTTCTGTTGTGTTGTAGACGTCACTTGTTGATGCTCCATTCATGAGGGTAGCGCCATCTGTTGGGAAAACATCGTACAACAGGACACAGAGTTATCGTGATTTGATCAAACTTAGAAAGAGGAATCTATATGTATAGAAGTACTGATACAAATGAAATATTTATAAAAGTTTTTCTTTTCCTGATGTGTGTTTACATTATTTTGGCTGATTCTGACTCTGAACTGAATGAGAACAAAACTGTCATTTAATTGTTGCTCTGAAAGCTTCTTTAGTGAAAACCAGCTGGTGTTCTGCTTTGAAACAAACTGCTGTTGAGGTCTGTGTTTTTAGGTTTAACCCCACAGTTTCTGAATGAACTGATAGTTGTTTTTTCCTGATCAATGTGGACGTTCTAATTGATGGTAACATTTACTGATCATATAATCAGCATGACAATATAACAGTAGAACATTCTGACCACCTGACTAATACTGTGTTGGTCCCTTTATGCTGCTAAAACTCCTCTGACCCAGTGGTTCATCAGAACCTCTGGGGATCCTGTGGATCCTGTGGGTTGCAGGGTGGGTCCTACCTAGACCAGGCTGATCCTGGACCATCCCACAGATGCTCCATCAGATCTGGATGTGGGGAGTGTGGAACCCAGGTGAACAGCTGAGCTCTGTCGTGTTCCTCGGACCACTCCTGAGCAGTTTTAGTTTGTCCTGCTGAGGGAGGCAGCTGGCATCAAGGACTGCTGTTGCCATGGAGACTAGGGGGTTGTTTGTCCTGCAGTGTTTAGGTGGTGGTACATGTCAAACATCCACATGAACGTCAAGGTTTCCCAGCAGAACGTTGCATTAGAACAAGATGATGGATGTTGTTCTCTTCAGCTGTCAGTGGTCAGAATGTTGTGGCTGATCGGTGGATCTGTCTGCCTTTACTCTGACATCCAGAGTTCTACAAAAGTGGAGAATGTGTGCAGTGCAGAAGAGATTTACTTTATTGGATGCAGTTTTAGTGGTTCCATCAGAGAAAATCATATCCATATACAGAGTTTTATTAATTCCAGGGCTGGTTCAGTAAAGATTATAATAATAACTACATCAGATAATTCTTTGTTGCAGTTGGAATTTTGCAGACTGAGAGATGGTTGAGAAGGTTTCAGTTCTTGTTTTAGCAAAATATGTTATAATAGACGATCTTTATTTTCATTGTACCTGAAATTATCTGCAAACCAGCAAAGTGCATCAGTCTGAGGGATCTAAAAATAAATAAGTAAAGAAAAATGCTTCTAAAGCCAATAATAAACAGAATATTTTGAGGGAATATTCTAAAAAGGAAAGAAAAGCTCCATTCTCACTCCTCTCAGGATAAACTGTCATTAAAATTGACTTTAAATTTAGCTTCAACATGAGATAAAAACATTTACTTTCATTACTGATGTCAAGTTTTAATAAAGTTCATGCTACTTTTATAAAATGATGAAAGTGAATAAATTGTATTTGTGTGATCTGTGTTTGATTTCTGTCTTTTCTCCTGTCATCCAGATGTTCAGAGGGAGATGATGCCACATCTGGTCCAGCTGATGGAAGGTCTTGAAGTTCTCTGACTGGCCTGGACTGAAGATGGTCGTCTCACTGGATTTAAGGTTCAGATGCTCAGTAACAAACTCCACCAATGAGCCAACAGGGAAGCTTTAGGTTTATTAAATGTTGCTATGAAGGTTTCTCTGTTTTTCTTTGTGAATGCAATGAGCTCCAACTGAAACTTGAATTAGAAGTTAGAAGTAAATCCTTCCATCTGAAAGGATCTAGTTGCATTAATATCCTCATAACATTCTAATTTTTATTCCAGTCTTGGTTGGAAATAGAATCTCTGTACTGATTCAGGTAAAAACTGAACTTCACAGCATGTTGGAGCAAAACAACCAGATGAAAACTGTGATGGTGTTGGATTGTCAGACCGTAATGTTGCAGCTCAAAGCAGCTTTTCTAGCTCAGTTCATACTGACATTCAGCTCTGAATCAACACAGCAGATGATGATCCATGCTGTGGAAGTCTCACATCTCCTGATTTAATGCAGCTGCTTTGCACTTTTTACACTGTTTATTCACCAACACTTTATTTAGTAAAAGTCCCATCTAGTTTTTATGAGGAATGTGATGTTTTAATCTCTCTGTGAATAACTGCAGTCTAATGGAACAGCTGGAATATTAACATCTGTCCTGATATTGATCATGAAGTATTGATCAGAATACTGATGGTCAGCAGTCATCCCTGAAGTTTTACATTCAAATCTTTACTTGTGTTGTGAACTTTGGTAAGAAGCAGAAACTTTAGCGTTGCCATGGATACATGGGTGTTAAATTCTGTCCATGTTTCCATTTTGGGAAATTCAGTCCAGCAGATGAGTTTGTTTTTACTGCCAGCTACATTCAGTCTGAGATACTAAGAATAAATAAATCTGCATAATGTGGAAATCAACAGATTTCATTTTTATTTATTCCTACAGCTGCTGCAGGAAAGTTCCAGAATGTGGAGGAATTTAGTCTCATAATCACAGACAATAAATATTATCTGAAAGTCAGGTTATTGTTGTTTATCAGCACAATACAAAAAGATTCATGTTAGAAATATTCCAGTTGAGTCTCTAGAATATCAGGATTTATGTAAATTTACCTCAATAATAGGAATGTTCAGGTTAAGATTGTGCAGTGATATTTATTATGTAAGTTTAGCTGATTAAAGTTTATGACTCTGCACTAAAATATTATTTAAATTGACATCATTATTATAATATTTAGGGTCAGACTCTACAGTATTGAGATTAAGAAATCAAATATTCTATAAAATGTAAATACACTGAACTCATCTGGATATTTTTAAGTGAGACTCTACAATATTATCTGACACAAATCTATCTAAATCAACATTATAATCATTTTTACTCCAGACATTTACTGGACTGATTTAAACATTAAAATCACTCCTTTCTAATCCTCTGCTGTACGTTCAAACCTGAGGCCTTAAATAGAAACACACAAGTATCTGATTGAAGGAACTTCTGCAGAGTCCTGGTTCCAGAACATGATGATAGAATTATAGACAAACTTTAACAAAAGCTGCCTGAGAGTTTACAGGTTTTTATGTTAGATTTCTTCAGTAATTTAATGAGTTATCAGCAAAAATCAAGTGTTCATTTGATGAACTTCATTTCCTAAAACATCCAGAATTGGAGCTCATATCTTTGGCAGCTGTAAAGTTTCTGCTCCTTCAAAGTTCACAACACAATGAATGAATTCCTAAAACACTCTCAATGCTGGAGAGCGTTTGATGCTGAAGCAGTGACCAGTTTTTCTGTTTCTTCTCTGGAGATGCACAATGAGGGACGTCTGCAGAGACTGAGAAAGAGTCTCACCACATCCTGACATGAGGAAAAAGACTTTATTGAAGACTACAATGAGAAAAACTATCAGACAGCAGACGGCTGCATTCAAGGTGAGCTCTGAACATTTGATCTGGAACAGGAATTCAATCACGGCAGCATGAGCTTCATTTCAGTCTGTAGCTGCTGAATTCATGGATGAATCATCTGGCACTAGAGAGGAAGACCATCAAACATCCATGTCAGCTGATGGAGGTCCAAGAGTCTCACTGAACAAACAACCTACAGAGTGAAGACCTCCAATCTGATTGGACGGCCTCCTATTCAGCCACGTATGAACAAATGCCTCTAAGCTGATTTGTTTTCTAAAATAAATCTAGTTTGTGTTCTAGTCTATACCTGAGTGTTTGCTTCTTTACGCCGCTGTTAACAGTTTAGGCTGTTAGATTGTTCCAGATAAGACAAGTACAAGATTCTTCAGAGCCGTTCTACCACGAGCCTGACAGGAAGAACTCCAACAGCTACTGAATGTTCCTGTGGTTCCCTCAAGGCTACAGGATGAGCCCTACGAGGACGAGCTGGTCCACCTGATGGCTGCCAGTCGCTGCGGTTCAAAGCCAACACCGACTACATGGACTTCTACTGGACCACACGGAGGCCTTCAAACCGGACCAACAAGTTCAGCGACTCCCCGACTCGTGGGTCTGAGGACGCCGCCGAGCCTCGGCCCAGCCGGCCACCTGTCTGTGGGTGTTTGAGTGCTGAGAGGTTTGTGGATGCATGTGAACGTTCTGTGTTGAAACAGCAGCTTTGGACTCAGTAACGCCGGGAAAAACCAAGAGCTCCTTTATTTGTGACTTCCACTAAAAAAACTGATGAAAATAAGTTTGCCAGGGTTCTGACTGATGACAGATTATTAAATAATGAAAATAATCCTTTAAATATTCCTTTAAACAATCCTTTTAGGTCTACATTTCCTTTACACTGACTTCTTGGTAAATGTACAAGTATTTAGGGTGGAATATACCAATAAGCCCAATGTTCAAGGGTTCTTCTGGGAATATACCATTAAACCAACCTTTTAGGTAAATGTTCCAGGATGTTGGGTAGAATATACCATCAGATCAACCTTTTAGGTCTACATTGGAAGATTTTAGAGTAGAATATTACTCCAAACCATCCTTTAGGTCTATATTTAAGGTGGAATATTCCTCCATACTAACTTTTTTGGTCTACATTGAAGGATTTTTTCTAAACCACCCTTTCAGGTCTATATTTGAGGTTTTAGGTGGAATATTCCTTTTAACCAGCCCCTCAGGTCTCTTTGAGGATTTTGGATGAAATACTCGGTTAAAGCAACATTTTAGGTGCATGTCCAAGGATTTTTGGTGGAATGTTCCTTTCAGGTGGATGTTTGAGGACCTTGTAGGTGGAATACTTCCTGAAACCAACCTTTTATGTCAACATTCAAAGATTTAAGTTGGAATATTCCTTTAAACCAACCTAAATTTCATGTTTTGATCATTATCAAGTGACAAACCTCAATCCAGACTCCTCATAATGACGTTTGAGATTTATGCTGCTGTTATTTGTTTAGTCCAGACTAAATGACAGAAATCCACAACTGTAATTTTATTTCAGGACTCGGTTATTAAATGTCAAAACAATCCATGTGACTCTAAAAACTCAACAGCTTTACAAACTCTAAGATTAAACTCTCCACAAGGATCCAAAATAAGTTGGACTTCTACATGAGAGCTTTAATTATTCTTCATCTACTTCCTGAAAAGTTTGGTCAATAAAAGACAAAAACTAATATTTTCAGCTGAACTAAAGACAGACTTTGTGATTTTTCTGCTCACATGTTGTGTTGTTGTAAACTTCCTCTTTCAAATAAATATCCTCCTAACCCCCTGGAAACCAGCGTTTGTCCTGTTTTTGTGTTGCTCCTCAGCGACCCTAGACAGCCGGGTCCTAATGTTTTTTGAGCAACACACCATACTATGACGTTTTTACAATGATGGTTCTACTATGGAACCAGTTTGACATGTTCAGGTGTTCTTTGTGTGAAAACTCAGAGATTTCAGGGATCAGAAGGTGGTTTTCAACTTTCTTTGTTAACTTTCTGCTTCAACTTTAAACTAAATTTCCTTCACTAACCCAGCCCTCTGGACTTCCAGGAAGCTGTGTTCCTATTGGCTGTCCAGGTGGCTGCTTGGTGTTATCAGGAACACCTGAGCAGCTCAGTGTCTTCCTGCTTTGTTTAGCTGCAGTCAAACATTTCCTCTGCTTCTCTTCACCACTGAACCGGGTTTGGCTCCGTTGCTTTAGTTTGTTCTTTAGGCGTTGGCTTGCAGCTTCCAGCAGTAAAATCATCTTTAATGTGTTTCTTGGTGTGTTTTAGGGCTTTGTACTGGATAGTTGTCTTGGTAAATGTGGTTCTTTAGCCACAGTTAGCACATGGTGCTAATGTGTGCAGTGATTAGTGGATTTGGTGCAGCTGAGTTGTGTCTTTATCTTGGCTGTAGTGAGTCTTTAGAGGTTTTTGGTCAGACACATTCTGTATTCTTGTTGTGAACCAGCGTTGGTTGTCCAGAAGGTAAGAGTTCCTGTCCTGATTCTCTGTTCTCAGAGGTTCTCTGGTAGGCTGCAGGAGACTTTAGCGTTTGGGTTGTGCTAGTTTGGTTTTTGTATGGTTTCATTTGGACGACTATCTTGAGGCCCCTCCATGTGGTTTAGTGAGGTTTTCTGGAACAGTTCTACAAAGCAACCTGCAGCAGAAGAGACTTTGAGAGTTTTTAGGAAGTTCTGGAGAGCAGACTTTAGAGCAGCAGAAACATTTGTCAGCAGTTTGAGCAGGAGAAGGTGAGCTTCAGAGTAGAAATGAGACGGAAACCTTCTTGACCCGTGTGGTGAGGTCCTGTACCAAGAGTTTGAGCAGGTTGTGAAGAGTCTGTAGTTCTTTGGTCTGAAAGCACAAGAAGAGTCGACTCATTAAAGGAGAAAACAGGAGATATTGTTGGTTCTTCTGTCGCTCTGCAGTTCCCAGTTTCCTTAGACTGAATATCAAGTTTATATTTTAAATGATTTCCCATGTGAGCCCAAGAAGACTTCAATAAACTCCCTCCATCCCCTGGACACAACACATTATATTACCATGTTAAATTTTTTTGTTAAATGTTTTTGAGTTTTAATCATAATTTTAGCAGTTTTTTTCTCTTTGCTTGTTTAGTTTTGTTGTCTGTGTGAAAGGTGCTAAACAAATAAAGCTGAATTGATAAACTGAATAATTGACTAACTCATGATTGTGACAACAGAAGTATTTTCATTGTGATTTAAGGGTTTGTGTCATTTTTAAAGTTGGGGTTAAGATCTTGACAGAAAAAAAGATTGAAGAAATAAACTACATTAAAAAAGCAATTAAACCAAAGGAAAAAGCATTTAATACAATAAAACTTTTCAAAAGAAAATTAAACATTAAATACAATTAAATGATATTAAACAGACAAAATATTTAATTAGATAATTAGACAGAAGATACAAAGAATGTAATTATGAAATTAAACAAAATTTTTTAAACAAAAATATTAAACATTAAAGATGAAATACTTTAGATAATTAAACATTTAAAAAAATACAAAACATTTAATTAGATTATTAAACCTTTAAAAAGACAAAACATTTAATTAAAAAATTAAATGTTTAATTAGAAAATTAAATCTTAAAGACAATAAAACTTGAAATAGGAATTAAACAGAAAATACAATGAAGCCTTTAAAAGAAAATTAAACATTAAAAGGTGGTAAAACATTTAAAAAGAAAAATCTTAAAGATTTAAATGAAAAATGAAACATTGGGAAAGAAAAGGAAATTTTTCAAACAAGCCGATAAAACATTAGGAAAAAACAAAACAATTAAACATTAAAAAGACAAAACATTCGGAAAGCAAATCAGACATTAGAAAAGAATAAAAGATGAGAAAAGAGCAAAACTAAATGTTTAAGAAGAATCAAACTAAAGACAAAACATTTGAAAAGACACCAGTTAAACTTTAGAAGATCAAATTAAACAGAAGAGACAATAAAACGATCAAAAAGAGTAAAAACAGATAAAGGTCTTAAAGCGTTTTCTAGTCTGAAATGAAAACACCAAGTTGTTTCTTCAAACATTTCCTCTTTCTATGTTCTTGGTTTGATTGCGGACAGATTTACTAAGAACTCATTTCAGAAAACTGCTTTCCAGATAAAGTCTACTAGTAGTTGAAGGCATTGATCAAACTAATGTTACCTTCTGATCTCCACAAACTTTACTGTTCAGTGAAGAGAATCAAAGTTTGTTGAGGATTTCTAAAAAACCCACAGGTGAAGGTCTGAGAAGAACTCAGATGGATGGTCTAAATGTGAAATCAAGACTCATGGTCACAAGTTTTAAGGCTTCTGTTAACCAGAAAGTTCAAACTAACAGAGAAGTACTGAGAAACTTTTAAAACTTCAGTCCTCAGACTGTCTGAAGGTTCAAACTAACAGAGAAGTACTCAAGAACTTAGAAGATTTCAGTCCTTGGACTGTCTGAAAGTTCAAACTAACAGAGAACTACTCAGGAACTTAGAGGATTTCAGTCCTTGGACTGTCTGAAGGTTCAAACTAACAGAGATCTACTGTGGGACTTAGAAAATTTCAGCCCTCAGACTGTGTGAAAGCTCAGGTCCTGAGGACTCGGGAGGTGTGGAGGCTTTGGAAAGTCTTGGAACTGAGGGTTCCACCCTCCAGCACAAAGGCTGAAGTCCAACCTCCTGAGAAAAACGGTCGAGTCGAGACTCGAGTTAAAAAAAAACTCGAAAACGACAAAAAATAGATGATAAATGCGCAAAAAAAAGAAAAATTAGTATCTGAGCGAGTAGCTCAGGAGGATAAGAGACAGACTACCAAGTGGAAGGTTGCAGGTTCAAGACCCACCACTGGCACTTTTCTTTCTTTGTCTTTGCCAGGATTTTGATAAAATTTAAGCAGGGTCTGGTCTTGAACCAGCAACCTGCAGCTCCACAGGCAAATCCTTAACTCACTGAGCTACAGATCAGATACAAAGAAATAAATTCGTCGTCCCTTTGGCATCGTAGTTCCTGAAATGACCACATGGGTGGAGCCAAGGCGGAGTCTGGGTGGAGTCAGGGCGGAGAGTAGGCGGGGAGGTGGGTGGCGGCCTCCCCCCTCTACTCCCCCACCCCCCCCAACTGCCCACCACACCTTCCCCCGCCCGACGAGTTCTTCGAGTCTCCACGAGTTCTTCCAGTCTCCACGAGTTCTTCCAGTCTCCACCAGTTCTTCGAGTCTCCACAGGTTTTCCCGAGTTTCTGGAGTTTCCACCAGGTCGGAGGCAGAACAAGTTGTCATGAAGAGGTGTTGAAGTCGGCCAGGATGGACTGACTTTTTACAGCGACTAGAAGGAAGACCACTAGAAGAGCAGGTCTTTAACCACCATCCATAAAATCCATGGAGTCGCTCCAGAGAAATGAAGGAAGGTCAACTTTTATCAACCTCCATCCAGATCTTCAACTTCATATCTTTACTTTGACATTTTTAGCACCACAAACCTTTAGTATCACACTTTATTATCATTTATTAGGACTTTAATGGAATCCACCAGCAGATTTAGTTTTTGTTGACAAACTTTATTCTTGTCGTCGTGGGACTGCAGTATTTAAAACTCTTCCTTCTATTTGACCTCATGCTTATTAGTTTTAGTGGAGAAACTTATTTTAATTATCCATTGGTCTCTTTAAAACCAAATATTCAATTGGATTAGACAAGAGGGTTAAATTTCTTACTTTATCATATTTTAAATGACAAAAAAATAGAAAATAAAGCGTCTTGAGACAATTTGACTTGTAATTGGCGTTATATAAATAAAACTGAATTCAAATTGTATGTATCTTGTAATGTTGGAGTAATTCAGCCATATATGTTGGAAAACACATTTTCTTTGTCCATTAATCTGTTGATTGTTTTCTCCACTAATTCATTTCTTGTTTTGGTTCATAAAATGTCAAACCCAAATATATTCAGTTTACTGGAATAAAAACCAAAAAGATTTACATTCAAGATGCAGGAATCAGGCAGTTTTTCACTTTTTCTCTTAGTTTAGTCAGAAAGATAGTTGATAATGTGTGAATTGTTGCAGCTTGTGAGATGTAAAAGGTTTTAATCTTTGGGGCCGAGTGTCAGAAAACATTTAGAAACCAACATCAACAAAACACTCAACAAAGATTTGAACATCATTAAAGGGAAATCCAACTCTTGCATGACAATGTCTAATTAAAGGACATTTATTTCCAACGTAAATGTGTGATATTCATCCTCTGGAGCTTTCTCTTCACATCGTCTTCCACCTGGACTGGTTTGGTCGGGAGCATGTGCAACAAACATTTGAAAAACTGCACTTTAACATCAATGAATGACACTGAAGTTTAATCTCTACATAAATGAGACTGAGTCTGGATGTGCTGCTCTGTCATTAACTCCTAAGTTTAGGGAAAGTTCAAACAAAAGAGGACAGTTCAGATCAGACTTGAGAATGAGCTTATTTTGAACAAACATCTCAGACTTTCTGAGCTTCAGCACCTCTAGCAAGATATTTTAACAACAAGCAACTCAAGAGATCCAGAAGTTGGAGAGAGTTAGCTTTAGCTGAGCCAAAGAACATGTGGGACGCTAACCTAGCAAACATTTCAGACTTTTCTCTGTGAATTCTGAGAAATAATTTCCTATTTAATGACAGAGCTACACATCTTAACTCAGTCTCATTAAAACAGACTCTAATTCAGTGTCATCCATCCATATTAAAGTGCAGTTACCCAAAATGTTTGTTGCATGAGCTCCAACAAAACCTGTCCAGGTAGAAGGCCACTTTGACAAACAGGAAGTGGAAGATTCCAAGCAGATTTATAGAAGGGGGAACCGGACTGTACTAAGTGTGGTCCAGTATAGAGGGGTGTTTTGTGGGTTTTTAAGGCTGATAATGATTATTAGTGAGACATTTGGAGTAGATATTCATTTGCAGTAAATGAAAGTATTTAAAATCTTGGAGTTAAACTTAGAAGAACACAAACTCTAACAGAAAACTTTGTTGATACGTTTTTGTTTTGTTTACAGATGTTAAGTTAAAGGAGTTTTATTCGTGACGTATAACCAATCAAATCACTCCAGAAGACAGAGCGACCACAGGTAGATAAAGGTTCAGAGCCAAAGTAGCACCATTTTTAAATTTATTTATTACCGTAAATCAGTAAAAAATAAAATACTGATAATCAGTAAATCAGTCAGCCCACAATTACTACAATTCTACAATGTATGTCTCTTTCCTTTGACTTGTTATTTATACAATCTACTATGTATATTTTATACTATACTACTATGTTTGTTTCCCCCTCCTCTGTTGTTTTCTGGATTGTACTCAGCTGCATGCCTTCGTCCATCCGGCCTCCGTTGACTCGTCCCGCCTGCCGTCTCTGGAGCTGAAGCTGGATTGGAACAGACCAAAGTACAGTCCAATCACGATGCCAGCTGCCTCTCAAAAGGCTCCTTCATCTGGCAGGTGGCGGCACTTCTTCTGAGGGGAAGCTGAGCTGGACCAGCAGAACTTTGGAGATGTGTTCCAGTGGTTGGTGGATGTGTGGGGAGATAGAGAGGGACCTTTGAATTGTTCACAAAGGAAAACAGGGAACCCATTGGTAGTTTTAGTTTAGGGTGCTACTGCGGTGTGTTTTTGGGTTTAAAGAGGTGAACAGGAAGAGTTTTTTTTTTTTGAATTGATGATCTTCTACTTTGTTCCTGGTTGGAATGCCCATCAATGTCAACATGAAGTTCACGTTTAGTTCTCTTTATTTATTTTTATTTTACTAACACCCATTTGCTTTTAACCCCCTCACGTGTTGTTGTAAACTTACTCTTTCAAATAAATCCTCATCTGACCCTCTGGAAACCAGCGTTTGGACTGTTTTTGTGTTGCTCCTCACCTACTTCAGACAGCCGGGACATAACGTTTTGTGGA
>CM049590.1:18856243-18870173 GCA_027123335.1 Amphiprion clarkii
AACCAACCTTTTAGGTAAATGTTCCAGGATGTTGGGTGGAATATACCATCAGATCAACCTTTTAGGTCTACATTGGAAGATTTTAGAGTAGAATATTACTCCAAACCATCCTTTAGGTCTATATTTAAGGTGGAATATTCCTCCATACTAACTTTTTTGGTCTACATTGAAGGATTTTTTCTAAACCACCCTTTGGAGTCTATATTTGAGGTTTTAGGTGGAATATTCCTTATAACCAGTCCCTCAGGTCTCTTTGAGGATTTTGGATGAAATACTCGGTTAAAGCAACATTTTAGGTGCATGTCCAAGGATTTTTGGTGGAATGTTCCTTTCAGGTGGATGTTTGAGGACCTTGTAGGTGGAATACTTCCTGAAACCAACCTTTTAGGTCAACATTCAAAGATTTAAGGTGGAATATTCCTTTAAACCAACCTAAATTTCATGTTTTGATCATTATCAAGTGAGAAACCTCAATCCAGACTCCTCATAATGACGTTTGAGATTTATGCTGCTGTTATTTGTTTAGTCCAGACTAAATGACAGAAATCCACAACTGTAATTTTATTTCAGGACTCGGTTATTAAATGTCAAAACAATCCATGTGACTCTAAAAACTCAACAGCTTTACAAACTCTAAGATTAAACTCTCCACAAGGATCCAAAATAAGTTGGACTTCTACATGAGAGCTTTAATTATTCTTCATCTACTTCCTGAAAAGTTTGGTCAATAAAAAGACAAAAACTAATATTTTCAGCTGAACTAAAGACAGACTTTGTGATTTTTCTGCTCACATGTTGTGTTGTTGTAAACTTCCTCTTTCAAATAAATATCCTCCTAACCCCCTGGAAACCAGCGTTTGTCCTGTTTTTGTGTTGCTCCTCGGCGACCCTAGACAGCCGGGTCCTAATGTTTTTTGAGCAACACACCATACTATGACGTTTTTACAATGATGGTTCTACTATGGAACCAGTTTGACATGTTCAGGTGTTCTTTGTGTGAAAACTCAGAGATTTCAGGGATCAGAAGGTGGTTTTCAACTTTCTTTGTTAACTTTCTGCTTCAACTTTAAACTAAATTTCCTTCACTAAGCCAGCCCTCTGGACTTCCAGGAAGCTGTGTTCCTATTGGCTGTCCAGGTGGCTGCTTGGTGTTATCAGGAACACCTGAGCTGGTGTATCAGGAACACCTGAGCAGCTCAGTATCTTCCTGCTTTGTTTAGCTGCAGTCAAACATTTCCTCTGCTTCTCTTCACCACTGAACCGGGTTTGGCTCCGTTGCTTTAGTTTGTTCTTTAGGCGTTGGCTTGCAGCTTCCAGCAGTAAAATCGTCTTTAATGTGTTTCTTGGTGTGTTTTAGGGCTTTGTACTGGATAGTTGTCTTGGTAAATGTGGTTCTTTAGCCACAGTTAGCACATGGTGCTAATGTGTGCAGTGATTAGTGGATTTGATGCAGCTGAGTTGTGTCTTTATCTTGGCTGTAGTGAGTCTTTAGAGGTTTTTGGTCAGACACATTCTGTATTCTTGTTTGTGAACCAGCGTTGGTTGTCCAGAAGGTAAGAGTTCCTGTCCTGATTCTCTGTTCTCAGAGGTTCTCTGGTAGGCTGCAGGAGACTTTAGCGTTTGGGTTGTGCTAGTTTGGTTTTTGTACGGTTTCATTTGGACGACTATCTTGAGGCCCCTCCATGTGGTTTAGTGAGGTTTTCTGGAACAGTTCTACAAAGCAACCTGCAGCAGAAGAGACTTTGAGAGTTTTTAGGAAGTTCTGGAGACCAGACTTTAGAGCAGCAGAAACATTTGTCAGCAGTTTGAGCAGGAGAAGGTGAGCTTCAGAGTAGAAATGAGACGGAAACCTTCTTGACCCGTGTGGTGAGGTCCTGTACCAAGAGTTTGAGCAGGTTGTGAAGAGTCTGTAGTTCTTTGGTCTGAAAGCACAAGAAGAGTCGACTCATTAAAGGAGAAAACAGGAGATATTGTTGGTTCTTCTGTCGCTCTGCAGTTTCCAGTTTCCTTAGACTGAATATCAAGTTTATATTTTAAATGATTTCCCATGTGAGCCCAAGAAGACTTCAATAAACTCCCTCCATCCCCTGGACACAACACATTTTATTACCATGTTAAATCTTTTTTTTTAAATGTTTTTGAGTTTTAATCATAGTTTTAGCAGTTTTTTTCTCTTTGCTTGTTTAGTTTTGTCATCTGTGTGAAAGGTGCTAAACAAATAAAGCTGAATTGATAAACTGAATAATTGACTAACTCATGATTGTGACAACAGAAGTATTTTCATTGTGATTTAAGGGTTTGTTTCATTTTTAAGGTTGGGGTTAAAATCTTGACAGAAAAAAAGATTAAAGAAATAAACTACATTAAAAAAGCAATTAAATCAAAGGAAAAAACATTTAATACAATAAAACTTTTAAAAAGAAAATTAAACATTAAATACAATTAAATTATATTAAACAGACAAAATATTTAATTAGATAATTAAACAGAAGATACAAAATGTAATTATGAAATTAAACAATTTTTTAAACAAAAATATTAAACATTAAAGATGAAATATTTTAGATAATTAAACATTTAAAAATACAATTAAACAAGAATATTAAACATTTAAAAATACAAAACATTTAATTAGATTATTAAACCTTTAAAAAGACAAAACATTTAATTAAAAAATTAAATGTTTAATTAGAAAATTAAATCTTAAAGACAATAAAACTTTAAATAGGAATTAAACAGAAAATACAATGAAGCATTTAAAAAGAAAATTAAACATTAAAAGGTGGTAAAACATTTAAAAAGAAAAACCTTAAAGATTTAATCGAAAAATTAAACATTGGGAAAGAAAAGGAAATTTTTCAAACAAGCCGATAAAACATTTGAAAAAACAACAATTAAACATTAAAAAGACAAAACATTTGGAAATCAAATCAGACATTAGAAAAGAATAAAAGGTGAGAAAAGAGCAAAACTAAACATTTAAGAAGAATCAAACTAAAGACAAAACATTTGAAAAGACACCAGTTAAACTTTAGAAGATCAAATTAAACAGAAGAGACAATAAAACGATCAAAAAGAGCAAAAACAGATAAAGGTCTTAAAGCGTTTTCTAGTCTGAAATGAAAACATCAAGTTGTTTCTTCAAACATTTCCTCTTTCTATGTTCTTGGTTTGATTGTGGACAGATTTACTAAGAACTCATTTCAGAAAACTGCTTTCCAGATAAAGTCTACTAGTAGTTGAAGGCATTGATCAAACTAATGTTACCTTCTGATCTCCACAAACTTTACTGTTCAGTGAAGAGAATCAAAGTTTGTTGAGGATTTCTAAAAAACCCACAGGTGAAGGTCTGAGAAGAACTCAGATGGATGGTCTAAATGTGAAATCAAGACTCATGGTCACAAGTTTTAAGGCTTCTGTTAACCAGAAAGTTCAAACTAACAGAGAAGTACTGAGAAACTTTTAAAACTTCAGTCCTCAGACTGTCTGAAGGTTCAAACTAACAGAGAAGTACTCAAGAACTTAGAAGATTTCAGTCCTTGGACTGTCTGAAAGTTCAATCTAAAAGAGATCTACTGTGGGACTTAGAAAAATTTCAGCCCTCAGACTGTGTGAAAGCTCAGGTCCTGAGGACTCGGGAGGTGTGGAGGCTTTGGAAAGTCTTGGAACTGAGGGTTCCACCCTCCAGCACAAAGGCTGAAGTCCAACCTCCTGAGAAAAACGGTCAAGTCGAGACTCGAGTTAAAAAAAAACTCGAAAACGACAAAAAATACATGATAAATGCGCGAAAAAAAGAATATTTAGTATCTGAGCGAGTAGCTCAGGGAATAGGAAGACAGACTACCAAGTGGAAGGTTGCAGGTTCAAGACCCGCCACTGGCACTTTTCTTTCTTTGTCTTTGCCAGGATTTTGATAAAATTTAAGAAGGGTCTGGTCTTGAACCAGCAACCTGCAGCTCCACAGGCAAATCCTTAACTCACTGAGCTACAGATCATATAAAAAGAAATAAATTCGTCCTCCCTTTGACATCGTAGTTCCTGAAATGACCACATGGGTGGAGCCAAGGCAGAGTCTGGGTGGAGTCAGGGCGGAGAGTAGGCGGGGAGGTGGGTGGCGGCCTCCCCCCTCTACTCCCCCACCTCCCCCCACCACCCACCACACCTTCCCCCGCCCGACGAGTTCTTCGAGTCGCCACGAGTTCTTCCAGTCTCCACAGGTTTTCCCCAGTTTCTGGAGTTTCCACCAGGTCGGAGGCAGAACAAGTTGTCATGAAGAGGTGTTGAAGTCGGCCAGGATGGACTGACTTTTTACAGCGACTAGAAGGACAACGACTAGAAGAGCAGGTCTTTAACCACCATCCATAAAATCCATGGAGTCGCTCCAGAGAAATGAAGGGACGTCAACTTTTATCAACCTCCATCCAGATGTTCAACTTCATATCTTTACTTTGACATTTTTAGCATCACAAACCTTTAGTATCACACTTTATTATCATTTATTAGGACTTTAATGGAATCCACCAGCAGATTTAGTTTTTGTTGACAAACTTTATTCTTGTCGTCGTGGGACTGCAGTATTTAAAACTCTTCCCTCTATTTGACCTCATGTTTATTAGTTTTAATGGAGAAACTTATTTTAATTGTCCATTAGTCTCTTAAAAACCAAATAATAAATTGGACTAGTCAAGAGGTTTAAATTTCTTACTTTATCATATTTTAAATGACAAAAAAATAGAAAAATAAAGCATCTTGAGACAATTTGACCTGTAACTGGCGTTATATAAATAAAATTGAATTAAAACTGTATGTATCTTGTAATGTTGGAGTAATTCAGCCATATATGTTGGAAAACACATTTTCTTTGTCCATTAATCTGTTGATTGTTTTCTCCACTAATTCATTTCTTGTTTTGGTTTATAAAATGTCAAACCCAAATATATTCAGTTTACTGTCATAAAAACCAAAAAGATTTACATTCATGATGCAGGAATCAGGCAGTTTTTCACTTTTTATCTTAGTTTAGTCAGAAAGATAGTTGATAATGTGTGAATTGTTGCAGCTTGTGAGCCGTAAAAGGTTTTAATCTTTGGGGCCGAGTGTCAGAAAACATTTAGAAACCAACATCAACAAAACACTCAACAAAGATTTGAACATCATTAAAGGGAAATCCAACTTTTGCATGACAATGTGTAATTAAAGGACATTTATTTCCAATGTAAATGTGTGATAGTCATCCTCTGGAGCTTTCTCTTCACATCATCTTCCACCTGGACTGGTTTGGTTGGGAGCATGTGCAACAAACATTTGAAAAACTGCACTTTAACATCAATGAATGACACTGAAGTTTAATCTCTACATAAATGAGACTGAGTCTGGATGTGCTGCTCTGTCATTAACTCCTAAGTTTAGGGAAAGTTCAAACAAAAGAGGACAGTTCAGATCAGACTTGAGAATGAGCTTATTTTGAACAAACATCTCAGACTTTCTGAGCTTCAGCACCTCTAGCAAGATATTTTAACAACAAGCAACTCAAGAGATCCAGAAGTTGGAGAGAGTTAGCTTTAGCTGAGCCAAAGAACATGTGGGACGCTAACCTAGCAAACATTTCAGACTTTTCTCTGTGAATTCTGAGAAATAATTTCCTATTTAATGACAGAGCTACACATCTTAACTCAGTCTCATTAAAACAGACTCTAATTCAGTGTCATCCATCCATATTAAAGTGCAGTTACCCAAAATGTTTGTTGCATGAGCTCCAACAAAACCTGTCCAGGTAGAAGGCCACTTTGACAAACAGGAAGTGGAAGATTCCAAGCAGATTTATAGAAGGGGGAACCGGACTGTACTAAGTGTGGTCCAGTATAGAGGGGTGTTTTGTGGGTTTTTAAGGCTGATAATGATTATTAGTGAGACATTTGGAGTAGATATTCATTTGCAGTAAATGAAAGTATTTAAAATCTTGGAGTTAAACTTAGAAGAACACAAACTCTAACAGAAAACTTTGTTGATACGTTTTTGTTTTGTTTACAGATGTTAAGTTAAAGGAGTTTTATTCGTGACGTATAACTAATCAAATCACTCCAGAAGACAGAGCGACCACAGGTAGATAAAGGTTCAGAGCAAAAGTAGCACCATGTTTAAATTTATTTATTACCGTAAATCAGTAAAAAAAAGTACTGATAATCAGTAAATCAGTCAGCCCACAATTACTACAATTCTACAATGTACGTCTCTATCCTTTGACTTGTTATTTGTACAATATACTATGTATATTTTATACTATACTACTATGTTTGTTTCCTCCTCCTCTGTTGTTTTCTGGATTGTACTCAGCTGCATGCCTTCGTCCATCCGGCCTCCGTTGACTCGTCCCACCTGCCGTCTCTGGAGCTGAAGCTGGATTGGAACAGACCAAAGTACAGTCCAATCACGATGCCAGCTGCCTCTCAAAAGGCTCCTTCATCTGGCAGGTGGCAGCCACTTCTTCTGAGGGGAAGCTGAGCTGGACCAGCAGAACTTTGGAGATGTGTTCCAGTGGTTGGTGGATGTGTGGGGAGATAGAGAGGGACCTTTGAATTGTTCACAAAGGAAAACAGGGAACCCATTGGTAGTTTTAGTTTAGGGTGCTACTGCGGTGTGTTTTTGGGTTTTAAGAGGTGAACAGGAAGTGTTTTTTTTTTTTAATTGATGATCTACTTTGTTCCTGGTTGGAATGCCCATCAATGTCAACGTGAAGTTCACTTTTAGTTCTCTTTATTTGTTTTCATTATACTAACACCCATTTGCTTTTAACCCCCTCAGATGTTGTGTTGTTGGAAACTGACTCTTTCAAATAAATACTCATCTAACCCTCTGGAAACCAGCGTTTGGACTGTTTTTGTGTTGCTCCTCACCTACTTCAGACAGCCGGGACAGAACAATGTTTTGTGGAAGGAAGGCTATACTATGACGTTTTTAGAGTGACATGCTATACTATGATGTTTTAAAAGATGGCATTTTTTTTCGACATAGTATAGTAAGGCGTTTTTTTTGCGGCAAAATTCATGATGATTTTTTTTTCAAAGAAAACCTTTCTGGAGTGTTTTTCACGCCCTCCTTTACATTATTTCATCATATGGCACGTTTTTACAACATGTTTGAAAAGTCGCATTTTTTTTCGACATAGTATAGTAAGGCGTTTTTTTTGCGGCAAAATTCATGATGATTTTTTTTTCAAAGAAAACCTTTCTGGAGTGTTTTTCACGCCCTCCTTTACATTATTTCATCATATGGCACGTTTTTACAACATGTTTGAAAAGTCGCATTTTTTTTCGACATAGTATAGTAAGGCGTTTTTTTTGCGGCAAAATTCATGATGATTTTTTTTTCAAAGAAAACCTTTCTGGAGTGTTTTTCACGCCCTCCTTTACATTATTTCATCATATGGCACGTTTTTACAACATGTTTGAAAAGTCGCATTTTTTTTCGACATAGTATAGTAAGGCGTTTTTTTTGCGGCAAAATTCATGATGATTTTTTTTTCAAAGAAAACCTTTCTGGAGTGTTTTTCACGCCCTCCTTTACATTATTTCATCATATGGCACGTTTTTACAACATGTTTGAAAAGTCGCATTTTTTTTCGACATAGTATAGTAAGGCGTTTTTTTGCGGCAAAATTCATGATGATTTTTTTTCAAAGAAAACCTTTCTGGAGTGTTTTTCACGCCCTCCTTTACATTATTTCATCATATGGCACGTTTTTACAACATGTTTGAAAAGTCGCATTTTTTTTCGACATAGTATAGTAAGGCGTTTTTTTTGCGCCAAAATTCATGATGATTTTTTTTTCAAAGAAAACCTTTCTGGAGTGTTTTTCAAGCCCTCCTTTACATTATTTCATCATATGGCACGTTTTTACAACATGTTTGAAAAATGGCATTTTTTTTCGACATAGTATAGTAAGGCGTTTTTTTGCGGCAAAATTCATGATGATTTTTTTTCAAAGAAAACCTTTCTGGAGTGTTTTTCACGCCCTCCTTTACATTATTTCATCATATGGCACGTTTTTACAACATGTTTGAAAAGTCGCATTTTTTTTCGACATAGTATAGTAAGGCGTTTTTTTGCGCCAAAATTCATGATGATTTTTTTTTCAAAGAAAACCTTTCTGGAGTGTTTTTCACGCCCTCCTTTACATTATTTCATCATATGGCACGTTTTTACAACATGTTTGAAAAGTGGCATTTTTTTTCGACATAGTATAGTAAGGCGTTTTTTTTGCGGCAAAATTCATGATGATTTTTTTTTCAAAGAAAACCTTTCTGGAGTGTTTTTCACGCCCTCCTTTACATTATTTCATCATATGGCACGTTTTTACAACATGTTTGAAAAGTCGCATTTTTTTTCGACATAGTATAGTAAGGCGTTTTTTTTGCGGCAAAATTCATGATGATTTTTTTTCAAAGAAAACCTTTCTGGAGTGTTTTTCACGCCCTCCTTTACATTATTTCATCATATGGCACGTTTTTACAACATGTTTGAAAAGTCGCATTTTTTTTCGACATAGTATAGTAAGGCGTTTTTTTTGCGCCAAAATTCATGATGATTTTTTTTTCAAAGAAAACCTTTCTGGAGTGTTTTTCACGCCCTCCTTTACATTATTTCATCATATGGCACGTTTTTACAACATGTTTGAAAAGTCGCATTTTTTTTCGACATAGTATAGTAAGGCGTTTTTTTTGCGCCAAAATTCATGATGATTTTTTTTCAAAGAAAACCTTTCTGGAGTGTTTTTCACGCCCTCCTTTACATTATTTCATCATATGGCACGTTTTTACAACATGTTTGAAAAGTCGCATTTTTTTTCGACATAGTATAGTAAGGCGTTTTTTTTGCGCCAAAATTCATGATGATTTTTTTTTCAAAGAAAACCTTTCTGGAGTGTTTTTCACGCCCTCCTTTACATTATTTCATCATATGGCACGTTTTTACAACATGTTTGAAAAATGGCATTTTTTTTCGACATAGTATAGTAAGGCGTTTTTTTTGCGGCAAAATTCATGATGATTTTTTTTTCAAAGAAAACCTTTCTGGAGTGTTTTTCACGCCCTCCTTTACATTATTTCATCATATGGCACGTTTTTACAACATGTTTGAAAAGTCGCATTTTTTTTCGACATAGTATAGTAAGGCGTTTTTTTTGCGGCAAAATTCATGATGATTTTTTTTTCAAAGAAAACCTTTCTGGAGTGTTTTTCACGCCCTCCTTTACATTATTTCATCATATGGCACGTTTTTACAACATGTTTGAAAAGTCGCATTTTTTTTCGACATAGTATAGTAAGGCGTTTTTTTTGCGGCAAAATTCATGATGATTTTTTTTCAAAGAAAACCTTTCTGGAGTGTTTTTCACGCCCTCCTTTACATTATTTCATCATATGGCACGTTTTTACAACATGTTTGAAAAGTGGCATTTTTTTTCGACATAGTATAGTAAGGCGTTTTTTTGCGCCAAAATTCATGATGATTTTTTTTTCAAAGAAAACCTTTCTGGAGTGTTTTTCACGCCCTCCTTTACATTATTTCATCATATGGCACGTTTTTACAACATGTTTGAAAAGTCGCATTTTTTTTCGACATAGTATAGTAAGGCGTTTTTTTTGCGCCAAAATTCATGATGATTTTTTTTTCAAAGAAAACCTTTCTGGAGTGTTTTTCACGCCCTCCTTTACATTATTTCATCATATGGCACGTTTTTACAACATGTTTGAAAAGTGGCATTTTTTTTCGACATAGTATAGTAAGGCGTTTTTTTTGCGCCAAAATTCATGATGATTTTTTTTCAAAGAAAACCTTTCTGGAGTGTTTTTCACGCCCTCCTTTACATTATTTCATCATATGGCACGTTTTTACAACATGTTTGAAAAGTCGCATTTTTTTTCGACATAGTATAGTAAGGCGTTTTTTTTGCGCCAAAATTCATGATGATTTTTTTTTCAAAGAAAACCTTTCTGGAGTGTTTTTCACGCCCTCCTTTACATTATTTCATCATATGGCACGTTTTTACAACATGTTTGAAAAGTCGCATTTTTTTTCGACATAGTATAGTAAGGCGTTTTTTTTGCGGCAAAATTCATGATGATTTTTTTTTCAAAGAAAACCTTTCTGGAGTGTTTTTCACGCCCTCCTTTACATTATTTCATCATATGGCACGTTTTTACAACATGTTTGAAAAATCGCATTTTTTTTCGACATAGTATAGTAAGGCGTTTTTTTTGCGGCAAAATTCATGATGATTTTTTTTTCAAAGAAAACCTTTCTGGAGTGTTTTTCACGCCCTCCTTTACATTATTTCATCATATGGCACGTTTTTACAACATGTTTGAAAAGTCGCATTTTTTTTCGACATAGTATAGTAAGGCGTTTTTTTTGCGCCAAAATTCATGATGATTTTTTTTTCAAAGAAAACCTTTCTGGAGTGTTTTTCACGCCCTCCTTTACATTATTTCATCATATGGCACGTTTTTACAACATGTTTGAAAAGTCGCATTTTTTTTCGACATAGTATAGTAAGGCGTTTTTTTTGCGGCAAAATTCATGATGATTTTTTTTTCAAAGAAAACCTTTCTGGAGTGTTTTTCACGCCCTCCTTTACATTATTTCATCATATGGCACGTTTTTACAACATGTTTGAAAAGTCGCATTTTTTTTCGACATAGTATAGTAAGGCGTTTTTTTTGCGGCAAAATTCATGATGATTTTTTTTTCAAAGAAAACCTTTCTGGAGTGTTTTTCACGCCCTCCTTTACATTATTTCATCATATGGCACGTTTTTACAACATGTTTGAAAAGTGGCATTTTTTTTCGACATAGTATAGTAAGGCGTTTTTTTTGCGGCAAAATTCATGATGATTTTTTTTCAAAGAAAACCTTTCTGGAGTGTTTTTCACGCCCTCCTTTACATTATTTCATCATATGGCACGTTTTTACAACATGTTTGAAAAGTCGCATTTTTTTTCGACATAGTATAGTAAGGCGTTTTTTTTGCGCCAAAATTCATGATGATTTTTTTTTCAAAGAAAACCTTTCTGGAGTGTTTTTCACGCCCTCCTTTACATTATTTCATCATATGGCACGTTTTTACAACATGTTTGAAAAATGGCATTTTTTTTCGACATAGTATAGTAAGGCGTTTTTTTTGCGCCAAAATTCATGATGATTTTTTTTTCAAAGAAAACCTTTCTGGAGTGTTTTTCACGCCCTCCTTTACATTATTTCATCATATGGCACGTTTTTACAACATGTTTGAAAAGTCGCATTTTTTTTCGACATAGTATAGTAAGGCGTTTTTTTTGCGCCAAAATTCATGATGATTTTTTTTTCAAAGAAAACCTTTCTGGAGTGTTTTTCACGCCCTCCTTTACATTATTTCATCATATGGCACGTTTTTACAACATGTTTGAAAAGTCGCATTTTTTTTCGACATAGTATAGTAAGGCGTTTTTTTTGCGGCAAAATTCATGATGATTTTTTTTTCAAAGAAAACCTTTCTGGAGTGTTTTTCACGCCCTCCTTTACATTATTTCATCATATGGCACGTTTTTACAACATGTTTGAAAAGTCGCATTTTTTTTCGACATAGTATAGTAAGGCGTTTTTTTTGCGCCAAAATTCATGATGATTTTTTTTTCAAAGAAAACCTTTCTGGAGTGTTTTTCACGCCCTCCTTTACATTATTTCATCATATGGCACGTTTTTACAACATGTTTGAAAAGTGGCATTTTTTTTCGACATAGTATAGTAAGGCGTTTTTTTTGCGCCAAAATTCATGATGATTTTTTTTCAAAGAAAACCTTTCTGGAGTGTTTTTCACGCCCTCCTTTACATTATTTCATCATATGGCACGTTTTTACAACATGTTTGAAAAGTCGCATTTTTTTTCGACATAGTATAGTAAGGCGTTTTTTTGCGCCAAAATTCATGATGATTTTTTTTTCAAAGAAAACCTTTCTGGAGTGTTTTTCACGCCCTCCTTTACATTATTTCATCATATGGCACGTTTTTACAACATGTTTGAAAAGTCGCATTTTTTTTCGACATAGTATAGTAAGGCGTTTTTTTTGCGGCAAAATTCATGATGATTTTTTTTTCAAAGAAAACCTTTCTGGAGTGTTTTTCACGCCCTCCTTTACATTATTTCATCATATGGCACGTTTTTACAACATGTTTGAAAAGTCGCATTTTTTTTCGACATAGTATAGTAAGGCGTTTTTTTTGCGCCAAAATTCATGATGATTTTTTTTTCAAAGAAAACCTTTCTGGAGTGTTTTTCACGCCCTCCTTTACATTATTTCATCATATGGCACGTTTTTACAACATGTTTGAAAAGTGGCATTTTTTTTCGACATAGTATAGTAAGGCGTTTTTTTTGCGCCAAAATTCATGATGATTTTTTTTTCAAAGAAAACCTTTCTGGAGTGTTTTTCACGCCCTCCTTTACATTATTTCATCATATGGCACGTTTTTACAACATGTTTGAAAAGTCGCATTTTTTTTCGACATAGTATAGTAAGGCGTTTTTTTTGCGGCAAAATTCATGATGATTTTTTTTTCAAAGAAAACCTTTCTGGAGTGTTTTTCACGCCCTCCTTTACATTATTTCATCATATGGCACGTTTTTACAACATGTTTGAAAAATGGCATTTTTTTTCGACATAGTATAGTAAGGCGTTTTTTTTGCGGCAAAATTCATGATGATTTTTTTTTCAAAGAAAACCTTTCTGGAGTGTTTTTCACGCCCTCCTTTACATTATTTCATCATATGGCACGTTTTTACAACATGTTTGAAAAGTCGCATTTTTTTTCGACATAGTATAGTAAGGCGTTTTTTTTGCGGCAAAATTCATGATGATTTTTTTTCAAAGAAAACCTTTCTGGAGTGTTTTTCACGCCCTCCTTTACATTATTTCATCATATGGCACGTTTTTACAACATGTTTGAAAAGTGGCATTTTTTTTCGACATAGTATAGTAAGGCGTTTTTTTTGCGGCAAAATTCATGATGATTTTTTTTTCAAAGAAAACCTTTCTGGAGTGTTTTTCACGCCCTCCTTTACATTATTTCATCATATGCACTTATAAACCACCATAAATCACCCATTCCAAAAAAACTCCCAATACACTACCTTCTAAAAAAAATCTCCCCCAACCATCATCAAAAAAAAACCCCTCCCCCAAACATTCTATAAAAACCCTCCACCAAACCCAACAAACCACCACATTCCCTAAAAACCCCCCATAAATCCCCCATCCAAAAAAAACTCCCACTACACTACCTTCTAAAAAAAATCTCCCCCCAACATCATCAAAAAAAAACCCCTCCCCCAAACATTCTATAAAAACCCTCCACCAAACCCAACAAACACCACATTCCCTAAAAACCCCCATAAATCCCCCATCCAAAAAAAACTCCCACTACACTACCTTCTAAAAAAAATCTCCCCCCAACCATCATCAAAAAAAAACCCCTCCCCCAAACATTCTATAAAAACCCTCCACCAAACCCAACAAACCACACATTCCCTAAAAACCCCCATAAATCCCCCATCCAAAAAAAACTCCCACTACACTACCTTCTAAAAAAAATCTCCCCCAACCATCATCAAAAAAAAACCCCTCCCCCAAACATTCTATAAAAACCCTTCCACCAAACCCAACAAACAACACATTCCTAAAAACCCCCATAAATCCCCCACTCCAAAAAAAACTCCCACTACACTACCTTCTAAAAAAAATCTCCCCCAACCATCATCAAAAAAAAACCCCTCCCCCCAAACATTCTATAAAAACCCTCCACCAAACCCAACAAACCACCACATTCCATAAAAACCCCCATAATCCCCACATCCAAAAAAAAACTCCCACTACACTACCTTCTAAAAAAATCTCCCCCC
>CM049590.1:18870273-19118807 GCA_027123335.1 Amphiprion clarkii
CACATTAACACACACACATTAACACACACACACACACACACATTAACACACACACATTAACACACACACACACACACCAACACACACAGTAACACACACACACATTAACACACACACACACACACATTAACACACACACACACAGTAACACACACACATTAACACACACACATTAACACACACACACACACACATTAACACACACACACAGACACACACACACACACACACACATTAACACACACAGTAACACGCACACAGTAACACACACACACAATTAACACACACATTAACACACACACGGCCAGAAGGAGAGTGTGTGTGTGTGTGTGTGTGTGTGCTGTTGTGTGTCCTCGGGGACGTCCTTTGGGTGGAAGTGGGTCAGTCGCTTGGCAGGACAGCGACTCATTAGCATCGACTGTAAACACACACACACACACACACACACACACACACACACACACACACACACACACACACACAGAGTTGATCTTCTTTGTTTCTTCATCAGGTGATCAAACCCAAAGTGCTTCATGGTCAGTGAACGCATCACAGTTAAAACTCCATCAGGCCTCACTTGTTCTGTTTGGGCTCATTTTGGATCACAGTTTGTTGTTTTACATGTTTTTACTGACATTTGATGTCATGTTTTATTGATTTTATGTCTGACTATTTTCATTTTATGTCTTATTTTGTTCATTTTATCTCACATTTTGTTGGTTTTATGTGGCATTTTCGTCATTTTATGTCTCATTTTGTTGATTTTATGTCTAATTTTGGTCATTCTCTCACATTTTGTTGGTTTTATGTGACGCTGGTTATTTTGTTATTTTATGGCTCTTTTTTTGTCCATTTTCAAATTTTTTTGCCATTTCGGTCCTTTTAGGTTCAATTTTGATCATTTTAATTCTTATACTTTTGGTGGTTTTAAGTCTAATCTTTTCTGATTTTATGTCTTATTTGGTTGATTTTTGTGTGGATTTATTGGTTTTATGCCTCATTTTGCTGATTTTATCTCATTTTGGTAATTTAATGCCTCATTTTGATTTTTTTGTCCCATTTTCTCCATTTTATGTTTTTGGTCATTTTGTGTCTCATTTTGTTGATTTTGTCAGGTTTTGCTTATTTCACTCTTTGTTGCTGTTTTGTCTTTCTTTCCAGATATCTTTTGTGTCATTGGCTTGATGTTTTGTCATATTTTGCTCATTTTGTGTGACTCTTTGCTGCCGTTGTTGATGCCGTTTGATGGTTTCTGCATCTTATTTTGGTCTTTTTTGTCTGGTATTGTTGGTTTTGGGTGTTTTAGGTCACATTTAGTCACTTTAACCCAGAAACAATGGAGCAGCTGAACATTCGTCTTGCATTTTGTGTTTTTTTTGCCGGCTGAGCAGCTCAGCGTCTCGGTTTCAGTCCAGGTGGGTTCACTGATCCGAACTAACTCCAGCACCTTTTCTGCTCCTCCACCTTAATCCAATTACTCTCCGTAAGAAAGACGCCGCGAGCAGGAAGACGTGACGAGCTGCACTCATGTATGTATCTGTTAAACATTATTGATCCCTGAAGGGAAAGCGTCGGCGTCCAATCACAGCCCGGCTGCAGGGTTTCTGTTCAAACACGTCTCGACACAAAAAGCAGCCGCTGGGCTCCAGAGGAATGTCAGCTTTAAAAGAAAATCACCATCACTAGCAGAATCTGCAGGTTTTCAGCTTTCAGACGGTCCTTGAACTACTCATCTGTGACAACAACAACCCAACCAGAGCTCCCTTTACTCAACTTGTTCTGTTTTTAAAAAATCCCCACAAACAAACTATTTGCTTTGATGAGATTTTGTAAAAAACAAAAAATTCTAAGTTATTCAACACAAATATGAAGCTACAACAATCTCAGCTGTGACCAACAATCAGCTGGCAAAAATTCAGGAACCTCAGGGAACATTTCCACAGAGCGGAGACGAGACGGGTGTGGAAAAAAAATCACAAAGTAAAATCACAAAACGACTAAATGTCGCTAAGAAATATCCAAAACGAGACAAAACAGCCATGAAGAGATGCAACGTTATAATAAAGAGACAAGAAATGACCACAAATAGGTTAAAAATGACCTCAGCCAACCACAAAATGAGAAAAAACTGCAGCAAAGCGATGGAAGATGATCAAATGGTAACACAAAACAACTAGACGGAGACACAAAATGACCACAAACAGTTAAAAAATGACCAAAAAGAGGCAAAAAATGACCACAGAGAGACAAAACAGTCATAGAGATTAAAAACAACCACAAAAGTGTAAAAACATCACCACAAAACATCCACAAAGCTGTGTAAAATGACCAAAACAAAACAAAAAATGAGACAAAAGTGCAGCAAGATGATCAAATAGTGACGCAAAGAGATGAAAATTCAACACAAAATGACCACAGAGTGGTGTAGAACCAAATCAGACACAATTCTGCAGCAAAGAGAAGCAAGACGATTAAGCTGTGACAAAAACTTCAATTAAATGAGCACAAAGAGACAAAATGACAACAAAGAGATGCATTTTGTTCATTTTATGTCTCATTTTGGTGATTTTATGTCTGTTCTTTAAATTTTATGTCGTTTTGTTGGTTTTATGTCTCATTTTGTTCACTTTATGTCTAATTTTGTTCATTTCATGTCTTGTTTTGTTGATTTTATGTCTCAAAATGATGCCAGATACCAAAAAGTGATCAAAGACGTAGAAAGAATCAACACATAAAAACTGAAATGTGACCAAAAGCAGCCACTAGTTGATGCTAAACATGTAAATGTGTGTATTAGTTTGGTTTCTTGTTCTAAAGTGCAGTCATTCAGTGAAATGTCAGGTTTTTCTGGTCAGATCTGGACTCTGTGGTGGTTAAAGATGCAGGAACGTTGAGTGTTTCTGTAGAACCTCAGACCCACTGAGAACCTGCTGCTGCTTATTAAAGCTGCAGCTTCACTGTCAGCTGATTGATCTGTGGACGTTCCGTCCTTCAGTTCAGGGACGTTTCATCCTGATGCCTCAACAACAGGAAGCTGCTGCAGTTTAGTCCTCCTCACATTTAAAGAAGCCCAATCATCCTTCAGACTAAAAACTGACAGATTCAGCAGTATAATGTATAAAATCACCACAATTTCACTAAAATTAACCACAAAGACGACCAAAATAGTGCAAAACGTTTGTAGATGCACATTTAAAGACAAAAAATTATATTAAGATGCAAAAAAGAAAGACCAGAGAGATGAGAACAACCTAAATGTGACACAAATAGAAAGAAAATTCACACTATGAGATGTAAAATGATCAAAGTTGATACTAACGAACCACAAAGATGCTCAAATAGACCAGGACTACTACAGTGGATGCATCGTCCTGACAGTGAAGCACGGAGGAGGGAGTGTGATGATGACCGAAAACAAACACAAAGAGACACAAAACGATGCAAAATATTCATAAAAGAGAAAGAACTCAGATTGAATCTGACTGAAACTCACCAGCAGCAGCAGCAGCTTCAGGTAAAGTTCAGGTGAAGCTGAAACCAGGTGAAGCTCCGTTAAAAGCAGCTGTTTCTGGGCTAATTATCGTCCCGGCCGGCGGAGGTCAGGGCATTTTGGGGCATTCTGGGGCAGTTTGGGGCAGTTTGGGGCTAATCACAGACCGCTGAGTTTACGGCCTCCAAAAACAGAAGATCATTACTCACATAGCTGCTGTCCAACAGCTCCTCCTCCTCCTCCTGAGATCCTTCTTCTGCAGCATCTCAGGCTGAATGTCATGTATGGTGCCTCATCATACCGCCACCTCCATGCTTCACTGTCAGGACGACAACAAAAAGATGCAAAACATCCAAAATGAGACATAAAACTACTGAAAAGAGACGATAAATGACCAAAATGGAGCACCAACTGACCAAAAAATGACATAAAACAACAAAAAGTGACACAAAAATAGCCTAAATGGCAACAAAAAGATGAAAAACAACCAAAATGAGACATAAAACTACTTTGTCTCATTCTAGGTTATTTTGTGTCTCATTTCTTGTTGTTTTGAGTCTAACTGTACATCTACAAATGTTTTGCACTATTATTCGTGTTAATTTTAGCCAAATTTTGGTCCTTTTCTATGTCACATTGTGAATTTTCTGGCATTTTCTGGTACCGTAGTTTAGTTTTACATTTTCACATCACATGCTGTTTTTTATGGTGTTTTTTTTTTTGTCATTTTTCGGATCTTATTTTTGTTTTTTGTGTCACATTGGCATCATTTCAAGCACTTTGTCGTCTTTTCTTTGTTCATTTTGTGACTCTAAACTTTTCTAATCTTTGTGCTGGATTTTGGTTAAATTTTGTGCCTCATTGTTGATTTTTCATCTCTTTGTGTTGGTTCTGCATCACATTTATGTTGTGTTTCATGTTTTGAGATGCTGTGCATCATTTATCATGGTAATGTGAGGAGTTCCTCAGGGCTGCATCCTGGAGCCTCATTCATTTAAAATGTACATTCATTATTATTATGATTAGACAAACGTTTTAAAGGTTCCTGCTTCGAGGTCGGAGGGGGAACGACTGAATCTGAATTCCAGCATCAACCCCTAGAGGAAGCAGCGTTAGCACATTAGCATTAGCGATGCTAACAGTGGCTGACTCTAATCAGGAAACAGCTGATTCACATTAAACTGAGACATAAAAAACAGACCCTTTGTGTTTTTATTCTTCTGATTCTGTTAAGAAAAAAATGCAACCTTTAAATTCAACACTTGTTTTTATGAATTTGACAGATTAACTTTAAAACATGTTTTATTTTATTTAAAAGTCACTAAAATTATTCCGTTTACAGTCCTTAAACGCATCATGTGTGATTTTCAGTTTCCTCGTGAAAATTAAACAAATCTAAGTTTAAAATCAACACTGAAAAATGCTGAACGTTGTTTTTATTTGATTTTATTTGTCGTTATTTGCACCATTTTTGTGTATTTTTCCATCTTTTCATGTCATTTTTGCATCTTTGTGTTATTTTTACACAGTTTATGCATATTTTGCGTCTTTTTGTCACTATTATGTTATTTTTTCATCTTTTTGTGTTTCTGCGTCAATTTTGAGTAAGTTTTTGCACCTTTGTGTCACTTTTGTCGGTTATTTGTGCATCTTTGTGTGTATTTGTCATTTTTGAAACCTTTTGTTATTTTTATATCTTACTTTTGCATGTCTGTGTCATTTTGTGTAATTTTAAAAATGTTTTGTCTGTGTCTCATTTTAACAGTTTATGCATATTCCAAGTGTCTTTGTATCATTTTTGTGTAATTTTCCATCTTTTCATGTCATTTTTGCATGTTTTTGTGTAATTTTTTTTTTTTACAGCTTCTGCATATTTTTTGCTTCTTTTTGTGAATATTTTCTGTTATTTTTCATCTTTTTGTGTCTCTAGGTCACTTTGTTCAATTTTTTCCATCTTTTCATGTCATTTTTGCATCTTTGTGTCTATTTGTGTCATTTTAGCAGCTTTTTGTGTTATTTGAGTTTGTTCTCTTTGATTCTTTGCATGTCTTTGTGTGACTTTTGTGTAATTTTTGCATCTTTTCATGTCATTTTTGCAGGTCTGGGTTATTTTTGCATCATCTTTGCACGTCTTATTTTTTCCTCCACTTTCAGAAGCTCAGATCCTGTGAGAACATCTGTTGTTGTTCCACTGAAGCCTCCATCATCATCATCATCATGATGGCGACCTTGACCCCGCCCCTTCACCCTGCTCTGATCATGCGACCAATCAGCTGCTGACCTTGGCCCCGCCCCCCCGTCACTCCAGGAACCAATCAAACACCAATCAGGACTCGTCTCTGGCTTTGACCTCCGACCTTCAGAGGGAATAAAAGCAGCTGCTGGTCCTGAACAAACCACCAGGGACTAGTTTCAGAGGCGGATTAACACGCCGACGCCTCCGACTGGCAGCTTTAATCACATCAGGACGAATGAGGCGGAAAATATGACCAGCGACCACGTCAGGTTTTACAAAACGCCAACAAAGACACACAAATGAGACAGAAAACGACCAAAAAGTCATTAAAAAAATGACCAAAAAATGACCTCAGAGACAAAACAGCAACAAAAACACACAAAACAACATAAATGAGACACAAAAGTATCATAAAGAGACAAAAAATCATCAAAATAAGACCAAAAAATGGCTGCAACGTGATCCAAAATCATCAAAATGTGACACAAAAGGACAAATATGTGAAAATAAATCAGCAAAATGGGACAAAACAACCATAAAGGGATAAAAAATGAGCAACATGGTAGAAAACAGATGGAAGACGATTAAATTACGTCTCAAAATGACCAAAAATAAGACACAAAACCACCTCAGAAACACTTATAATGACTAAAATAAGGGACAGAATCACTTCTGAGAGGCAAAACTGCAATAAAATAATGCAAAACCAGCTAAATGAAACATAAAACTACTGAAAAGAGATGAAAAATGACCAAAAACGCAACATCAACTGACAAAAAGAGACACAAAAATGACAAAATAGCAACTAAAAGATGTCAAACACCCAAAATGTGACACAAAAATACCATAAAATGGTGAAAAATTACCAAAAAAAGACCAAAAAAATGACCTCAGAGAGACAACATGGGAGAAACACAATCCAACTTTATCAAAACGCGACACAAAAAACAAAAATGCGAAACTAAATTAGCAATCTATCAGCTGTTTGACCACAAAGAACCTGAAAATGGCGACAAAAAATGCAAAACACCAAAAAATGACAAAAAATTGGATCAAGATTGGACACGAAACAACCAAAATGAGACACAAAACCACCACAAAAACGCACAAAATGACAACCAAAACATGCAAAACAATCCTAACCAGATGAAGAAAAACCAAATAAAACAACAACAGACCTCAGAGAGACACAATTTGACTGAAAGACCACAAACAGACACACAACAGACAAAAAGACACAGAATTTACGACACACAAAAACAACCGACATGAAACAAAACTAACAAAATGGGACAAAAAAATTTACTCAAACAAGACAAAAAAAACAAACAAAAACAAAACGACAGTAAACGGCAAGAAAACAGCAAATATATGACAATAAACAACATAAAAGTGACAGTAAACAACAGTGAACATCAGTAAACAACATAAACATGACAGTAAACAACAATAAACAACAGAATGTGACAGTAACCAACAACAAACAACACAAACATGACAGTAAACAACAAAAAGGAAGAGAAATGTGACAGTAAACATCAATAAACATCAGTAAACAAAAGGAAATTAGCAATAAAACTCAGTAAACAACAGAAACATGACAGTAAACAACATTAAACAACATAGACGTGGCTGTAAACATTAGTAAACGACGGTAAACATCAGTAAACGATGACACGTTTTCCTGTGAGAACCACAGTTTTAGAAACAAAGAATCTTTTGAGACGATTTAATGGAATCAGAGGCGGAAGGAGGCGAGGCTTAGATTGTTTACTTTGTTTACTTTACTGGACTTCTGTTTGGTTGAGTTTAGTTTGTTTATTTACCTTGTTTATCTGAGTTTAGCTGCATCTTGTTTGTGTTTACATTTGTTTGTTCACTTAGGATTTTAAGTTGTTTATTTCAAGTTTTGTTTGTTTTGGTTTTATTGATTGTTTTGTTTATTTGTCTGAGTATTGTTTGTTTGTTTGTTTGTTTGCTTGTTTGTTTGTCGGGTTCCTGAACTCGTCACATTTCAGTAAAAAATTTAAATCCTAAAAATTCACCAAAATCATTTTTAAACACAAAATGACAAGAATGACGAAGAAATGCAAAAAATACACAAAAAATACACAAAATGACGCAAAAATAGAAAAACAATAAAATTACTGACAAATTGCAGTTCAACATGATTATTTTGCAGATATTTTTTACAGTTTGTCATATTTGTTGATATTTACTGTTTTAAACATATTTTACAGACATTTGCGAAGATTTTTTTCAGTTTCTTTAAAGTATTTTACAGATATTTCCTGACATTTTTACAGATTTTAACATCTTCTACAGATATTTGCTGATAGTTTTTACATTTTTAACATATTTTACAGATATTTGCTGATATTTTTCAGTTTTTTTACGTATTTTACCGATATGTACTGATTTTTTTTTAAACAGTTTTTAACATATTTTACAGATTTTTGCTGATTTTTTTTACAGTTTTTTATGCATTTTATAGATATTTTGTGATATGTTGACAATTTTTAACGTATTTTACAGATATTTGTTCATATTTTTAGATTTTTTAAAATTTATTTTACAGATTATTTAAAGGTAAACCGTTCTGTGTTGAGTCCACATGAAGTTATTGATCAAAAATTGGATTAATATCGGATAAAAATCGGCGTCTTCCAGTTTTCCAGCGAGGAATCCAATCAGAGCTGAGATCATTCAGAGCTTTAATCGCCTCCATCAGACAAATAGAGCAGCTCAGCATCAATCACAGACGTGCACGCCCGCCGTGCACGCCCGCCGTGCACGCCCGCCGTGCACGCCCGCAGCTAATAAATAGGATCCTCTGCGCTCATAAATTATCCAGTTTAATTAACAACATGGATTATGATTGGACTGTGATTTAATTAAAGTTCTGCAGCAGCAGCAGCGACATTTATTACAGAGAAGAAGAAGAAAAACTGATTTACTGACAAACCCACGAGTTCTGGCCTCAGAAGAACCAGATGATCTGTTTTCTCTGTTCGAAACTGGAAAATATGCAGGAAAACTGGTCCTTTAGGGGATTTTACTGCTCAAATCCAGACTAAAGTTACACACATCTGTGTTCTACCAATAAAAAAAATAAATAAATCTGCTAAAATCAGCTACAGTCTGGTAAATATTTGAGTTTGTGTTGGAAAAAATGTAAAAAAAAAATATTAATTTTTAACATTTTTAGCTAAAATCATAACTATATTTAGGTAAAAATGTGTTTTTGCACATAAAAAGTAAAATTCAGTCAATTTACAACATATTTCTAATAAAGTCACAACAAAACCTGTGGAAAAATTTGAGTTTTTACTGATAAAACAGCAAAAATCAGATTATTAACTCCACTGTTAATAAAAATAAAAGTAATAATCTGCCAGAAAAGCTTTAAAAACTTTCTGTTCAATAAAGATTTTCTTGTTTTTTCTGATTTAATCATTTGTATAAATACAGATTTTAGATTTGTTTACAGTTTTGAACTGATTTTAAAACTTTAATTTTTAATCACAGTGAAGAAAAATGAGCCTGTAGTGGAAAAAAACTGAGTCAACAGTGATTTAAAATGAGCCAACAGGGAGAAAAAATGGTCCACAGTGAAGAAAAAATTGCCAAGAGCAAAGAAAAATGTGGCTACAGTGAAGAAAAATGAGTAAATAGTGTATAAAAAATAACCAAAAGGAAGTTAAAATGAACTGACAGGGAAGAAAAATTTGCAATCAGCGAGGAAAAAATGAGAAAACAGTGAAGAAAAATGATGTGAGTATAAAAAATAACCAACAGTGAGTTAAAATGAACCCACAGGGAGAAAAACAAGGGGCAACAGGGGAGAAATGTTTGCCTCTGATGAGTTAAAACGAGCTGACAGTGAAGAAAACTGAAGTTAAAGTGAATAAAAAACAACCAACTGAGTTCAACTCAGTCTAGAGAGAAAAAATCTGAGCACAGTGAAGGAAAACGAGCATAAAGTGTCTAAAAATGAATCACAGAAGATAAAACCTCCAGGATCCTCATCAGTCTTTCTCTACTTTTCGTTTTTAATCACTGTTTGTTTGTTTGTTTGCTTCCTGTTTTTTAAATTCATTTTTTCCTCCAGTTTGTTTCTGATTTCCACCCGGAGGCTACGTCATCTCCGCGGGCCAATCAGCGGGCAGAGCGCGGCGCAGGGGGCGGGGCCTCGGCGCAGAAGGGAGCGCAATTTAAATCGTGGAGCTCCGGAGAGACGCTCAGACACCGACAGCCAGCGGGCCGCCGATCCGCCGCTGCGACCTCCAGCCCGGGCAGAGCCGCAGCGCAGCGCCGCTCCTCCTCAGTGGCGCAAACTGGATGTTATTGCGGAAACTCCGGACGCGTCTCTCTGCTCCTCCTGCTCCTCCTCGGCTGCCATGGATTGGTTTCCTCTGAGCGGATTATTTTAACTCCCCGCGGCTCCTCCGGGCTCCGCAGCCGCCCCGCAGCGCCTCCTGTCCGGCCCGGCAGAGCTCCAGAGGCCGGTCCTATGAGCGCAGCCTTCGGCCCGTCCTTCATGGTGATGCAGCGGCCACTCGGAAGCACCACCGCCTTCAGCATCGACTCTCTGATCGGGGGGCCTCCGCAGCCCAGCCCGGGACACTTCGTCTACACCGGATACCCGATGTTCATGCCCTACCGGTCGGTGGTGCTGCAGCCGCCGCCGCCCCCCGCCCTGCAGCCGGCGCTGCCCGCCGGACACCACCCGCCGCTGCCCGGCCTGCAGGGCGGCTTCTGCTCCAGCTTGGCCCAGGGCCTGACGCAGGGCATGGCGCTCACCTCCACCCTCATGGCGTCGCTGCCCGGCGGCTTCTCCCCGAACCAGCAGCACCAGGAAGCGGCCCGGAAGTTCGGCTCGCAGCCGCTGCACGTCTTCGACAAGAGCCAGGAGCTGCGGCTGGACGCGGAGGACGGGAAGAGCTTCCTGCAGGGGAAGGAGTCCGCGCTGCCCGCCTTCCACGACCCGGACACGGCGGTGCAGACCTCCACAGGTAGGCGGGCCGCTGCCGCTCGGTTACCCGGCACAGGACGCTCCGTCCCGGGCAGAGAGACGGAGGAGGAGCCGCTGATTCACCCGGAGAAAATTATCATCTAAAATCCTTCATCTGGTTTATTTTAAAACATTTTTCTAGTTTCATCTGTTCTATTTGTTTTACCTGATACTAAGAAGAATAAATCACATTTAAATAAATTTCTCAGATCAATTAAAAATATAAATTTAAAGAATAAACATTCATTTTAATTAACTTCTGGATTTTTGCACGAAAACATTTAAAATATCAACATTTTATTTGAAATCTTTTTATTCTTTTGCTTTTTAACGCAAATTCAAACTAGAAATGAAATCAGTTTTTTATTAAATGTGTCATTTAGTCAAACATTTGTTTCATTTGGTTTTTATTTTCTGCAGGTTTTAAATAATCAACAGTCATCATTTATTATTATTAGTACTAATGTTTTTATTAATATTAAATGTGCCGCCGGAGGCTCTGATTATTTTCTGTGAATCAACATTTAATTTAATCAAACAACTAAATAATCAGATTCGCCAGAAATCACTTTAATCTGTTTATTTATTAGAGATAAATCATTTATTTCAATCTTTCGCTCCTTTTTTATTTTCCAGTTTCCGTGAAGCTGAAATAAAAATCTCTTTCTGTCTTTTCTCGGGTGCTGATATCAAACAGACACATTCATCTCCTCTTGAGTTCATTATTCGTGATCACATCTGACATTATTGAGTCTCCAGCAGCTCCTGGATGGAGGCCGCTCAGACGCTCCGTGCGTAATTACGCGTGAAACCAAAACTCCCCGCAGAGAGCAGCGCGCGCTGATCCGCTCTGATCCAAACACTGATCCGATGATGGATATTGACACGAGACGGGACAGACACCCCCCTCCTCCCCCTCCTCCCCCCTCCTCCCCCCTCCAGCTCCAACATGTCGCCGCTTTTACGCAAATTTATTGTCAGAATGTTTCCATTAATTAAATATCAGAAATTCAAAGTTTTTAATTTATCTGATAATTAGATGTAATTATAAAAAACAGAAATAATATTTTAGAGATTCGATGGATGAAATAAAACGCTTTAATCCAAATTAGGTGGAAAACTTAAAGTTTTTTGTGGGTTTTTAAAACCTTTTGATTTTTCCTCCGCAGCCAAAGACTCCAAGGATGAGGACCGGAAGGACGAGAGCTTCTCTCTGGACAGCGACCTGGACTACAGCTCCGACGACAACCTCACGTCCATGTGCCACAAAGAGGACGCGGACGGCGGCGGGGCTCTGGACGACGGGCCGCTGCTCCACGGCTCCTCCGGCGGCGGCGGCTCCGGTTCGGGCGGCGGCACCGGAGGAGGCGGCGGCGGCGGGAAGAACCGGCGGCGGCGGACCGCGTTCACCAGCGAGCAGCTGCTGGAGCTGGAGAAGGAGTTCCACTGCAAGAAGTACCTGTCGCTCACCGAGCGCTCGCAGATCGCGCATGCGCTGAAGCTGAGCGAGGTCCAGGTGAAGATCTGGTTCCAGAACCGGCGCGCGAAGTGGAAACGGGTCAAAGCCGGGAACGTGAACAACAAGTCCGGGGAACCGTCCCGGAACCCCAAGATCGTGGTTCCGATCCCGGTGCACGTGAGCCGCTTCGCCATCAGGAGTCAGCACCAGCAGATGGAGCAGAACCGGCCGTAGAGCAGGAGCCACCGGGGCCGGTACCGGAGCCGGTGAACCGACGAACCTGCAGAAGAAAAACTGACAGAAAGAGTCGCGAAACTCCAGAGAATCTTCCGGATAAACTGATGAAGTCTCAGCTTCTGTTTTAGAGAAAAGAAAAGAAATAAATCCTCCAGAAAGTTTCCAAAAAAAACCCCGAAAATCTTTGCTTCAGTTTTTACGGTTTGATTTGTCAGAATCTGTGGCCTTAACGGACAAAAACACAACTTTCAGTTTATTTTCTCTCCGCGGGTTGAAACGAAAATCATCAAAAAGACCCGAATAGTTTAAAACGATTCCAGACTTTTGTTTCTCTGCAGGAGGTTTGATGGAAACTCTGCGTAAAAACGGAACATTGTGGAGAGAATCTGTGCGTAAAAACGGAACATTGTGGAGAGAATCTGTGCGTAAAAACGGACCGCTGCTGAGGAGGATCCGTCTGTAAATATTGGGACCAAGCGGGACTGAAGCTGCTAATTTATTTATAGAAAATTGTGCAAAAGTGAAAACATTCCCTGATTCTGGAGTAAAAAAAGAAGAAAATATAAAAGATGTGAATTAAAGCTGCTCCGTCTCCATTTATCTCCTTTAGTTCTCTCATTTCTACCAATAAAAAACAGGATTTGGTTTTTAAAAGCCACAAATCTTAATTTATTCTCCTTCTTTTAACGGATTTAAAACAGAAAACAGTTTAATTTGATTTAATGTTTTATTTTTATCTTGAAAACGCAGCAGTCGTTTGAATTTAGAACAAAAATCCGCTCATTTGGAAGCTTTTTTCTATTAAAATGTGTTTTTTTTTACTCATAAAAAAGCAAAAACTAGATAATTTAGTCTTTTCATCGTTTAAATTGCAGCTGAATTTGTTCAAATCCGTGTTTTAACTCAGAAGAAAGTGAAATTAATTAATTAAAACCTGATTTATTGGAGATGTTTGGAACATTTTTAGTTTGATTTAATCCAAAAGCTTCATTTTGAGGAACAAAAATCTGAATTTTAACAGTTTCCGGTTCAGATTTGTAATTTAAATTAATGATAATTGTAATGATCTAAATAAAAAGGTTTAAATATCTCCATAGTTCATTATTTTAATCAATAATTCCTCATAAACAGCAGAATTCTGCTCATCCTGAGCGTTTTTTCATGGATTCTGCTTTTACTGGTAAAAATGGAATTAAACTCTTTATTCAGGACATTTTTCTGCACAAATCGAAGCTCAACTTGGAGAAATTTGTGTTTTTTGTTCATTAAAAAAAGAAAAAATCAAATAATTTGGACGTTTTTCCTTCTGTGGTTTGAAAATCTGTGAGTTTTTAAATCAGAAAACAACTAAAATCTGCTAAATGTTTAGTTTTATCCTGAAAAAGTTTCTGCTTTAAACTCGACTCATTTTTCTTCCAGTTAATTAAAAATGTTGTTGATTCTGAAGGAAAATCTCATTTAATATAAAATATATGGAAACAGTTTAAAGTTGAACAGATGAAATCAAAAGTTTTTATTCTTATGATTTAGTTTAAAGTCAAACGATGAAATCGAGGCCTAAAGGCAGAAAAACTCCACATTTATTTCACTTTAATTCACTAAATAAAGAAGAAAAAAGGTTTAAATCCGTCGAAGTTCTGCAGAAACTAAAGCAGAATTCATTATTAGACTGAAGAAATGAATAAAAACAGCAGAAATCAGATCCTTTGAGACGTTTTCTGCTTTAATTTCAGCTTCATTTGGGGAAATAAATGAACTTTTACTCAGAAATCTGATATTTTTTAAACATTTTTCCTCAAATTGTAGCTTCATTCTTGAATACATGCATCTTTACTCATAAAACAGACAATAAAATGTTTATTTAGGACATTTTTGTGCCCAAATTATCATTAGATTGTGGGAAATTGGTGTTTTTATTCATTTTATATTAATTTAAATGTTTGTTTTTGCTCTAATTGAAGCTTAATTATTAGAAATGTTTGGTTTTAATGATAAAACTGAAGAAAATTGTTGATTTAGATCATTTTTCTTCTCAAGTCACAGCATTATTATTAGAAATACATTAAATTTGACTCATAAACAGCAAAAATCTTCAAATTTATGACATTTTTCTGTTCTAATTAGAGCTTAATTATCAGAAATGTTTGGTTTTCACTCATAAAACTGTTTATTTAGATATTTGTTCAGCTAAAATCAAAGCTGAATATTAGAAAATGTTTGTTTTTACTCAAAAAAAGCAACAATCTGTTAATTTATGACATTTTCTGCTAAAATTGCAGCTTTATTCTGGAAAATATGTTTTATTTCTCATAAAAGAAGCAAAAATCCTTTCATTTGGAACATTTTCTGCTTTATTTGAAGCTTAATTTGTGAACTTTTAATCCTAAAACTGAAGAAAACTGTTTATTTAGAACATTTTCCAGCTAAAGTTCAGTTTTATTATGAATTTCCACGGCGTGGGGAGAAATAAAGGACTGTCTTAAAAATACGTTAAACTTTTTATTCAGAAACAGAAATCTGCTGTTTTTCTACATTTTTCTGCTGCATAAAGTGATTTTAATCATAAAAAAGAAGCTAAATCTACTATTTTTTTTGCTCTAATTGCAGCTTAATTATTAGAAATGTTTGTTTTTGCTCATAAAAAGGAAATAAAAATATTTATTTAGATCATTTTCCTGCTAAAATCACAGCTGATTATTGAAAATGCTTGTTTTAACTCCATGAAAACCAAAAATCAACACATTTAGACTTTTTTCCTCTAAAGTCTCAGCTGTAGTTTGATAAAATGTGAAGTTTTACTGATGAAAAAACAAAAATCTGCTGTTTTTTGAACAGTTTTCCTCAAATTGCAGCTTCAGTTCGAAAAAACTGTGTCTTTGCTCAAAAAACAGAATAAAAAATGTTTATTCAGGACATTTGTGCCCAAATTATCATTAGATTCCAAGAAAAGAGTGATTTTAATCATAAAAAAGAATCAAAGTGGCTTTTTGCTCTAATTGCAGCTTAATTGTTAGAAATGTTTGTTTTTACTCAAAGAAAAGCAAAAATCGACACATTTAGATGTTTTTTTTTTTCCTGCTCGGATCTTTGCTTGATTATAACCAACATGTTTTAATCATAAAAAGGAGAAGAAACTGTTTATTTAGAACATTTTCCTGCTAAAATCAGAATTAAATTTGATAAATGTTTCATTAATCACAAAAAGAAGAAAAATCTACTCATATGGAGCCTTTTCTGCTCGAAATGCAGATTAATTTTACTCCTAAAACAGAAGAAAACGGTTTATTTTGAACATTTTTCTGCTAAAATCACAGTAATAGTTGATAAATGTGCGCATTTTTCTGCTGTTGTTATTATTTACGTTTGTCGTCATAAAAACAACAAAAATCATCTCATTTGGAGCATTTTCTGCTCTAATTGCAGCTTAATTTGGGAATTTTCACTCATAAAACAGAAAGAAATCTTATATTTGATAAATGTCTGTTTTTACTCACATTTCTCTGCTGCTGTTTATTATTTACGTTTCTCGTCACAAAAACAACAACAATATTCTCATTATAAACATTTTTTTCTGCTCAGGTCGGAGTTCAATGACTAGAAATGTTTACTTTTTACTCATTAAACTGTTTGTTTGGAGCATTTTTCGTGATTAAATCTACCTGCAGGAGTCCGACGGACGCTGAGGATCGAACCCAAACCGGGAGTGAAAAACGTTTTTTTTCCTGGAAACGAAGATTGAACATTTAAAGAGAAAAAAACAAAAACTTGAAGCGACTAAAATCCACATATTTCGCTCTGCTGCGTCGCTGCTTGGCGCACCTGGCGGACACCGAGTCCGTGCGTAATTACGCACAGGTGCGCCAAACACAGTCAGAATTTGGAAGCAAGAAATAATTAAAATCTTTAATCTGATTCATTTAAAGAGCAGAAAATAACCTCCAGAGGACAAATTGATTATCGATCAATCATTGATTTATTGGTCTGATTGAAAATAAACTGATTTTTGCTTTTTCTTGTTTAAAAAAAAACTAAAATGTAAATCAACTAATTATTACAGTAAAATAAGTTAAACAGAAACGTGAAAGCTGGAGTTCAACATAATAAACGGGGTCCAGGTGCATGATGGGAATTGTAGGAATCAGACGTCAAGGAAGAAAAACAAGAAAAACTTAGTTTTTATTTCTAAAGGCGTTTTTGATGCAATAAATAAATAAAAATCATAAATAAAGTCCGACACATTTAGGGCCCAAATGAAAGGTGTTTCCTGATGAAGCCGTTAATGAATGTTGGTAATGGAGCTGCTAAATGACCCTCTGGAGGCTCTCAGCTCATTAATCCTGGTCTTCATCCCTAAACTCCAAACCAGCAGAGAAGCTGATGAAAGCTCTGGAAGGAAGCCAGTAAGCAGCCGTTGAGTCGGGATTCACTCGTCTGATCAAATAGTTCAAATGGTGCTTGTGCAAAAACAGGCATAAAAATAATTATAGTGACTTTAATGTGATGAAGAAGCTCATGAATCAGTGGTTGAAAGCCCCAGAAAAAGCTAGTAAGTGGACCTTGAGTGGGGATTTCTTTGGGAAATTCAATGTTTTTTAAGGTGCTAAAAAAGAAGGTTGAAATTTGTGCAAAAACAGACATACTTACATCAGGTGTCTAAAATGCTGAGGAAGATCATGCACTAGTGGCTGAAAGTTCCAGAAAAAAACAGTTAGTGGACATTGAGTGGTGATTTTTAACTTTTCTTTTCATTCAAGTTGGTATTTTTATGGGAACATAGAAGATTCACAACATTTTTGCAAAAACAGACCAAAATTACATCACGTCTAATATGCTGAAGAAGTTCATGAACCAGTGACTGAAAGCCCCAGAAAAAGCCACTAAGCAGACCTTGAGTAGTGATTTTTTTTGTATTTAATATTTCAGATATACTCAGGAAATATACTCAACTTTTGTGCAAAAACAGACCAAAATAATTATTTGAAATGTCTAATGTGTTGAAGAAGATCATGTACCAGTTGTTGAAAGCCCCAGATAAGTGGACCTTAAGTGGAGATTTTCTTTTTTAGCAAAGTTAATATTTTAAAGGTGCTCAGAATATAGCTCAACCTCTGTACAAAAACAGACAAAAATACTTACATAATGTGTCCAATCTGCTGAAGAACTTCATGCACCAGTGGTTGAAAGCCCTAGATAAAGATAGTAAGCAAACTTTGAGTGTTTAGTTAAATTTAACATTTCAGACGGTCTCAGTAAAGATGCACCCCGTGTTCAAAAGCAGACTCGAAATACTCACATTAGGTGTCCAATCTGCTGAGGAAGATCATGAACCAGTTGTTGAAAGCCCCAGAAAAAGTCAATAAGGGGACCTTGAGTGGTGATTTTATTTTCTGTTTTGGGAAAGGTAGGTAGCTCAAAGGTGCTCAGCAAAGACACTCGTCTTCTGTGCAAAAACAGGCAAAAATAATTACACCATGTCTAATCTGCTGAGGAAGATCATGTAGCATTAAATGAAAGCCCCAGAAAAAGATAGTAAGTGAACCTTGAGTGGTGATTTTAAAATTTCCTTTTTGGTAAAGTTGATATTTTTATGGGAACGTACACAGAAAAGATACTAAACTTTTGTGAAAAAATAGACCAAAATAATTACATCAGGTGTCTAATATGCTGAAGAAGTTCATGCACCGGTGGTTGAAAGCCCCAGAAAATGATAGTAAGTGGAACTTGAGTGATGATTTTGTTTTTTGTCCCCTTTCTTTTATTGGTGAAGTGAATATTTCAAACCCACATGTGACAGAACAGACTTATGTTGGGCGGCTAACCTTTAGAAGAAGAAGACCATGGAGCGGCGGCTGAAAGCTCTGGAACCTGCTGCTTCCTGTTCGCTCAATAAGACATGAGGGTTCCGTTAAGAAGCATTAATTCTCGTCTTTATTGAAAAGAGACACATTACAGTAGAAGACTCTGTATTAGGTAGAATTTCTCAACAACGGTACTGTACAGCAAAGAAAAAGTCAACAACAACAACAACAGCAACAACAACAACGACAATAATAATAATAATTAGAATAACAGTGACGATAATGTCTAGATGATAAATCAGGAATAAAACGTGGATGGACTGAAGAGGTCGGCTAAAAATATACAAAAATGTAGGATTGAGGGGGCGGAGTCTTTGTTTATAAATAAAGTGGGCGGTCCGGGTGGACGGGGTTTAGGGCTAAGGGCTACATGAGGTTCTGATGTCTATGTACAGGTGTTGGCGGCAATATTAGTGCCGTGATTCATCTACAAGCAGGAGGCTTCAGTTGAGCTAAAAAACTATGCTAATTCTAGTTTGGCTAACTGTTTGCTAGCTGCTGCTTCACAGGACGTTTTAGTCTAAATATTTCGCAGCTTTTCACGATCGGTGTCACGGGGAAAACACAGAGGGCAATGAAGTTCACTAGCAAGTTGAAGCTACACGTGCTAACATGCTAGCTACAGCTAGCTGACACACAACTCAGCGCTTTTTGTGAAAACAAATGTGAAAAAGATACATTTTACTGAGTTTTTGCAGCAATTTAGAGAATAAAAATATCAGACTTTGAAAGTAAATTTAGCTAACGCCCTACTTCTGCCTGCTAGCTAACGTTAGCTAATGAAATTGTTCACGTTTGAGTTTAGTCTTCAGTCAAAGTCATCTAAATTTGAACCTAACTCAAAGTTAAGATTACTAATTAGAGAATCAGTTTAGGAAAAACCTAGCTAATTCCCTGCTTCTGCCTTAGTTTAGCTAAATAATCAGCTACAAGAAAAAGACAACTTGTCATTAGCTGCAGTTAGCCGACACATGACTCGGCAGTTTATGTGAAAACAAACAGGTCAAAGGCAACATTAGCAAGATTTCTCTTTGACTTAAAGAGTAAAAATATCACATTCCTCAGCACAAATTGGTTTAGAAAAAAAGCTAATGTGAAAACAAATTTAGCTAATGCCCTAAGTCTCTGTTAGCTAAGTTGGGCTAAACAAATTAGCCACATGGTACCTCAGTCTTGATTCAAACTCATCTAAATTTGGAATCAAACTTGGGATTAAAATGTCAGATTTTCCAAGCACAAATCAGTTTAAAGAAAAGCTTATCTGAATAAATATTTAGCTAATGCACTGCTTCTCTCTGCTAGCTAACGTTAGCTAACAAAACTGATCATGTTTGGGTTTAGTTTCAACCAAACTCATCGAAATTTGGACTCAACTCAAAGTTAAGAGTACTAATTGTAGAAGCAGTTCAGAAAAATTGTGCTAATTCCCTGCTTCTCCCTAAGTTTAGCAAAGTAATTAGCTTCGATTAGCTGCAGTTAGCTGACAGATGACTCGGCAGTTTATGTGAAAACAAACAGGTCAAAGTAGACGTTTGCAAGATATCCCTTTGATTTAAAGAGTTAAAATATCACATTCCTCAGCACAAATTGGTTTAGAAAAAGGCTAATGGGAAAACAAATTTAGCTAATGCCCTGCATTTCTGTTAGCTAAGTTGAGCTCAGGGAACTAGCCATATGCTAACTCAAGCTTGATTCAAACTCATCTAAATCTAGATTCAAAATTAAGATTAAAAATATCAGATTTCCAGCGCAAATCCGTTTAAAGAAAAGCTAATTTGAATACATATTTAGCTAATTTTAGCAGATTTTGGAGCACAGATAAGTTTTCAAAAAAACAAAATCTGTAAAGTGTCAAAATCTGCAAACAATAGCACGTTAAACGTTAGCTTCAACTAGCTTCAGTGACAGATGACAGCAGTTTCTGTGAAAACAAAAAGTATTTCCTGCCATCAAGAGAGTAAAAAATATCCCAAAGACAAATGAACTTGGAGAAAAGCTAATGTGACACTAGCACCTTGCCTCTCTGTGTTAGCTAAGCTAAGCTAACTTTTGGATTCAGTCTTCACTCTTAACATTTTAAAATTTAAAGAGCACAAACCAGTTGAGGGCAAAGCTAACACCAAAAGAAATGATATGAAAAGTAAAAAAAATTATAAAGAGTCAAGTCGACAAAACTGTACAGCAAAATGAATTTACAATTAGCTGAGGTTAGCTAACTGATCGCTAGCTGCTGCTTCACAACATGTTTCTGTTCTCTAAAGTTGTCCAATTTTCCTGTTTCTTTAACCTTCGGAGGGGAAGAAAGTGCAGTTTAAATATTAGTAGGTTGCCTGCAAGCTAAAGCAAAGGTATTAGCACTGTTAGCTTGTTCACTGCTAGCCGCAGTTAGCTTAAGGGACAGATGACTCAGCAGCTTAAAGCAGACATTCCCTTGTTTTCTCAACCGCTGTGAGGTGAAATTAAAAGACTTTGGATTTCAGCTTCAAGTCTCAAAATTCCCAAAGCATAAATCAGCGACCAGCAGAAGACTTAGCAGGAAATTAAGCTAACGTCCTGCTTTATTCCATTAGCAAAGTTCAGCTAACTGATCGCTAGCAGCTGCTACAGTTAGCATTGACAAACTCTTTCTGTGCTAATTGGATGTTGCTAAACTTTTCAAAATAAGCTCACTGTTGTTTACACTGTATTTCTATTGTCCACATATTAGCTAACTTCTCTAAAAGTGCCGCGCCGTAGCTAGTTAGCATCACCATTAGCTTCTATTTACACTTAAATTAACTTTGGTTTCCTCAAAACGTTAAAATAGTTCAGAGGAAACTCCCAGAAGCCACCACCGTTCAGAGGAACAAACAACTTGGTGCCTGAATATTAAGACGGAAAACAGATTTTAGTGCATTTCTGTCATAAATTAAAGGACGCCTTCAGATATAAAAACATAAAATTAAAATCACTTGGAAGATAAAAATGTTGGTTAAACCTCATTATTAGGAGGTCGAATGGCAACTTGAAGGGAAATAAAGGTGTGGCACGTAAAGGAAACGAGGAAGGCAGGCGTGCAAACGAAAAAAAGGCAAAACATTAGTGTTGACGTGGAAGGAGAAACGGTTTTCTTACATTTCTACATAGTGTTTGTGTTTTAATGGGAGTATTGCAGCAGTGTATGACGATGATGCTTTGATGAATATTGCTCAAATACACAGTCGGATCGAGAGCTGAAGTCGTAGAAGAAGTAAAAGTCAAACGTGGAGGTTTGAGTAGCTTCGTTCCTGATCTGTTGACACGTTTCAAACACCAAAGAAATCAGCATCAGCGGCGTCAGAAACACCTGAAATTCAGCCGCGACACTTCAGATTCATTCCAGTACCTCCACCAGCGTCTCCCAACAGGTTTAACTCGACACCGTTTAGTGGTTTCTTCATCAGAGTCCTTAAAATGATCCAAAAACTGGACTGGACTTAAATCTGACCAGATTTGGACTCAGTCATGACTCAGACTTGCCCATGTATAGTGACCTCTCTGGGGCAAAATCTTTCATTGAATTTTATTGGTTGAACTCAAATTGGACCAAATGTTGGGCTGGTCTCAACTCAAAACTGGAAAAAAGCTTGATTCAAACGTCAAAGTCTGCGATTCAAAATTTGATCACATTCGGACTAAATCATCACTCAAGATTTAGTGAACTAAGTCAACATCCAAATTTGACATCATCAATTGAATCCTAATTTGACCAAATGTTGCTTTTGTCTGAACTCTAAATGACCAGTACGTAGTCTAGTTTTACCACAAGTAGACTTTTTAGAGCTCAAAACGTGACTCCAATTGGATTCAGTCTTGACTCAAACTTTGCTGAACTATGTCCAACCCTATATCCAATTTTGATGCCACCTTTAGACTTAAACTCTGACCTAACCTTGACCTGGACTCAGTGAGGAATCTAGTTTTACCACAGGCAGATTTTTAATACCTCAATACGTGACTCCACTGGGACTCAGTCTTGACTTTGTTGAACTATGTCCAACCCTAGATCCAAATTTGACGACAACCGTTGAACCCAAATTTGACCAAATGTTGGGTTTGTCCAATCTCTAAACGTGGCTCCATTTGGACAAAAATCTCATTCAACCTTGTCCATATTTGTTGAACTGACTGGGATGAAGCCTGACCACATGTAGACTTAAACTCTTGACCTAAACTTGACCTGGAATCAGTTCAGAGTCTATTTGGATCACAGGTAGACTTTTTAGAGCTCAAAACATGACTCCATTTGGACTCAGTCTTGACTCAAACTTTGGTGAACTACGTCCAACCCAACATCCAAATTTGACGACTGTTGAACCCAAACTTGACCAAATGCAGAGTTTGTTGAAACTCAAAACATGACTCCAGTTGGACTCAGTCTTCACTCAAACTGATGCAGATTTGGTGGACTCCCTGGACTCAGACCTAGACCTGTCTTGGACCTTCTGTTCAGGTTTCCCATCCTGTGAACCATCAAACTAGGGCTGTTGGGAACCGCTGGTCTTACCTTCCTGGTTCTTGCTGTCCTGTCTGGATCAGCACCAAACCTCCCGACAACACGTTAGAATAACAAACCTCCATCCTTCAACCCGACGTTCACTTCCTGCGTTCTCTAGTTTAGACAACGCCACCATCGGAGGAGTGGCGGAAAAAAGGGAAATTATTTACAATGAGGAGGTTTCTAGACCAGAAAAGAAGAAGAAAAAGAAGAAGAAGCCCTTCTTAGTGATTCGCTGAGCAGATCAGGGAGACTGTCTGATTGGACGGGACAAGGAGGGAGTTCATCATCTACCGGCTGAAATAAAATGAAGGAAAGTAGCTTCTGTCCACCGTCTTCGAGCTCAACACCAACTCTGAAACACCTGAAGAAGATTCCCTTTTCACTCCGAGTTCCCTCGTCCTCTGTTTTTACATGTAACAATAAAATGAACTTCAGGGACAGAGTTTGAGCTAAAACGCCGGTCGACCAGGATGGAAATCAGGTTCTGTTCAGGTTCCTAGTTGTAGTTTTAACTCCTGAGCAGAGCGAGGTGAACCCCGTCTGAAGGTGTTGGTGGTGGACAGTCTCCGGTCCCTGAGCTTCTGTACACTTTATGACTTTATACACCCAAAACTAAACAAAACAACCAAAAACAGAAGAACCTTCCCCATGTTGACATTTTAACCATTGGTCCAGCAATGCGCATTGAGATACAATATACACAAACCAGGAAGAATGCCTTAAATTAAGAAGCAGGAAGTGTCTAGGACATGCGATCTACCACTTTACCTCTAACTGATCTGATATCTTTTTATCTTTGCTCCTAAAACATCGAGATATTTTCACATTAAAAAAAAAATGTGTGAAGGCAGAAGAGCTCACAGAATCCATGAAACAAAAGTGGGAGGAGCTAAAACGCGTCCTCCAATGATTGATGATGAAGATTTAAATGGCTTCGTCGTAAAGCGCCGTCATGCTACGAAGACTTTCCTCGCTGATATTATTATCGGTATTAGATATGTTTTGGCGTGGATCCTGATTGGCTGCTGAGCAGGAACTGGCCTTGTAGTGTGACTGATGAGGTATGATGTCATCACAAGTCATGTGACCTTTTCCCAATATGATTGTGGACCACATTTCCCAGCATGCTCTGGAATCTTTCTCCCAAAACAGACCCGGGGACGGAGGAAGAGTCGCCGTCGACCGGCTTTAATCAGTCCTAAAGGGGCGGCGGCTGTCAGGGGAGGTGGGCGGGGCTTAGAGTCACAACAGGAAATGGTTCCAGACTAAACGGTGCTCCCAATTGGTCGCCGGCGAAGCCTCGTCGTCATATGAGCGCTGCACTGCCGGCACTGCTGCAGCTGTTGTTGCGGTTGGTGTTGCGGCGCGACAGGTTGGGCGTGGCCATGAGTGGGTAGCGGTCGTCGGGGCAACCATACTGAGTCAGCGTGTCCACGCACTCCTGGCAGCTGGCCTGACGGGCGTATGCCATCGCACTGTTGCCGTGGGCGTCCTTCGCCATCAGGTCCACGCCGTACTGCAGAAAGGAGACAGGTGATCACCGTCAGATAATCAATAATAAAAACAGCATTGATCCAGATTTAGTTCTGACTTTACTGGATTTAGACCTTTACTCAAGCTGAACCAGATTTTGACTCACTGGGGACCAAAGTTTATCTAAAATGTGACAACAATGTTTTGACTCAAACTTTATGGTCCTCATGACAAATCTCCAACTTAGACTCCGTCTGGACTCAAACTTTCTCAGATTTGGACTCAGACTTAAACTCGTCCAAATTTTTTGACTTATTCTCGACTTAAACTTGACTAAACCTGGACTCAGTCCTAAAGTGAATGCCCATATTGTGGACCAGGTCTTGACCCAAACTTGTCTAAATTCGACCTCAGTGTGGATCCATATTTGGACTCGCACTTGCTCAGGTTTGGACTTATTCTCGACTCAAACCTGTCTAAACCTAACTCGGTCCTGACGTGAACGTCCATATTCTGGACCTGGTCTTACCCAGATGAGGAGCTGGGTGATGACCACGTTGCCCTTGCGGCTGGCCAGGTGCAGCGCGTTGCGTCCGTCTCCTTCGCCGCAGGTTTCGTTGACCTGTTGCCGGTTGCCGTGGGCGAGCAGCAGGACGACGGCCCTCAGGTCCTCGTCGGCCGTCGCCCGGAGCAGCTGCTGGCCCAGAGGGAGGTCCATGCAGGGAAGCGACGCCACGAACAGACGCTGCTCGTACTTAGCTCGGATCCAGCGCTCCCTCTCCTCCCTGGAAGCAAACACAGAGACGTGAACCCAACAGAAAACTCTCCAGATGTCTGCAGATTTAGATCTTTAAAAACCTGAACGCTCATTCAAGAGTTCAGTCCTAATCCCAAACAGAAAAGCTGAAAAATTCAGACTCCTGCCTCACATCTTGATGTTTCTACGAAGGATTCTTTAAAATGAAAGTAAATGGTTGAAATGGAAACTTCTCAAACATTTACATATTTATTTATTTAAGCGTGCTGTTGCTCGTTAAGTTTGTATTTGGTTGTTTGTTTACCGCGTTTGTTTAAAGTGTGTTTTCTTATTTACTTTAGCACTTGTGTTTGTTTAGTGTGTATTAATTTGAGTTTTTTAGCTAGTTCATGTGTATTTGCTTGTTTGTTCAGCTTGTGTGGATGTTTGTCATGAATGTTGTTTGTTTTGTATGTTTTTGTTTGTTTAATGCGGTTCATTGTTTAGTGTGTTGCTCAGTCAGTTTTTTTGTTTGTTTAGTTTGATTAGTGTGTTTGCGCTGGTAGGGTTCATTTGTGTTTATGTAGTTTGTAATTTTTGTTTGTTTAGCGTGTATTTGGTTGTTGTTTGGTTTGTTTAGTTAGTTTTTATGTTTGTTTAGTTTGTTTGGAGTGTTTAGGTTTTGTTCTTGATAATTTTAATTATTTTAGTGTGTTTAGAGTTGTTAGTTTATTTATTTAATTGTTTAGTGTGTTTTTGGTTGTTTATTTAGTTTTGTTTATTTAGTTTCTTTTGGTTGTTTGTTTAGTTAATGTTAATTGTTTGTCTGCATGTAAACAATCTGTCATGTTTACTTTGTGCATTTTAATTCCGATGTTCATATATGAAGTAAACATATAAAATCAAACTCTGAAAAATACTGCGACTGTTCTGTTGTCCTGTTTCATTAAAATCTCTTTTGTGTTTGACTCTTCAGTCTTGTTTCCATATTTTCTTATTTCGATCTTTGCTTGTTCAGAGTCGATAATTTATTGGTTATTATTGATTATTGATTATCTGCAGACGGTGATCTGCAGCAGTGAATCTGGTTTCAGGTCAGAATAAGACAGATGGACGCTTTGTTAAACCGTCGAGTATCATGAAGTCCTGATCTTCTAATCCTCGCCTCTAATCTGCCTCCATGTAAACATCATTCAGGGATTAGACCGAGCCGAGGCCAGACATTAAGCCGTTCCCCCAACGACGCCTCCCCTACAAAATAAAAGCCTTCAAATAACTACAGACTCAATCTGTCAAATCCTCAGAGACCAAATGAAACCAGCTTCCTTATTTCTGGATCACACGACACGACACCAGGCACAAAGTCATAAAAACGAAACTCAAAATCACAAATACTAATAAAAATAAGACAAAATTACAAAAAGAAAAGAAAAACAAGACGCAAAATGATAAAAACTAAGAAAAACGAGACAAAAACACAAAAATAAAACACAAAACAAGAAAATTACAACAGAAATAAATAAAAATGCCAAAAAGGCGAGACAACGGACAAAAGTGAGACATTAGATGAAAACTATGAGGCTAAAAGGACAAAAATAAATACAAAATGAGAAAAATAAAGAAAAATAAAAGAAAATGACAAAAAAAAGGCGAGAAACAAAATGAAAAAAATATAACACTACAGGAGAAAAATAAGAAAAACAAGATCCAACACGACAAAAATAAGACAGAAAATGACAAAAATGAAGCACAAAATGAGCAAAGTCGGCTACAGAGGTGCATGATGGGAAACAAACTGTGAGAAAAGAACAAATCAAAAGTTTAAAAAAGAGACGATGTGGGAACCTGGAGACTCAACAACTCTTCCTGGAGACAGAGTGTGTGTCTGTGTGTGTCTCTGTGTGTGTGTTACTGTGTGTGTGTGTCTGTGTGTGTTACTGTGTGTGTGTCACTGTGTGTGTGTGTAGCGGTGGCGGCGGCTAGCTTGGAGGAATGTCCCGGGGGCTCGTCCTTCCTGCCGCGGCCCAGCAGAGAGTGAGGAGGCTGGGCACAGCGTACGGCCGACAGCCCCCGGACAAAGCCTGGAGGTGTCGCCGGGTGTGTGTCTGTTTTGTGTGTCCGTTTGCGTGTCTGTTTTGTGTGCGCTCGGCAGGGGGGGTTCGGCCTTCTGTCCTCTGGAGGACGGAGAGGAAATGTGAGGCCACTGGACGCATGCCTTCATCCACCGGGGGGGTTGCTAAGAGAAAGACACACCGACACACAACTGATACACAAACACAGTCTACTGGTACACAACTAATAGACAACTATACAACCAAGACACAACTATACACAGCTACAGTCTACTGATAAACAACTGATAGACAATACAACGAGACACAACTATCGAACTGCTAGGCAACTACACAACTGATACACAGTTAATACACAACCGACACACAACCACATTCTACTGATAGACAACTAAAGTCTATTGATACACAACTACAGTCTACTGATAGACAACTACACAACTGATACACAGCAATACAACTGTTAGACAAAATGGGAAAAACTGGACAGAAAACAACACAAACTAGACAAAAAATGACAAAAATTAGACAGAAAGCAACACAACTGAAAAACGAACTGACAAAAACTAGACAGAAAACAACAGAACCGACACACAAAGCAACGCAACTGAGACAAAACTACGCAAATGAGACAAAACAACAAAAACAGGACACAAAACTACATAAATAAGACACAAAATGACAAAGTAGACCGAAAACAACACAATCACAACAGAAAATTACAAAAACGAGACAGAACACAACACAAACACTTGTTTGTTTTTGTTTGTGTGGAATTATTTAATTGTTTACTTCTTTTTTAATGTTTGTTTGTTTAGCATAGCATCGTTTAGTTGTTTGTGTTTTTAGTGCATTTGTTTAAGTGCGTGTAGCTGTAACTTTGTGATGACTTGTGTGTGTGTGTGTGTGTGTTTGGTGTGTGTGTTTGTGTGTTTGGTGTGTGTTGCGGTAAACAGCATCATCGCGAGCTAACGAGTCCTGAAAACACACAGCTCTGGACGCTGGAGAGGCTAATTGCACTAATTAACCACACAGAGCGAGTGTGTGTCCGTGTGTGTGTGACAGTATGTGTTAACATGTGTCTGAACGCACACACACACACACAGACACGCACACTGGCGTTGTGTGTGTTAATCTGTGTGTGTGTGTGTGTGTCTTTTCACATCCCATTAGACGTAGCGCTGAGCTCCGGCACCGAGGCATGCTGGGTAGATAATTAAACACGAGTCCCGGTGAGATCGCTTGTGACAGGAAAACACACACCGCACACAGACACACAACGGCGACGCACAACGACAGACACACTAAAATATGTCACGCGGAGCCCCGAGGGGTTGCAGTGTGTGTTTGTGTCGGTTAAATTAGAAGATAAAGCTGCACCAGCCAGAGGAAACAAGCCGTCAGACATCCAGGACTGCTGCTCCGACTGTTTCTACACGACCACTGGGAAACGTGACTCGCACCTTTAGCTCGTCTTAACGGGACTCGATACGCTCGACTTTATCCGCCCACGTTTGTTTTCTTTCATCGTCGTATCGGCGTTTTTATTTCTGGTGTGACTCAAACGCTAGGCGGCAGTTTGGGTCGTGACTTGGTTCTACATTTATAAGCTTTCCAGGGAATGTTAGCGAGGAGAATCCCCTCATTATGATATGAAGCATGGTGGTGGCAGTATTATAGTATGAAGCATGGTGGTGGCAGCATTATAGTATGAAGCATGGTGGTGGCAGTATTATAGTATGAAGCACGGTGGTGGCAGCATTATAGTATGAAGCACGGTGGTGGCAGCATTATAGTATGAAGCATGGTGGTGGCAGCATTATAGTATGAAGCATGGTGGTGGCAGCATTATAGTATGAAGCACGGTGGTGGCAGCATTATAGTATGAAGCATGGTGGTGGCAGCATTATAGTATGAAGCATGGTGGTGGCAGTATTATAATTCAATCAATAAATATTTATTCAGCAATTTTCATACAATAAAAATGCAACACAAAGTACATTACAACATGTAAAAACATTGAATTAAATTAATGCAATATCATGATGCTGCCACCACCGTGCTTCACATCATGATGCTGCCACCACCGTGCTTCATATCATGGTCATTGAGAGTTTAAGAGCAGATCTTCTGAAGGTAGAGTGTGTGAACTACAGCAGGATGTTTCCCTTCATGTTTCCCGCCCTGTTGATTGACAGCTTCATCATGCTGGTCGCCGTAGAAACCCCGGTCTGGTTCGGGGTCCCTCAGGGTGCCACACTGGGCCCTCTCTGATTTCCTGCCTGTTGTTTGAGTTCACACAGCATCTTTGTGTGTCCAGAGTGTGTGCGTTCTGGCCCAGCGGCTGCTTTGTTGGGTTGTGTTTACGTACAACACCGAGGTTCCTGTCCGGAGGGCGATCGGCCTCGACGACCGACCGCTGCTGGGCCGACCCGCCTCCTCCATGCTGTGTGTTAGTGTGTGTGTCTGTGTGTGTTATTGTCCATGTGTCTTAGGGGGTCACTGGACCAGGACTCCTGAAACAGATCTGACCAGCAGCTCACACATCATCGCACCGAGCTAATTACCTCCAGACCTGAAGACACAAATCTAGAGTCCATCTGATGGAAGCTTCCTGTTAAAACTCTGCAACTGCTTTACAACTACTAAAGTCAACCCAGAGTGTCGGTTCTCTACTGGGTTCTACCTCTAGAGGCCTCCCAGGGCCTGCTATTAGAATACTGCCACCACCATGTTTCACATTATAATACTGCCACCACCATGTTTCATATTATAATACTGCCACCACCATGTTTCACTGTATAATACTGCCACCACTGTGCTTCACTTCATGGTAAAATCTCTAATAAGTTATCTTAAAAACATGAACAAATTGTCTGAGAAACCAGAAAATATTCCCATTTCATCGGCTGCATTCCCAGAATTTAGACTGCTTTTATGAAATAATTACGACAATTAGGATTCTAATCTTTGCAGCTCTGACATTCTTCAGTTTAATTCAGAGAAGAAAACAAAGAGGAACCTTGAATCTATTGGAATCTGTTGGAGGGTTTCTATAAACCGCATCGAGCTGCTGGAACAGAGGCAGCTTTTCCACTCGGCCTTCACATGTGGAATCGGTCATTAATTGGAGGAGGTAATGAGCGGTGGTGCAGCGGGTTAAGAGCGACACGGTGTCACTGGCTGCTCTCCTGGCCTAATTAGCCCTCTAATTAATAGATTAATAGATAGATAGCTAGAGCGTGGATAAGAGCAGCAGCTAACTGCCCGGACTAATGTGCCTCTAAGATGGATCACGGTCCGACCCAGGAGCTCCTAACAAGGTGAGGAGGGAAACTAATCCTGCCTGAAATCCATGCGGAAAACACGGAGCGCTGCGTTTTATCTCCGCCAGACAAAAAGGGAAAAATCAATTAGCCCGTGGTCGTTAGCCGCCCTCCGATGGGCTCGGTTAATTAACGGAGGGAGGTCTGGGCGAGGAGGCGTTGGTTCAGAAAGGAGAAGGAACGAGAGCGCCGCAGGAGAACGTCCAGTAAAATCACAGGAAGAGAGAAAAATAAAAAATAAAAGGCTTTTTCATTAACGAGGTGGAAAAAACAGGACGGAAACGAGACTTTAACTGTTGCTAAATCAGTAGAAAATAATCTCTGTTACTGGAAAGAACACAGTCCTTTATGTAATAATCTACTGTTTTCAGATAATATCCAGTAAATTCACACAAAAAAAACACATCAACAATTTACTGGTATTTTCTCTGCTTTGCTAAATTATTTAATCTTTCGTAAAATTACAGAAAAATGTAATGACTTACACATTAAAAAGACCTAAAAATATCACGTCCACGTTTAAAATCTGTATTTTTACAAACATTAAATCATTTTTTGAAACGTTTCATGTATTTTATGATGCTGTCACTAGTGTGCTTCACAGTGGCATCTCATTTTCTACATTTTGTGTTTTGTTTTGGTCCTTTTTTGTCTCATTTTTGCAATTTTACGTCTCGTTTTTATCATTTTCTGTGTAATTTTTGTAATTTCGTGTCTGGTTTTACTCATTTTGTGTCTTAATTTCATGCCTTTTTCCTGGTTTTGCATCTAATTTTTGTCATTTTGTGTCTCCTTCAGCTCATTTTGTTTCTTGTTTAGACTGAATTTCCCTTTGGGGATTAATAAAGTTATTGTATTGTTTTTGTCAGTTTATGTCCGTAAAAAAATCTGTATTTTTACAGTAAATCGTTCTTTTAAAACATTTCATAAATTTTATGATGCCACCACCGTGCTTCACGTTGCAACTAATTTTCTCTTTTGTCATTTGTGTCTTGTTTTTATTGTTTTTTGGATCTTTTTTGTCCTTTTTTTCCTAATTTTTGGTATTTTACATCTGTAAAAAAAGTCAGTATTTTTACGAACAGTAAATTGTTCTTTTAAGACATTTTACGTATTTTCTGATGCTGCTTCACAGTGGCGACTTATTTTCTACATTTTGTGTCTCTTGTTGCTCATTTTGTGGCTGGTTTGTGTACTTTTGTATTTCTTATTACCTGTTTTGTGCCTTGTTTGTGTCTTTTTGTCAGTTTTCTGCCTGGTTTGTGTACATTTGTGTGTCTTTTTGCCGTTTTGTGCCTGGTTTTTTGTATCCTTGTGTCTCTTTTTCCCATTTTGTCCCTTCGTTGTGTCCTTCTATGTCTCTTTTTGCCGTTATGTCCCTTCGTTGTGTACTTTGTGTGTCTCTTTTTGCCGTTTTGTCCCTGGGTTGTGTCCTTCTGTCTCTTTTTGCTGTTTTGTCCCTTCATTGTGTACTTCTATGTCTCTTTTTGCCGTTTTGTCCCTGGTTTTTTGTATTCTTGTGTCTCTTTTTGCCGTTTTGTGCCTGGTTTTTTGTATTTTTGTGTCTCTTTTTGCGGTTTTGTCCCTTCGTTGCGTACTTTGTGTGTCTCTTTTTGCCGTTTTGTCCCTGGGTTGTGTATCCTTGTGTCTCTTTTTGCGGTTTTGTCCCTTCGTTACGTACTTTGTGTGTCTCTTTTTGCCGTTTTGTCCCTTCGTCCTGTACTTTGTGCGTCTGTTTTTGCGGTTTTGTCCCTTCGTTGCGTACTTTGTGCGTCTCTTTTTGCGGTTTTGTCCCTTTGTCCTGTACTTTGTGCGTCTCTTTTTGCGATTTTGTCCCTTCATTGCGTATTCTTGTGTCTCTTTTTGCCGTTTTGTGCCTTCGTTGCGTACTTTGTGCGTCTCTTTTTGCCGTTTTGTGCCTTCGTTGCGTACTTTGTGCGTCTCTTTTTGCCGTTTTGTCCCTTCGTCCTGTACTTTGTGCGTCTCTTTTTGCCGTTTTGTCCCTTCGTCCTGTACTTTGTGCGTCTCTTTTTGCCGTTTTGTCCCTTCGTCCTGTACTTTGTGCGTCTCTTTTTGCCGTTTTGTCCCTTCGTCCTGTACTTTGTGCGTCTCTTTTTGCCGTTTTGTCCCGTCGTTGCGTACTTTGTGCGTCTCTTTTTGCCGTTTTGTCCCTTCGTCCTGTACTTTGTGCGTCTCTTTTTGCCGTTTTGTCCCTTCGTCCTGTACTTTGTGCGTCTCTTTTTGCCGTTTTGTCCCTTCGTCCTGTACTTTGTGCGTCTCTTTTTGCCGTTTTGTCCCTTCGTCCTGTACTTTGTGCGTCTCTTTTTGCCGTTTTGTCCCTTCGTCCTGTACTTTGTGCGTCTCTTTTTGCCGTTTTGTCCCTTCGTCCTGTACTTCGTGCGTCTCTTTTTGCCGTTTTGTGCCTTCGTTGCGTACTTCGTGCGTCTCTTTTTGCCGTTTTGTCCCTTCGTCCTGTACTTTGTGCGTCTCTTTTTGCCGTTTTGTGCCTTCGTTGCGTACTTTGTGCGTCTCTTTTTGCCGTTTTGTCCCTTCGTCCTGTACTTTGTGCGTCTCTTTTTGCCGTTTTGTCCCTTCGTCCTGTACTTTGTGCGTCTCTTTTTGCCGTTTTGTCCCTTCGTCCTGTACTTTGTGCGTCTCTTTTTGCCGTTTTGTCCCTTCGTCCTGTACTTCGTGCGTCTCTTTTTGCCGTTTTGTGCCTTCGTTGCGTACTTTGTGCGTCTCTTTTTGCCGTTTTGTCCCTTCGTCCTGTACTTTGTGCGTCTCTTTTTGCCGTTTTGTCCCTTCGTCCTGTACTTTGTGCGTCTCTTTTTGCCGTTTTGTCCCTTCGTCCTGTACTTTGTGCGTCTCTTTTTGCCGTTTTGTCCCTTCGTCCTGTACTTTGTGCGTCTCTTTTTGCCGTTTTGTGCCTTCGTTGCGTACTTTGTGCGTCTCTTTTTGCCGTTTTGTCCCTTCGTCCTGTACTTTGTGCGTCTCTTTTTGCCGTTTTGTCCCTTCGTCCTGTACTTTGTGCGTCTCTTTTTGCCGTTTTGTCCCTTCGTCCTGTACTTTGTGCGTCTCTTTTTGCCGTTTTGTCCCTTCGTCCTGTACTTTGTGCGTCTCTTTTTGCCGTTTTGTCCCTTCGTCCTGTACTTTGTGCGTCTCTTTTTGCCGTTTTGTCCCTTCGTCCTGTACTTTGTGCGTCTCTTTTTGCCGTTTTGTCCCTTCGTCCTGTACTTTGTGCGTCCTAGCTGCAGCTCTGTACGCTGCAGACCGATTCTCGGCTCACTAACTGCTGCTGTTGGACTCTCAGGCTTCACTTTAACGCTGTGAATAAAAGCGGGGGACAGCAGAGAAATGATGGGGCTAACGGATGAAGCGATGCGTTCCTTAAGCGCTCGGTGACGGATGCGGTCGGGGCAATAATTCAGCAGCAGGTCTGGAGGAGCCGCAGGAACCCGTCGGACCTTTATGGGAACAGATCCGTCTTGTTGCCCCGTGGAAAAGGCCAACAGATTTAAAATTAGACTTTTAATCTGGGGTGCAGCTGCGGCGGGACTCGGATCGGACCCCCGGGACCAGATGGGGCCCCGGCTCCGGGATAATTGCCCCCCAGGGTCGGAGGGGCGGCACCGGGGGGGCGGCGGGGCAGATCGGACCGTCGGAGTTTATTCATCACCGACTTTTATTCCTCAAATCTGCAGCAAATAAAACGGAGAATATCACAGCTCTGCTCCGATCTGATCAGACGACGACTGTAGTGTAATAAAATAACATTAAATTATTTAATCCGAATACGGAGAAATGTTCTTTTAGAGATATTTGAACATTTTAATATAATAAAAATAGTCTCATTTTATGGTCAAACACTGAAATTTTACCAAATATTATCAATAATGTAATAAAACTGGAAAATTCTGTAAAATATCAGTTAAATAATTCACCAATTTTCACTCAATAACCTGCATAAATGTTCTTTTAAATAATGTCTGTTGAATAAAGACACTTTTCAAATTTAAATACAGTCAAAAATTGTCTCATTTTATGGTCAATTTTAAAAAAATAGATATCTATAATTTAATAAAACTAAAAAAATCTGAAAAATGTTATTTTAAATTTTTAATCCCTCTGCAACATCTGCTAAACAATAATATATTTATATTTTTTCTATCCTTTAAAAATATTCTTAATGTTTACACAAGTTATAAATTATGCAAAATTGATAAAAACTATAAATAATATCCACTATAAAAAAATGTTCTTTTACCATAAATTATACTATTTAATGTATTTCAGTCAGCAAAAACATAATTATTTTAGTGTTTCACCATTTTACTTCACATTTTTGAAAAAAAATTCTCAGTTAATTTACAAAACTTCTCAAATTGTAATTTCTTATTTTTTTACAGTGTTTGACCACAAAATCACACTATTTTTACATTTAAATCTGAAAAAATATTATTATTCTACAGATATTTGTCATTTAAGTAAAAACATTTTTAAAATTATATTAAGAATTGAGTTTTTAAAAAAATATTTTACAGATTTTTTGTGCTTTGTTAAATTACAGATAATATCCAGTAAAATAAATTAAAAAATATACATTAAGTTACATGTTGGCTGAAAAAACAAGCCAAAACTGTAAATAATGTCCTTAAAAAAATCTGTTTTATTATAGATTAATTTCTTATTTCTTTCTTACAATTTTTGACCATGAAGAGATCAACTTCGACGACTAAATCTAAAAATATATAATTATTTCACAGATATTAGCTGTAATTTGAAGGGAAAAAATGCAATTTTTTTAAAAACAGATTTGTTTGTTTTGTTCAATTACAGATAATATTTCGTAAAATCACACAAAATAAAAAAATATTTCTACTATATTAAATCTTAATATATATTATTATTTTATTACCTTTTATTTAACTTTTATTTTTAATCAGAAATGTTTATTTTTTTGCTTTGTTAAATTACAGATATTTTCTGTTTATGTAAGATATTTTTTAAATATATATTAAGAATTCTTTAGTTTTTTATTTTACAGATTTTTTTTAGAGTTTAGAGAAAACATTAAGGAAAATAAAATAAAAAATAAAATATTATTTTACATGTTGATTGTAAAGGAAAAAGGATAATTTATGTTTTTTCTTAATTTTTTTAAATCTCTAAAGTCTCTGAAATCTAAAAATATGTAATTATTACATAAACATTAGCTGCTATTAAATTTGTACTTTTAATAACTTTTTAAAAATTCTGTGTTTTGTTCAATTTCAGATAATATTTAGTAAAATTACAGAAAAGAAAATATTAATTTACATGTCAACTGTTAAAAAAAGATCAAAACTGTGAGTTTTATTGCAGATTAATTTCTTATTTTTTCTTCCAATTTTTGACCATAAAGACACAATTTTTACTGTATTAAATCTAAAAATATATGATTATTTTATAGACACTGGCTGATAGTTCAAGGAAAAAATGCTATTTTTAATTACAGATAAAATTTAGTAAAATTAAATTAAATCTAGTTCAAAACTGTAACTAACGACACAAATCTGTTCATAAATAATATTTTCTTTTCCTTTTTACAGGATTTGACGATAAAATGAGACTATTTTTTATCATATCTAAATCAGAAAACCTGATTCTACAGATATTTATTGTTATTTTAAAGACATTTATTCACATTCAGGACTGAAAACTGTTAAATTATTTCATTTTTAGTTGTTTTATTTGCCCCGGCAGTGTTTTTTATTTATTATTTCATCATGTATTTGACTGATTAACGGGTTTTTCACAGAGTTTCTTCCTCAGAGTCAGATTCTGGGTTTATTGTGTGACTGAACACGACTGTCCAGCGAGCGTTTAGCAGCTCCGTGAACTCATTCCATCCAAACACATTATCCGGGACGCTTTTCCCGCTTCGTCCAGCTCGGAGCCAATTAGAGGTCGGTCTGGATCCTCTTCTGCTCCGAGTCACGTTATTTATTTCTTCATTACCGGACCTTAATCCGATGACTAAAGGATGTGCTCTTAGTTCGTGCTCTTAGCCCGCATTAGCATGGCGTCGCCGCGGTGACACACGGACGACGTGATTGGCTCGTGTCGGCCGGCTTAATGTCGGCAGTAAATTGGGGGTCTCGTTAGGCGAGCCGGGCTCAGTCATGTACAAAATAACGTCTATTAGGACTAATTTAATCAAGGCCTCCCCTTTACAGATGAATTAGAACGTAGGGGCCAATTATCGGTCTGTCAGGAGGCTGCGACGCTCTGCACATGCTCAGTGGCTCTGCACATGCTCAGTAGAGAGCTCCGGCGAATCAAACAAACGCTGATGTTGGTGGGAAAAAAATAAAAATTGTCTCCAAAATTAATCTTTTTCATGTTTTATGTCTCGTTTAGTTCTTTTTTTACCCCAGTCTCAGCAGGAGAAACATGTTTCACCATGCTGAATGTATCTCCAACAACTCACGTCATTTTTCTTGTTTTGTGTGTTGTTTTTGTCATTTTGTGTCTCATTTTTGTCATTTTAAGTCTGATTTTTGTGGTTTTGTGTCCCATTTTTTTAATCTTGTGTCTCATTTTTGTATTTTTTCACCCTAGTCTCAGCTGTAGAAAGATGCTTCACCATGCTTCATGTATCTTCAACAACTTGTCAACAGTTCTCTGGCGGTGGAGCCTGTGGAGTCGAGTCGAGTTGCGTCGCGCGGCCTCCTGCTAACATCAGATGCTAACAGGAGTTTTGTTCAATTACAGATAATATTTAGTAAAATCAAACAAAAGAAAATATTAATTCACATGTTACATACAAAGTGTCTTGAGACAATTTGAACTGTAATTGTAATTTTATATGAATAAAATTGAAATGAACATGTTAACCATAAAAAACGATAATGAACGACACAAATCTGCATTGATGAATAATGTTTTCATCTTGACTTTAAAACGAGACTATTTTTACATAAACATCCATTTTCTTTTAAATAATGTCTGTTAAATAGAGATTTTTGATATAATACAGTCTCATTTTCTGGTTTAATATTGTAAAAAATACATTTCACTAGATATTATCTCTAATTTAAAACATTAAATGATCAATTTACAGTTTTGTAATAATGTTAATAAACATAAACCTTCTTAGAAATAAGAGCAAACGTCTGTAAAATAATGATTATTTATCTAGATTTCAATAAAAAATACAGATTTTTAAAATTCCTTTTTTTTTAAAACCAGATTTTACTAGATCTTATCTACCATTTAACAAAACAGGAAAAATCTTTATTTAAACTTTTCAATCCCTAAAATACATTACTTTCAAAATACAGCAAACAATAATATTTTTATGTTGCTGCTGTCGCTCTGCACATGCTCAGTGGTGAGCTCACGACAAAACAAACACACTCTGATGTTAGTGGGAAAAAATAAAAAATAATCCACTAGAAATTAATCAAAGCAAGAAGCTGTAAAAACAGAAAAATTCTCCAGATTCTCAGGTTTCTGACCGTCCTCAAACGTGCCTCGTGTGACTTTCAGGTTTGTCGGGAAAATTCACCAAAACTGAGCTTAAAATCATAATATATAAAACAACAAAAACGACACATTGTTGGAGATCCATCCTGCATGGTGAAACATCTTTCTACTGCTGATGAGCAGAGTAGAGAGGAAATGTGGAGATAGAAAAACATCTACAGGATGAGGAGATGAAAGGACAAAAACAAGAGACAGAACATTGAAAAAACATGAAAAATGACATGAATTGTTGGAGGACACATTCAGCATGGTGAAACATCTTTATTTAGTTGAAACTAGGGTAAAAAATGAACCAGAACAAGACACAAAACATGAAAAAAACAATAAAAATGAGACACAAAACAACAAAAATGACACCAGTTGTTGGAGATTCATTCATCGCGGTGAAACCTCTGAAACAATCATGCGGACTCTATGTCTTATTCTTTCCAGTGCTGCTGTTTGTTTTCTGTCTGTGGAAAAACTAAACTTCCAGCTCGTTATTATTTTTTGGCTCGTTAACGGCGAGTTCACGCGACCAGCCGAGACGCTGACCGGCCGCGACAGACCACCGAAGGACCGGCGTTTTTCACAGCCGCCGAGGCTCATGTGTCCGACCGGGAGCTGGGATTAGCGTCGCTGTCACCTCTGGGTGCTGGTGTCGCTGCAACACTTAATTAAAACAATGAGGGCCGAGGCGGCGGCGGTGGCGCCCGGCTCGCTGAGCCCTGCGGGCGACGGGCAGCGAGCCCAAACTTAGCAGCGCCCTGGGCGGTGGCGTCAGCTGGGGCGGCGCTGCCAAGCCGAGGTGATGATGGCCGACCGGGGGTTAATGGGAACGTTTAGAGGAAGTCTTTTTGTGGCTCCGAAACACTTCTGGACCCTCGGAGCTGCTGCCAACAAGTCTCCGGCGGTGGAGCCTGTGGAGCCGAGTGGTGTTGCACGGCCTGGTGTTAGCGTAGCGGCATTGATGCTAACACCAGACCGTGCAAACAACTCCACATATTATGGTTACTGAACCCTTACCCTACCTCCATGTTTTCTCTCTACTCTGCTCATCAGCTGTAGAAAGATGCTTCACCATGCTGAATGGATCTCCAACAACTTGTGTCATATTTTTTGTTTTGTGTCTCATTTTTGTAGTTTTTTTTCCCTTGTTTTGTGTCTCGTTTTTGTCATTTTGTGTCTCCTTTTGGTTGATTTTGTGCCCCAGTCTCAGCTGTAGAAAGATATTTCAAACAAATTGTGTCGTTTTTGTTGTTTTGTGTCTCGTTTTCTTATTTTGTGTCTCCTTTTGGTTGCTGATTTCCTCTAGTCTCAGCTGTAAACAGATGTTTCACAGTGCTGAATGTATCTTCCAACAATTTATTTAATTGTTCTTGTTTTTTTTCTTATTTTGTGTCTCCTCAACAAGTATCCGGCAGTGGAGCCTGTGGAGCTGAGTGGCGTCGCACCCCCTCATGTTAGCATCAGATGCTAACACAAGGCTGCGCAATGACATGTTAGCACTGCTGATGCTAATGAGACCTGGACCAACCGTTGGAGCTGCTGTTCAACAGGTCTCCAGCGGTGGAGCCGAGCGGTGTTGCGCGGCCTCCTGTTAGCGTCAGATGCTAACACGAATCTGCGCAACACCACTTGACCTTGTGTTAGAGATGCCGAAGCTAATGAGACCTGGAGCGATTGTTGGAGCTGCTGCTGCTTCACCACCTCAATAAGTCCCCGGCGGTGGAGCCTGCGGAGCCGAGCGACGTGGCGCAGCCTCATATTAGCAGCGCTGACGCTAATGAGACCTGGACCGACCGTTGTTGCCTCTGCGTCTTCACCACATCAACCACTCTGCGGTGGTGGAGTCGAGTGGCGTTACGTGGCCTTGTGTTAGTGTAGCAGCACTGATGCTAGTGACACCTGGACCGACTGTTGGAGTTGCTGTTCAACAAGTCTCCGGCGGTGGAGCCTGTGGAGCCGCGCGGCGCCGCGCGGCCTCGTGTTAGGTCGGCCTGATGTTAGCGGTGCTGACGCTAATGAGACCTGGACCGACCATCACTGCCGCCACCTCTTCACCACGTCAACAGCTCTCTGGCGGTGGAGCCTGTGGAGCCGAGCGGCGTCACGTTAGCGGCGCTGACGCTAATGAGAGCTGGACCGGCCGTCGCTGTGGGCGGCGGAGGAGGCGGAGGAGGAGAACCCGGCGACGGGAAGATAAAGAGATGATGACACCAGCTGGAGACGGCGGCGGCTCGGCGCTGTCACATAATTCCTCCCTCCGGTGCGTCGGCCGAGTCAGAAAAATGGAGGAGTTTAACGGCAGCGCACCTCCTCTCGCTGTTTTCCTCCCCGGCCTCCGTCCTCCCCCTCCTGACGGAGCTCCAAACAGAACCTAATTGGGTTTCAGAGTGGGAGGCCAGACCTTGACAGACAGGAGGTCAGCGTAATTGCTGCTGGCCATATTTAACATTAAGATAATCAGGCCATTAATTACCCTTTGGATCATTAAATCAGCCACTTGCAAAATGAAATTTCGGCCTCTATTACTCACTTGAGAGACCACGAGGGGAGGCGTTGTTCATCCATCAGCCTCCCCCCTCTCCCAGCCCTCCCGCCGCCCGGACAAAAGCCTCCGCTCATTTCCATTCCTGTGTTCGCCTCCCGCTACGATTTATGGAGGAGGCCTCGCTCCGACACGTTTAAGCCTCTTTAACACACAACACAACACGTGATTAACAGGAAGATAAACCACGGCTGATTTAAAGAGCCGCACGTCAACAACACCGGCTTATTACAGGAACCACACCGGAGTTTAAGTAGTCAGGATCCACTCAGAATATAGAACGGAGACGAAATAAGGAGGATGAAGACGGTAAATAGATAAATATCTGGATAATATCTAACATGTGGAGACAAAACAACACAAAGAATAAGGAAGAGAACTGGACATAAAACAACTAAAAGAGAAATTAAACACAAAAAGCAAAATTGAGAGACAAAATGACAAAACAGAGACACAAAGATAAAAAAATGAGACGCAAAATGAGCAAAACAGGACAAAAAATTAGGAAAACAACACAAAATGAGCACAAAATACAAAACGTTAAAAGGGTGAGATATAGGATGAGATAAAGAGTGAGATAAAAGCCAAAAGGGTGAGATAAAGAGTGAGATAAAGGACAAAAAATTAGACAAAGTGTGAGATAGAGGGTGAGATAAGAGCAATATAAAGGGTGAGATAAAGGGTGATACAAATAGCAATATAAAGGGTGAGCTAGTGAGAAAGATAAAGGGTGAGATGAAGAACAAAGAGTGAGAAAAAGAGAGAAAAAGTAAAGAGTGAGATATAGAGGGAGATAAAGCATTAAGGGTGAGATAAAGGTGAGAGAGAGTGAGAAAAAGGTGAGATAGAGGGTGAGCTAGCGGACGAAGGGTGAGGCAGAGGGTGAGAAAGGGTGATAAAAAGGTGAGACAGAGTTAGATAAAGGATGATAGAGGGTGAGATAGAGTGAGATAAAGGGTGAGTCAGTGGAGCATCTCTGGTTAACTGAGATTTTATCGACTCCAACAGGAATAAACAGGAATCTGACATGGAGGTCGATATTCTGCACGCGCTCAGTAGAGCCTGAGTGTGAAAGATGTTTCACCGTGCTGGATGGATCTCCAACTACTACGGCCGTTGTCTCCTTTTATCTCCGTTTTATCTTTTTTCTTTGTCATTTTGCATCTGACTTTTATTGCTGTGTAGCGTTATAGTTGGTTTGGATCATATGTTTGTAATTTTGTTCATTATTTTTGACATTTTGTGATCCATTTAATTGTTTTGGATCTCGTTTTTGTCAAAATTTTGTCTCATTTTTGTCAGTTTGTGTCTATATTTTGTCAAATTTTTGTAATGTTTTTCTTGTTTTTATCATTCTCATTAGTCTTTTTTGTTGTTTTGTATCTCGTTTTTGTGAATTTGTACCTAATTTTTGTAATGTTTTGTCTTGTTTTTGTAATTTTTTTGTCATTTTTTTGTTTTATTATAATTTTTTTCATTTTCTGATCTGGTTTTTGGTTTTTCTATCTCACTTTTGTCAATTTGTGTCTCATTGTTATTGTGTGTCTAGTGTCATTTTCTCTGTCATTTTTGTTGTTTTTGATTACATATTAAAAATTTTGTTTATTATTTTGCAGCCCATTTTTTGTATCTTGTTTTGGTCAAATTTCTATCTCATTCTTGTTGGTTTGTGTTCATCTTTTATCATTTTGCATCTCATTTCTGTCATTTAATATCTAATTTTTGTAATGCTTTGTATCTTGCTTTTCTCAATTTATGTCTCTTTTTTGCTTTTCAATAATTTTTTGTCATTTTCTGATCTGCTTGTTAGTTTTTCCATCTCACTTTTGTCAACTTGTCTCATTTTTGTCATTTTGCATCTTGCTTTTGTTGATGGGATCACATTTGTCATTTTGTTTATTATTTTTGTCATTTTGCGATCCATTTTTATTTCTTTGTATCTCATTTTTGAAATTGTTCATTCAGTATCTAATTTTTGTGTTTTGTCTTATTTTTGTCATTTTATGTCTCTTTTGGTGTTTCTTTTAGAATCAGACTTTTGTCATTTTGTGTCCTCTTGTTTTGTATCTTGCTTTGGTCAATTTGTGTCTCATTTTTGAGATTTTGTTGCTTATTTTCATGGTGTTGCGTCTCATTGTTGTCGTTTCCACACGTTAAGCCATTCTGCCCACTTCTTTAATCATTCTAGACGGATTTTCTGTGTTTTTTTGCATCTTTTACTTCCATCTCAACCTGTGGTTCTGATTTAATTCTCTTTTAATTTTCATTTCTCTGCTCTAATCATTTGTTTTTACATTAAAGTCCGATGCAGGTGTAATAATCACATGTGAGGCACTAAAAGGGACAAAAACCAGCACATAAATAAAGCATAATTGAGCGAATATCGCTGCGAATCGACAGCCCGGTGTGTGTCTGTGTGAGTGTGAGTGTGTTGTGTGTCTGCAGAGTAATTATAAGGTGCTTCTGTTGACTAATGAGTGCAGTGGGAGGACGTGGAAGTCGATCTTTATGCGGATGGCAGTCGGCTCTAATTTGTTATGATGGCTGCTGCTTCCCAGAGCTGCAGCCCATAATTACACAACCACACACACACACATTAACACACACACTGATCAACATCACGCCAAAGTTCATCCATTAGTTTTAATCTCCTGCGGTCGCCAGCGTCGATACCCGGAGCTGCTCGCTGCTCCACGCTGCCCCCTGTCTGCAGCCGCCGGCCCCTTTTTATTCACCATGGGTTTGTTTTTTACTGAGACGCCTCTAAGGAAACACAACGACCACGACTAGAAGGACAGAGACGAGTCTGGAACGTCTTCAGTTTCTGTTAAAAAGCCAGAAATGGTCCAGAAACCTGCTCTGTTCACTGTTTCTGAACCATGCTGCATTTATTTGATTCATGCAGGAGCTTGGATTTTGACACCTGTCCAGACAAACTTGAAATAGTCCTAAATGTCACAAAATTTGTCCAAAATAACAAAAACCGACTGAAAAATTGTCGAAAATAAATAAAGACGGGTCAAAACTAAAGAAAACAAAAGTCCAAAATGACTGAAACATGTCCAAACCTATTAAAAATTTGTTCACAATGACTCAGAATTTGACTCAAGCTTGAGATTCTTTTGTGTTTTTACAGGATCTGATTAAAGGAAACAGGATATTCTTTTCAAATACAGATATTTATGTACAACCAAACCAGAGGATTTACCTGAAATAACCAGAATCATCCTGATGAAGGCAGAAGCTGATAAAAAATCTGTTAAGAGTAAAATACTAAAGATTTATAGCCCTCTTATAGCGCTGCATGACGACGTATTCATCCGCTCTGCTCACCAACTAGTTCCATGTAACCAGTTCTGACGTAAAGATAAAACGCCATAGGTTGAGGATGTCTCAAACCAAGGACCTTCTGTTAGAAGTACCTGAAAAGTCGCGTTTTTAAAATTTGTTCAATACAGCGGTAAATAAATATAAAAACTAGCTAATTTCCAACTGATTCCAACTCACATGAACAACAGACTAAACAACAAAACATCGACTCACATGACTAAAGGCGTCAATGATTGTAAAACTGCCTGGTGAGGGAAGTCCGGATTGGATTATAGTGGTGCTGTAGTCTAATTTCTGAGTAATCAATGGGGAGTCTGAGGTATTTATTCTCAACCTGAACTCACATGATCAACAAACGGCGACTCGCACGACTAAAAGTGTAAACGATAGTCAAACCTCCTGGTGAGGGAGTTCCAGACAGCATCGTAAGTACCTGATAAGTGTTGAAACACCTTCAGGGACCATAAAGAAGTCCAGCTGTTCCTACCTGCTGGCGTCCGGTCCGGGTTTGAGGCGTCCCTGAGCGTTGGCCTCCCAGACGCTGTTGGCCAGCTCGTTGCCGATGGCCGACATGACCTTGATGAGCTCCAGGGGCCACTCGTCCAGGTCCAGGGACCGGACCCTTGACAGGTGGGTCCCCAGGTTCCTGTGGATGCCTGAGCACTCGATGCAGATCAGGGCCCCGAGGTTCAGACTCGCCCAGTCCGGGTCTGAGGAGACAAGTTTGGGTGTTAGATGATGAACTTTACGCCCAACAGGAAGACTCCACTGAGATGTCTGGTTTTAGATCTGGAGCTAGGAATTCTGGGTAAGTGTAGACATTTTAAAGGAAAACAAAGCAGGATGTCCCCCAACAACTGGTTTGGAGTTTTTACTACTGACTGTATTTAACACTGGAAAAACATTTAGTCTTTAAGGTCCTCATTGTGTTCATTTTCTTACTATTTAAACTGGAAATCAAATGAAGAAATCTTGCATAGCAGTGTTTTGGGGATTTCCTTTGTCTTTAAGGTCCTGATTCTGTTAATTTACGATAAAAACATACTGGAAATCAAAAGTTATGGTCAGAATTGATGTTAGTTAAAAGATTTACTCAGTGAAAAGTGGAAAATTATTAATATATAACATTTTTGTTTTTAAGGTCCTGACTGTGCATTTTACCATGTAAAAACTGGAAATCAAAATTTCTGATGAGGACTGATGTTAGTTAAAAGACTTATTCACTGAAAAGTGGAAAACAACTTATAACAATTCCATTTTTTACACTGATATTTTTGTCGTTAAGGACTTGAGTGACTTAGCACTAATTAAATGAAAAATAATCAATATTTTGTGTTTCATTAAAATAAAACAACAACAGTGACATCATGTAAACCAGTTTTCATTTAAAGGGTTAAAATCCTGAAAAAATTCTATTTATTTGCTAGCTATAATCGATGAAAATGTAAAATAATACAAATAAATCATGATTCTATTGTTGTCTTTAAGGTACTAAGCTTTATTTGACTAAACCTGCATCATCCACTCTGTGTTTTTATATATTAATTTAAATTTAAATAATAATTTTTAGATTTTAAAGTTCGTTTAAACTCACTCTGGGCTTCACAGTCGGCACAGCGACCGTTTCCTCGGATACTTCTGATGGACTGCAGAGCCATGGCCTCCGTCTGGCTCGTCAGACGAGACTGAAACGAGAAAATTAAGAAAAAATATTCACTTCTGCAACCTCTCTCCGGTTTCTGGTGTTTACAGAGAATAGTTTTACCATCTACTTTAGTATTTAAGGCCCTGATTGTTTCTTTATGATGTACAGATGTGAATAAAATGTGCAAAAAATATGAACAAAACATGCAAAAACTATAAATAAAATATGATAAAATGTGAATGAAATGTGCAAAAAAATTTGAATCCAAAAAAATTTGAATCAAATGTGCAAAAAATATATGCAAAAACGTGAATAAAATGTGTAAAAAAAACATGTGAATTACGTGCAAAAAATTATTTAAATGTGCAAAAAATATTGAATAAAATGAGCAAAAAATGTAAGTAAAATGTGCAACAATTGTTTAAAAATATAAAAAAAGTAATATAAAGTTTGGATGCTTGTTGGATTTACTCAATGAAAGCAGGAATTAATATGAATATAAATTTAAACATCTTTCTGTAGCATTAAAATGTCTGACGAGGGATTTAAAGACGACATTATAAGTGCTTTTTAGTATAGTAATATTAAGTAATTGTGTTTTCTCAGACTCAGAATGATGCTGTTGAAATCTGTAAAATGAATTATAAATATGTGGATATAAAGACTGTATTCTAAGCGTCTGATTAGTGGCGTCTGAAATCTCTAACTGTGGTTTTGATTTTTTTCCTTCGATATGTTCCATATAAAATCTGCTGAAATCTGTAATTTTAATTCCAAACAGTCAAACTGAGCTGTTTAAACGCTGACAGAAGGTTTATTTTCAGGTATTTTATTTCTTATCGTTGAGGTTAAATTTAGTGGGAACCAACGTTTGACTCTTAGAAGGAACAGAACGAGAAGAAACGGAGGAAGAGCCCGAGGCGTCAACACAGCGACTCGACTCAGGTGGAAAATAACATCAGTAATTGGTATTTTATAATTATGTGAGCGGCTCGTTCACTCTCCATGCAGCTCCTGGTTTATAAACGTAAAGATCTGAACTAGTTCTCAGTTTATCTGGCTGTTTCTACTAGATCAGGAATCTAATGCTGATAAATTAGCTGCTAGAAAACTGAAAGGTTCTTGGTCCAAACTCACATTCTTTATTTCTGTTTGTGGAAAACAAAATATTTCATGACATATATCTGACTTTTTGGTTCAGAAAACCAGGACCCACCTTGTTCTTGCTGCTCTCACAGGACTGCAGACTGGCCAGGATCTGGCTCTCGATCACCTGAACCCAGGCGTCTCGTTCTTCGTACGAAGTCGCCTCAAAGTGCCACGACTGACCGGTCAGAGACACGATGGTGAACTCAAAGTTCTCCTCTTGTTCTGGAGGAGAAAAAATAGAGTCCAGGGTCAGAACAAGAACCAGAACCAGAACCAAACCAAACAGACACCAGCAGAAGATCAGGAAATCTAACTAGTTTTGGACCAAAATGTCCTTTTTACTTTTGCTTAAATTAAAAACAACAAAACTACGAAGAAAATGTTTAAAAAATCTGACTAAAACGCGTAAAAATGGTCTGAAAAATATTAAATTCTTTTGAAACAATTATGAATAAAACATTTAACATATATGAAAAAAAACTTTAAAATCTCCTAAAAATATGAATTTAAAAAATGCATGAAATGTCTAAAAAAATTAATAGATGTGCAAAAAATGGATAATTAAAAAAAACAAAAAACAGTTTGATCAATATTGTGCATAAAATGAAATTGCCTTCTGTCTTAAATTGTTTTAGTACTTAAAATTTTGCATTTTAAAAATACATTTGAATTAAAAATGTTAACAAAAAATGAAGTAAATTGTGGAAAAAATATGTATAAACTATGTAAAAAAAAAAACAAAAAACGAATAAATGCCCCAAAAAAATGTAATAAAATATCTGTACAAATCTGAATAAAATGTGCAAAATATGAAAATAGTGTAAAAAATGAATAAAATTGTTTTTTAAAATATTGACAAAATGTCTGAATAATACAAATAAATTGCACAAAAAAATGAAAAAAAAATGTTGAATAAACTCTCTTTTCCTTTATAGAGTTCAAAAGTTCCTCATTTAGAAGCTTCGCTCGTCTATTTTCTTGTTTGATATCTTGATATCCTCATTTAACAGATGATTTTGTTATTAGATTTGTGTTGTGTGAAGTGTTTAAGAGGTTTTCTTGGTTTCTAACTGAGAAATGTGAAGAATTCCTGGAGAATAAAGGAGGTTTTGTTCAGTTCAGGCAGGTTTGGTCTGAAGACACCTGTTGAGCTGAGTGGCCCCTGAAGCCATGATGACAGGAAGTTCCCTAACCCTGGAGGTCAGCAGCTACAATCAGAGACATGTGGACGGTTTACCCACAATCCTTAGAGGTTAACGGGATGATCAGGGGTCTGTTAGAAGGTTTAGAAGGAGTCACAGTACCATTAATCACGAAGTTTAGAAGGAGTCACAGTACCACTAATCAGGAGGTTTACAAGGAGTCACAGTACCACTAATCAGGAGGTCTAGAAGGAGTCATAGTACCACTAATCAGGAGATACAGAAGGAGTCATAGTACCACTAATCAGGAGTCATAGTACCACTAATCAGGAGGTTTATAAGGAGTCATAGTACCACTAATCAGGGGGTATAGAAGGAGTCATATTACCACAAAACAGGAGTCATAGTACCACTAATCAGGAGATACAGAAGGAGTCATAGTACCACTAATCAGGAGTCATAGTACCACTAATCAGGAGGTTTATAAGGAGTCATAGTACCACTAATCAGGAGGTCTAGAAGGAGTCATAGTACCACTAATCAGGAGATACAGAAGGAGTCATAGTACCACTAATCAGGAGTCATAGTACCACTAATCAGGAGGTTTACAAGGAGTCACAGTACCACTAATCAGGAGGTATAGAATGAGTCATAGTACCACTACTCAGGAGATACAGAAGGAGTCATAGTACCACTAATCAGGAGGTACAGAAGGAGTCATAGTACCACTAATCAGGAGGTACAGAAGGAGTAATAGTACCACTAATCAGGAGATTTAGAAGGAGTCATAGTACCACTAATAAGAAGGTACAGGAGGAGTCATAGTACCACTAATCAGGAGGTATAGAATGAGTCATAGTAACACTAATCAGGAGGTCTAGAAGGAGTCATAGTACCACTAATTAGGAGTCATAGTACCACTAATCAGGAGGTCTAGAAGGAGTCATAGTATCACTGATCAGGAGGTCTAGGAGGAGTCATAGTACCACTAATCAGGAGGTATAGAATGAGTCATAGTACCACTAATCAGGAGGTCTAGAAGGAGTCATAGTACCACTAATCAGGAGTCACAGTACCACTAATCAGGAGGTCTAGAAGGAGTCATAGTACCACTAATCAGGAGGTCTAGGAGGAGTCATAGTACCACTAATCAGGAGGTCTGGAAGGAGTCATAGTACCACTAATCAGGAGGTTTATAAGGAGTCATAGTACCACTAATCAGGAGGTTTATAAGGAGTCATAGTACCACTAATCAGGAGGTCTAGGAGGAGTCATAGTACCACTAATCGGGAGGTCTGGAAGGAGTCATAGTACCACTAATCAGGAGGTTTATAAAGAGTCATAGTACCACTAATCAGGAGGTTTATAAGGAGTCATAGTACCACTAATCAGGAGGTTTATAAGGAGTCATAGCACCACTAATCAGGAAGTACAGAAGGAGTCATAGTAGTACTAATCAGAATGGTGTGAACCTGTCCAGAACTACCACAGTGAATGCATAGTCCTGACAGTAAAACATGGAGGAGGGAGTGTGATGATATTGATATGGTATGACATTAACAGATGAACCATGAATGCCAGAGGACATATCAAACCCCAAAACAACCACAAAGAGACACATAAAGAACCCATAAAGTTGAAAACACACTCAAAAAGACACAAAATGACGACGAAGAGACACAGAAAGACGCAAAATGACCACAAAAAGACATAAAAAGACGCACAATGATGAAAAAAAGACGCAACTTGACAACAAAGAGACACAAAAAGATGCAAAATGACCACAAAAAGAAATAGAAGGAGCAGATAAAGTTGAAAAACAACCACAAAAAGACACAAAATAACCACAAAAAGATGCAAAATGACAACAAAATGATGAAAACAGCAGGGTTGATGAGTTGGACCACCACAATGGATGCACAGTCCTGACAGTGAAGCGTGATGGTTAAACAGGAATATAGGAAAAAAATTTACAAAAAATATGAATAAAATGTTGATAACGTATATTAATGTTAAAATGTTTCTCTTATTTTTTATCAGAATATTTAGTTTTTTAAGTCAAAACAAACCTAATAAAAGTTGACATTTATTAGCGCTGATGCTAACTGTGAAACCCTCCGTGTTTTTGTGCGTTAGCTTGGTCGTGCTACATGTTAGCGGCCACATTTGGAAGCCATCAGATCAGACTGAGGGCAGCTTCTGTTTGCAATTACCCCGGTGAGGGGTAAGAGGGGGGAGGAGGGGTAATAGCTCCATCAAAGGGCGCCCCAGAATTCCCAGGATTCCTGGGTTTCCTGTGAAGCCGCTCAGTAATCGCCGGAGCAGCCGATCGTGACGAAGTTTAATCAGTCGAGTCGCTGCTCTAATTGGCAGCGTCTCGTTTGGGATAATCAATGAACAGGAGGACGCCTGAGGCCGGACCGGGAAGCTCCAGGATCAAACACCAGAAACACCTTTTCTGTCCGGAGATTAAAGTTCTCATCTCTGAGCTGCTCGAGGCGCCAAAGAACCGGCCGGCAAGTTCATTAAAACCCAAGTTCACAGGTTAAAACCGAAAACCAAGCAAATGTTTCAGCTTTTTATCCACCACAGGAGCAAAGTTTATTATCAGGACCGGAGATTTCAGCTCATCCAGCCTGGAAAACCTCGTTTAACTGGAATTATTATCAAATGACCTGCCAATGAGTCGAGCTGCAGAGGACACAAAATGAGCTATAAATGAGAAGAAAATGGAAAAAAAATGCCAATAAAATGCTTAAAAATGCAAAGAAAACGTACAAAAATATGAATAAAACGTACATAAAGTTCTGAATAAAATGTGCAAAAAAAGAAATGAAATGTGCAAGAAAACATTAATAAAAAGTGCAAAAAAATAAGAATAAAATGCACAAAAATAGAAATACAATTAGCAAAATATATGAATAAAATGTGCCAAAAATACAAATAAAATGTGCAAAAAATGCGAATAAAATGTGCAAGAAATTCTAAATAAAATGTGCAAAAAATATAAATAAACATGCAAAAAAATACAAATAAAACTTGCAAAAAATATGAATAAAATGTGCATTGTGTTGCTGTTTTAACATATATTTTATTCATATTGTTTGTGAATTTAAAAAAATATTTATTTTTTTGCACTTCTTAATTGAACTGTTTTGCACCTTTAATCGATATTTTTGCACTTCTAATTGACATTTTTGCACCTTTTTTATATTTGCACCTTTAATTGATCTTTGTTGCACCTTTAATAGTTGATATTTTCTGCACCTTTAATTGCTGATATTTTTTTGCACCTTTAATTGTTGATATTTTTTGCACATTTAATTGACATTTTTTGCACATTTTTCCACATTTATTGAGATTTTTTCCCATTTTCTTCCCAATTTCTGCTCTTGTTAAATCCTCGGATGATCTACAGGTTCAAAAAAACATTCTGATTTTAAAAACGTAGATTTTTTTAAATGTTTCCGTGCAGAAATGAAGCCTAACGAAGGACGAACTGCTCATGAAGCAGCTCTGAATCACGGCCACTGAGCCCTGCAGGGTCAAGCATCCCATCATAATTAAATTCCCATGATTCTCTGTTTTCAGGGTGGGGGAGGGGAGGGGGGGCGGCTTGACAATTATGGAAACCAACAATCCAGAAAGGCCTCGAATTAAACGCTGCTCCTGGATTTAAATGGTGCACGACGAGCAACGAAACGAGAAACCACCCCGACCCAAACGAACCCGGCGGGGAGTCAAACGACACGACGTTTAGTCTGATTTAACGTCAGCAGTGGAGAAAATCTGCTTTTTAGACGGTTTTACATTCTAGTTTTACCTCTAATGGAGGATTTTACTCTCAAATATTAACTTCAGGAGGTGGTGGAGACCAAAAATGGAGCTAAAACTAAGTAAATATTGGACTTAAATTCATCATTTGGACACAAAAATTAAGAATTGTGTTGGTTTGTAGCTGTATTTGTCAATTTATTAACATTATCAGTGGAGAAAATTACATTTTTAGCCTGTTTTAGTTGCTGATTTGAGGTTTTACTGGAGGGTTTAGCTGCTAATTATCCAGACATTTACCTTCAGGCGGTGGTGGAGACCAAAAACGGAGCTAAAAGACGATATCAAATTCTGAGTGAAAAAAACTAAGTTGCAAATCTAAAGTTGTATTTGTCTGAATTTTACATTATCAGTAGAGAAAATTTGCTTTTTAGCTTCTTTTAGTTGCTAAGTTTAGGTTTTACTGGAGATTTTTACTGCTAATAGTCCAGATATTTACGTTCAGGAGGCGGTGGAGACCAAAAATGGAGTCAAAACAAAGAAAATATTGCTCTTAAATTCATCATTTGGAACATAAAAAATAAGAATCATGTTAGTTTTCAGCGGCTGGATGTGAAAAATATGGTTTCAAATTATGTATTTGTCTATTTTTTAACATTATCAATCGAGAAAATTAGCTTTTTGGCCTAGTTTAGCTAGTAGTTTTACATGAAATAGAGGATTTTACTGTCAAATATTGTCTTCTGGAGGTGGTGGAGACCAAAAGTAGAGCTAAGAGAAAGAAAATATTAAACCGCGAGGGGAAAATTTAAAAAGTTGCACATTGTACGTCTATTTTTAATGTTATATGCGTAGAAAATTTGCTTTTTAGGCTCTTTGAGCTCCTAGTTTTAACTTTTTAACAGCTAAAAAGCCAAAATATTGCCTTCTGGAGGTGGTGGAGACCAAAACTGGAGCTAAAATAAAATAAACATTGGAATTTTGCTGCCCCCAAGTGGAAAAAAAAAAAAAATTGCCCATCTAAAGCTATATTAGTCTTGTTTATCAACATTATCAGTAACTGCCATTTTAGATCCATTTTAAGTCACTATGGACTCATTTTAGAAAGATTCTTGTCATTCTGAATACTTTTATAGTCAGTTTCGACTAATTTAGACTAATTCTGGACACTTCAAGTAATTTTGGACAGATTTTTGTTATTTTGGACACATTTAGACTCATTCTGACAATTTACTGTCACACTGGACAATATTTGAGTGGTTCTGAATGAATTTCAAGTCATTTTGGACGATTATTTTGTCATTAGGACACTTTTAAAGCGAGTTTAAACAAATCTAGAGTTATTCTGGGGAACTTATGAGTAACTTTAGACAAGTTTCTGCCATTTTAGATCCATTTTAAGTCAGTATGGACTCATTTTAGAGAGATATGTCATTTTGAACACTATTAAAATTAGTTTCAACTAATGTAAAGTAATTTTGGACATATTTGAAGTCATTATGGACAATTATTCAGTAATTTTGGACAGATTTTTGTTATTTTGGATACATTTTAAATCAAATTTTGACTCGCTATGATAATTTATTGTCACAGTGGACAATATTTGAGTGATTCTGGATGAATTTCAAGTCATTTTGGATGATTATTTGCTATTTCAGCTGTATTAAATCATTACATTTCACATCTTTTGACTCACTTTGGACAAATTCTGTTATTTTAGACACTTTTAAAGTCCCTTTGGATAATTTATCATCCATTTAGACCAACTCTGGGTCACTTTACACCCATTTGAACCCATTTTGTCTGATTTACTGTCACATTAAATGCTATTTGAGTGGTTCTAGGTGAGTTTCCGTCCCTGTTTGGACGGCGGCCCACCGTCCTGGAATAAACGCTTGTTTACGGCCACGTTTAGCTGCAGTCGGAGGGTAAACGTATGCGGTGCAGGTAATTACGGCGCCTCGCTCTCGGCTACTGTTCTGACATTCGCTCGCTGAGCGGCGGCATCGAGGCAATTTGTGAACTCTGACACCGGCAACCTTTCCCACAACAAACCAACAGCGAGCGTTTCCACAAATTAAAGCTAAATGTCAGCGCACACGGGATTATTACAGCATTAATAACCTGGAAACGTCACGTGACACGCCCAGCACACGCGTGTTCAGAGAAACCAGACTCACACCGACGCACCCAGCGACCAATCAGGTGGTGATCTGCAGTCACATGACCCTGATGCAGAGACAGGTTTCACCGTGTGGAGTGGATCCTCTACAATTTATCATCGTTTTGGTCCTTTCATGTCTCATTTTGTCTCATTTACCTCATTTTGTGTCTCATTTTGTCTCATTTAGCGTCATTGTATAAATTTTGTCTCATTTCTTGGATTGTCGTGCCTTGTTTCCCTCATTTTGTGTCTCATTTTTCTCATTTTGTGTGTCATTTTCCAAATTTTGTCTAATTTTTCTCATTTTCCTAACACTGTGTTTCATTTTCCGAATTTTTTGTCTAATATTCCTAATATTGTGTCTCATTTGTCTCATACAATGTCTTGTTTATCTCATTTTGTGTCTTGTTTTTTGGATTTTGTGCCTCCTTTTCCAAATTTTATCTCATTCAGTGCATGTTTTTGGTTGTTTTGTGTCTCATTTTCCGAACATTCTTTTTCAGGTTTAGTATTTTGTTTCCCTCATTTTGTCAAATTTTTCTCCTTTTGTCTCATTTTTCTAATCTGGTGTATGTTTTTGCTTGTTTTGCATTACATTTCCCTCATTTCATGTCTTATTTTTCTTATTTTCTGAATATTTTGTCTCATTTTTCTCATTTTGTGTCTTATTTTCCAAATATTGTGTCTCATTTTCCTCATTTGGTGTCTAATTTTTGTCCTTTTGTGTCAGATTTTTTTCATTTAGTCTCATTTTCGTAATATTTTGTCTCATTCTTCTAATTCAGTGTCTCACATGTCATTTTGTGTTTTGTGTTGTTTCATGTCTCGATTATCTCATTTTGTGTCTCATTTTGTCTCAGTTTTCACATTTTGTGTCACATATTTCTCATTTTGTCTCATTTTCCTCCTTTTGTGTCATTTCTAAATTTCGTCTCATTTTTCTCATTTTGTGTATGTTTTTGGTTGTTTTGTGTTACATTTCCCTCACTTCATGCCTCATTTTTCTCACTTTCCAAATATCTTGTCTCGTTTTTCTGATTTTGTAACTCATTATCTTAATATTGTGTCTCCTTTTTCTCATTTGAAGTCTCATTTATCTCATTTTGTGTCTCATTTTTCAGATTTTGTCTCATTTAGCCTAATTTATTTTATGTTTTTGGTTGCTTTGCTTTGCTTCACTCACTTTGTGTATCATTTTTCTTGTTTTATGTCACGTTTTTGCCATTTAGCATCTCAAAAGTCATTAGAGGTGAATATAAAGTGGTTGTGAGGAGTTTATGGAGAACTTTTTGTACTTTCGGGCTGTCCGGTTTGAGCCGCTGTGGGTCGGAACCCCGTTGTTTTTTTTTTTTTACCTTCGTCGTCATGGAGACTGTTGGCGTAAACGCTGCGAAGGCTACCGACATGGTTTAGTTTCCACGCTCTACGCCTGGCTGCTGGCGGGAAGAAAACAAGGAGAGGGAGTAAAAAACAGAGGACCAGGAGGTAAAGAGAGAAGACAGGTGTCAGAAACCAGGTGAGAGGTGGGCGGGGCCAAAGAACATGACAGACACGTCCGTTAAGAACAAACATCCTCATCAGATGTCAGTTTTAACTAATTCATCCAGATTGCTGGATCATCATCTTTTTGTGTCATTTTGTTCTCTTTTTTTGCACCTTTTTGTCTTATTTTTGATCGTTCTTATCTAACTTTTGCACATTTCTGTGTCATTTTTTCACCTTGTTAGATAATTTTGTCAATTTTTTACACCTTTTTCTCTAATTTTGGACATTTTGTATAAATTTCACAAAATTTTGTATCATTTTTGCACCTTTTTGTTTTATTTTTGTATAATTTTTGTACCTTTTTAATCGTTCTTGTCTAATTTTTACCCCTTTGTGTCACCTTTGCACCTTTCTGTATAGTTTTTGCAAACTCTTGTCTCCTGTTGCACAATTTTGTAATTTCTGCTCTCTTTTGTCTTATTTTTGCACCTTTCTGAGGGATTTTGACTCTTTTTTTGCAGTTTTTAAATTCACTGTGGATCATTTTGTGAGTTTATGGCTCTTTTTGGAGAATTTTTGACATTTTCTGAGTGATTTTAGACCAATTTCGTGTCATTAAAACATGGAATAAAGTGATTCGAGGAAATGTTAACATTTTATTGAGTTCGGAGGTATTTTAACAGATTTTTATGTCATTTTGAACAATTATGCAGTAGTTTCTCTACAATTCTTGACTCATTTTTACAGGATCTGGTTAAACCGAACTTTGGTATAAATTCCTGGTTTTCAGGTTAAATTAGTTTGATTTTCCTGATTATTCAGGTCCAGCAGGAGGAATTAAAGGTGCAGCGTCGCCGGTTTGTTTTATTTGCTGAGATTCTGACCTTTCCTAAATTATTCGCTCGATGGAAACAAGCTTGGTAACATTTAAAGCGCCGCCGCCGTTTCGTCTTCTGCAAATGTTGGTTTGGTTTCTTGCCGTCGCCGCGGGCAACCAGCGTCACGGCGGCGTGGAGGTCGGAGGTCGAGGAGAAACAATCAGAGCTGGATGTCGACGGCGAGACCTTTATTTATTTCTGCTGCTTTCATTCAGTCCAGAACGAGACGGAAAAGATTTAGTTTCATCCAAAATAAAACCATAAAACTGGTTTTAGTGCTGCTGAGGATGGAACTGATCATTCAGGGTCCATGTTTCCTCATCAGCAAACAAACTGACGACACAATAAGGTGCAAAAGACACTAAATTACTATCATTTTGTGTCATTTCGCATCGTTTCTTGTTTTTGCATCTTTTTACATGTATTTTGTTATTTTTGTGGAATTTTGTCTCGTTTTTGCATTATTTTCTGTTATTTTGTGTCACTTCTTAGCATTTTTTGCATAATTCGTCTTGTCTTAGCACCTTTTTGTCTCATTTATGAATCCTTTTATTTTTGAGTTTATTTTATTTTTTATTTTGTCTTTCTTCATATTTTGTATATTTTTGCATCTTTTTATTTATTTTTGCATCCTTTTGCATAATTTTTGCATTTTTTGAGCCATTTTGTCTTTTTTGCTGTACTTTTTGTGTCATTTTTACACCTTTCTCTGTAATATTGTCTCATTTCTCCTCAGTTCTGTCTCATTTTTAACCTTCTTTTCTCATTTTTGCTTTTTTTGGTAATATTTTGTCTATTTTTAGTGTCATTTTTGTACAATTTTGTGCCATTTTTGCCTCATTTTGCACATTTTTGCAAATTTTGGTGTCATTTTTGCACTATTTTGACTCATTTTGCACATTTTTGTGTAATTTTTGCATGATTTTGTCATTTATCTCATTTTTGCACAGTTTTGTCTCATTCTGCACATTTTTTGTCCAATTTTTTCAGATTTTGTTTCATTTTGCACATTTTTGTTTCAATTTTTGCACAGTTTGTATCATTTTGCACATCTTTTCTTAATTTGTGCACATTTTTGGTCTCATTTTTGCATATATTCTGTGTATATTCTGTGCATATTTTGTGTATATTCTGTATATATTCTGTGTATATTCTGTGTATATTTTGTGTATATTCTCTGTATATTTTGTGTATATTCTGTGTATATTCTGTATATATTCTCTGCATATTTTGTGTATATTTTGTGTATATTTTGTGTATATTCTCTGTATATTCTGTGTATATTCTGTGTATATTTTGTGTATATTCTCTGTACATTTTGTGTATATTCTGTGTATATTCTGTATATATTCTGTGTATATTTTGTGTATATTCTCTGTATATTTTGTGTATATTCTGTGTATATTCTGTGTATATTTTGTGTATATTCTGTGCATATTCTGTGTATATTTTGTGTATATTCTGTGCATATTCTGTGCATATTTTGTGTATATTTTGTGTATATTCTGTATATATTCTGTGTATATTCTGTGCATATTTTGTGCATATTCTCTGTATATTCTGTGTACATTTTGTGTATATTTTGCGTATATTTTGCGCATATTTTGCATATATTTTGCGTACATTCTCTGTATATTCTGTGTATATTCTGTGTATATTCTGTGTATATTTTGTGTATATTCTGTGCATATTTTGTGTATATTTTGTGTATATTCTGTATATATTCTGTGTATATTCTGTGCATATTTTGTGTATATTCTGTATATATTCTGTGTATATTCTGTGTATATTCTCTGCATATTTTGTGTATATTTTGTGTATATTTTGTGTATATTCTCTGTATATTCCGTGTATATTTTGTGCATATTCTCTGTATATTCTGTGTACATTTTGTGTATATTTTGCGTATATTTTGCGGATATTTTGCGTACATTCTCTGTATATTCTGTGTATATTTTGCGTACATTCTCTGTATATTCTGTGTATATTTTGTGTATATTCCGTGTATATTCTGTGTACATTTTGCGTATATTTTGCGTATATTCTGCGTACATTCTCCGTATATTCTCTCTGTGCAGCTGCTGGCTTTACTGCCTCCATTCTTCAGCCGGGGAGCTTTAAGTGAAATATTATAAATAATCCAGCGTATTGAAATCTTTTATCAGCTGTGTCACTTTCATTATTCAATAAGCGATCAGTAACAGTCGTCCCAATTTAGCCATTAAGCACTGAGCGCGCTCAGTCCGTGAAGGATCGGCGTGTCACGGAGAGCGGCGAGTAATTCATGAGGGGGAACCGCCCTCCGTGAGCTGCCCAGGTAGACACACAACCTCAGACACACAACCTCAGACACACAACCTCAGACACACAATGAGTCCTGGAACCGTGACGACGAGGAGAGAAACTCAGATCTTCAGTGCAGAATGACTCAGATAGAATAAACTAAAGAGACGAAAATGACACTAAAATATGAAAAAATAACACAAGTAGACACAAAAACTACATCAAATACCAGAAAAACACAAGCAAGAATGAGTCAAACTGACAAAATGTGCAAAGAATTGACATAAAATAACAGCAAAAACACAAAATTTATCAACTGATGCAAAAATGAGACAAAATGCCAAAAAAATAACAAAGGACATGCAAAAATATGCAAAAACGAGGCAAAAAGACAGAAAAAAATGTGCAAAAATGAGACAAAACATGACAAAAATATGCAAAAACACACAAAAATATGTAAAAACAAGAAAAAATTACATTGAAAAGATACAAGTTCCAAAAATGACACAAAGTTATACAAAAATATGCCCAAAATGACAGAAAATAACTTGAAAAAAAACTTAAAAATTTGAAAAAATACACAAAAAGTGCAAAAATATCAGAAAAAATGCAAAGATGACAAAAAATGTGCAAACGTGACACAAAAACTAAACATAAAGATGCAAAAATGGCACAAACAGATGCAAAAACAAGAAAAAAATATACAAAAAGGTGCAAAAAGGCTCAGACATCACACAAAAATAAACACAATCATGCAAAAATTCCTCAAACTGAAAAGAATATGCAAAAAAATGACAGAAAACACAAAGACACAAAAAACAGAAAATATGTGCAAAAATGACAAAAAATGACCAAAAAAAATCAGAGTATAAAATGTCACCTAACGATGCAAAATGAGAAAAATGGACAAAAATGTGCAAAAATAACGACAAAAAAAGTTAAAAACACCAGAAAAAGATGAAAACGTTGATGTCATTCTGCAGAACTTTGGACAAACATTTGTGTTTCTGGAACATTTTAACTCATTTCGGAGGATTTCTGAGTTGTTCAAAGTCATTTTATCCAGTTATTCTGTTTCATATCTTTATATTTGATCTAACATTAAAATGAGACGTGTAGAACTCAGATCTAACATCAGGTCCTCCTGGAATCCTGATATTCTGGAGACAGAAGGACTGAAACCAGCAGCAGGTCCATCCGTCACCACGACAGCCAATCGCCTGTCAGCTGCTTGTTGCCGCGGTGATGGAGAGACCAACACATCTGCCGACAACATCTGTTCACCAGAGCAGAACCAAGCTGGAGGTTAGGCTGGATCTGGACTGGTTTAGACTGGATCTGGATTGGTTTAGACAGGATCTGGACTGGTTTAGACAGGATCTGGACTGGTTTAGACAGGATGTGGACTGGTTTAGACAGGATCTGGACTGGTTTAGACAGGATCTGGACTGGTTTAGACTGGTTTAAAACTAGTATTTAGACTGGTTCAAACTACAGACTGTAGTATTAGTACATGATTAGTGGTACTATAAACTGTAGTATTAGTACATGATTAGTGGTACTATAAACTGTCGTATTAGTACATAATAAGTGGTACTACAGACTGTAGTATTAGTACATGATTAGTGGTACTATAAACTGTAGTATAAGTACATAATAAGTGGTACTACAGACTGTAGTATTAGTACATGATTAGTGGTACTATAAACTGTAGTATTAGTACATGATAAGTGGAACTACAGACTGTAGTATAAGTACATGATAAGTGGTACTACAGACTGTAGTATTAGTACATGATTAGTGGTACTATAAACTGTAGTATTAGTACATGATTAGTGGTACTATAAACTGTAGTATTAGTACATGATTAGTGGTACTATAAATTGTAGTATTAGTACATGATTAGTGGTACTATAAACTGTAGTATAAGTACATGATAAGTGGTACGGCAGACTGTAGTATTAGTACATGATTAGTGGTACTATAAACTGTAGTATTAGTACATGATTAGTGGTACTATAAACTGTAGTATAAGTACATAATAAGTGGTACTACAGACTGTAGTATTAGTACATGATTAGTGGTACTATAAACTGTAGTATTAGTACATGATTAGTGGTACTATAAACTGTAGTATTAGTACATGATTAGTGGTACTATAAACTGTAGTATTAGTACATGATTAGTGGTACTATAAACTGTAGTATAAGTACATGATAAGTGGTACGGCAGACTGTAGTATTAGTACATGATTAGTGGTACTATAAACTGTAGTATTAGTACATGATAAGTGGAACTATAAACTGTAGTATAAGTACATGGTAAGTGGTACTATAAACTGTAGTATTAGTACATGATAAGTGGTACTACAGACTGTAGTATTAGTACATGATTAGTGGTACTATAAACTGTAGTATTAGTACATGATAAGTGGTACTACAGACTGTAGTATTAGTACATGATTAGTGGTACTATAAACTGTAGTATTAGTACATGATTAGTGGTACTATAAACTGTAGTATAAGTACATGATAAGTGGTACTACGGACTGTAGTATAAGTACATGATAAGTGACATCACGGTGTTTACATACACCTCATGCTGTCTGGTCCTCTGCTAGCGGTGAAGCTAACGTCGCTATCTGACGGACAAAATGGCTGCAGGTTTGAGTCGGTGCATGTAAACAGGAAGCAGGAAGTAGAAAGCAGGAAGTGACGAGATGAAGGGCTGACAGAATGACAGGATGGAGAGATCCTTCCCTCACTGAGGGGAGGAGTCTCAGGCGATCACATGACTGCGTTTCCTAGCCCGGGTCCTGGTTTTAGACGGGTTCTAAACTGGTATTACACTTAGTCTTGGACTGGTTTTATCCAGATTTAAAACTAGGTTTTATACTGGTGTTATACTAGGTTTTGGATTGTTCACAATTGGTTTTGGACTGATTTTAGACTGGTTTAACCCTTGGTTTTATACTGGTTTTAGAAATGGCTTCATACCAGTTTTACACTTAGTCTTGGACTTGTTCTATACTGGTTTAAAACTTGGTTTTGGACTGTTTCTGGACTTGGTTGTGGACTGGATATATGCTGATGTCAACACTTTAGAATGTTTTGGAACCTGTTTAAATTAAATCTCCTTAAAGTGAAACTAAACTCAGTGTCAGCTCAGTTAAAAATAAAACTGACTGTGAAACCACATTGGTGCTACTCTTGGGTGTAGACTGGTTTTAGACTGGTTTTATACTTAGATTTGGACAGGTTTTATATAAAACGTGCCTGTTGTGGTAAATAAATGCTGACATTTGGGAGTCTGTAAGTATACTAAAGGTTGTATGTACCTTATAAAAACAGTGGCCGAAGGTACTTTTAGAAGTCTACTGTACTCGTCGTTGTTTCTGGGGGTGCATTTAGCGGTCGGACCGGGGCGGGGAAAGTGTGAGGCGAGGGGAGGGGAGATGGCGTTACCTTCTGCAGTACCAGAGAGTCCGTCGGCCTTGAAGTTGCTGGTGCTCTTCTTCCTGCGGTGCTTCTTGCGGTTGGCGTGAGGCGACGGCGGCGGCTCCATCTTAGGACTGGTGGTGCTGGAGATACTGGGACTGGAGCAGACCGAGTCTCCCAGACCGGTATCTGGAAAAGAACACAAACAGAACCAGGGTTAGAACCACACCAAGGTCTGGAGAACATGGGGGGAACCAGGAGGCCACATCAAGGTCTGAGGAACATGCGGGGAACCAAGAGGCCACATCAAGGTTTGAGGAACATGCGGGGAACCAAGAAGCCACACCAAGTTCTGGAGAAAATGGGGGAACCAGGAGGCCACATCAAGGTTTGAGGAACATGGGGGGAACCAGGAGGCCACATCAAGGTCTGGAGAACATGGGGGGGAACCAGGAGGCCACATCAAGGTCTGAGGAACATGGGGAAACCAGGAGGCCACACTAAGGTCTGGAGAACATGGGGGGAACCAGGAGGCCACACCAAGTTCTGGAGAACACGAGAGGAACCAGGAGGCCACACTAAGGTCTGGAGAACATGGGGGGAACCAGGAGGCCACACCAAGTTCTGGAGAACACGAGAGGAACCAGGAGGCCACACTAAGGTCTGGAGAACATGGGGGGAACCAGGAGGCCACACCAAGGTCTGAGGAACATGGGGGGGAACCAGGAGGCCACACCAAGTTCTGGAGAACACGAGAGGAACCAGGAGGCCACACCAAGTTCTGGAGAACACGAGAGGAACCAGGAGGCCACACTAAGGTCTGGAGAACACGAGAGGAACCAGGAGGCCACACTAAGGTCTGGAGAACATGGGGGGAACTTGGTGGCCACACCAAGGTCTGAGGAACATGGGGGGGAACCAGGAGGCCACACCAAGGTCTGGAGAACATGGGGGGAACTTGGTGGCCACACCAAGGTCTGGAGAACATGGGGGGAACTTGGTGGCCACACCAAGGTCTGAGGAACATGGGGGGGAACCAGGAGGCCACACCAAGGTCTGAGGAACATGGGGGGGAACGTGGTTTCACGCCTTGTTTTATACTAGTTTTATTCTGGTTTTGCACTGCTATTGTATTTGTTTAATACTTGGTTTTACATTGTTTTATATTGTTCGAACACTTGATTTTATCCTGGTCTTATAATGGTATAATCCTGGTTTTATAAAGGTTCTAATCCTGGTTTAACACCTGATTTAACCCTGGTTCTATCCAGACTCTGCTGCAGGCCTCGCTGGGTGTGATGGATGAACCTCTACAGCAGCAGATCAGTTGAGGGAAGCTGCCGTTGACATTTTGTCTGGTTTTATCCTGGTTTTAAGTCTGGTTTTCTCCTGGTTTAACACTAGTTGTATCCTGGTTTTACGTCTAGTTTTCTCCTGGTTTTTTCCTAGTTTAACACCAGGCTTTTCTCCTGGTTTTTTCCTGGTTTTACGTCTTGCTCTATCCTGGTTCTATCCTGGTTTAACACCAGGCTTTTCTCCTGGTTCTATCCTAGTTTTCTCCTGGTTCTATCCAGACTCTGCTGCAGGCCTCGCTGGGTGTGATGGATGAACCTCTACAGCAGCAGATCAGTTGAGGGAAGCTGCCGTTGACATTTTGTCTGGTCGAAGCAGCACGAGGAGCTGATGGAGGTTCAGGTCCGCACTCGGGGGCCGGGGGGCGAGCGAGCCAATCAGAGCGGGCGGCGGAGTCTCTCTCTCTCTCTGACAGCTGTGACTCGCGGCGGAATAAAATAACATTCAGCTTCCATCAATATCACGGCGGCGGTGGCGGCGCTGACGTGTGCGCCGTGTGCAGATGGAAGCACACGCGTGTGCGGGCGAGCGCTCGGCAGACAGCCCCAAGGACGCCATAACTTATTTTACAACCGTTTAGTCTCAGCTCAAGTGGAAAATGTGACAACTTATCTCTGCTGACAACACGCCGTCCCCGAGCGCACAATTAACCGCTGCGGATTAACGGCCCTCCCATCTGCACGCCGCGCTCCATCCACGTCAAAACCCTCCACAGACACTCTCTGCTTCTTCACGGGTTCTCCCTCTGCAGAACCACCGCCAAGCAGGCTCACACAGCACCACAGAAGAAGAAGAAACAACACACAGCACCACAGAAGAACAACAACACAAACCACCACAGAAGAAGAAGAAACAACACACAGCAGCACAGAAGAAGAAGAAACAACCAAATAAACCACCACAGAAGAAGAAACAACAATACACAGCACCACAGAGGAAGAAACAACAACACACAGCACCACAGAAGAAGAAACAACAACACATAGCACCACAGAAGAAGAAACAACAACACACAGCACCACAGAAGAAGAAACAACAACACATAGCACCACAGAAGAAGAAACAACAACACACAGCACCACAGAAGAAGAAACAACAACACACAGCACCACAGAAGAAGAAACAACACACAGCACCACAGAAGAAGAAGAAACAACACACAGCACCACAGAAGAAGAAGAAACAACAACACACAGCACCACAGAAGAAGAAGAAACAACACACAGCAGCACAGAAGAAGAACAACAACACAAACCACCACAGAAGAAGAAGAAACAACAATACACAGCACCACAGAGGAAGAAACAACAACACACAGCACCACAGAAGAAGAAACAACAACACACAGCACCACAGAAGAAGAAACAACACACAGCACCACAGAAGAAGAAGAAACAACACACAGCACCACAGAAGAAGAAACAACAACACACAGCAGCACAGAAGAAGAAGAAACAACCAAATAAACCACCACAGAAGAAGAAACAACAATACACAGCACCACAGAGGAAGAAACAACAACACACAGCACCACAGAAGAAGAAACAACACACAGCACCACAGAAGAAGAAACAACACACAGCACCACAGAAGAAGAAACAACAACACACAGCACCACAGAAGAAGAAACAACACACAGCACCGCAGAAGAAGAAACAACAACCAAACAAACCACCACTGAAGAAGAAACAACTAAACAAACCACAGAAGAAGAAACAACCAAATCACCATAGAAGAAGAAGGAACAACCAAACAAACCACCACAGAAGAAGAAACAACCACCACGGCCATAATGTACAGAACTAAACGCTAACGCCGCTGTAGGATGGTGGACAACCACCATGAGGACCCAGAAGTTTTATCAAGACTGGTTTTAAACTGGTCTGGACTGGTTTTACACTGGTTTATACTGAATTTACAATGCTTTAGACTAGATTAACACTAGTTTTAGACTGATTTGAACCGGTTCTAAACTGGTTTGGACTGTATTTAAGCTAGGACTGGTTGACATTCATTTTATACTGGATTAGACTGGATCTACACTGGTTGTACACAGGTTTATGCTGGTTTTACACTGATTTGGACGAGACTTACAGTGGCTTGGATTGGTTTGTATTGGAATAACAGCGGTTTTGACTGATTTTAAAGTGGTTCTAGACTAGTTTGGACTGTAATAAACTGCTTAGGACCGGTTTAGACTAGTTTGTATTTATTATATTCTAGTTTAGACTGGTTGTAAGCTGGTTTGGAACTGGTTTAAGGCTTATTTGGACTGTATACAAACTGTTTAGAACTGGTTTAGACTGGTTGATTTGTTATCCTTTCGGTCTGGTTTGTACTTGGTATTCAGTTTGGTTTTGGACTGGTATTGAACAGATTTGAACTGGTTTCTAGCTTGGCTGTAGACTGGTTTTTAAAGATGCTTATTATAATTTTGCATGAATGCATCAGTAAGCTGGTTTGCCAACTGCTATTAAAACTCAATTTCTGATTATTTCACCCGTTTGTATCACAACTATATTCATTTATTGCAGGATTTTATTGGTTCTGTGCTTTTAGTCGGCTGGAGTAATTTTATTTTTAAATGCTGCATTGTTGAAGCACTTCATACAGATTATCATACACATTATTATTATTATTATTATTATTATTATTATTATTATTATTATTATTATTATTATTATTATTGTCTATATTTTAATCAAATATCCTGCCTAAACCTCTGAAACCATCTGCTAGCTGTGTGGTGAGCTGCATTCTTCCACAAAGCTAAAGCTAATTAAGCTAACTAATCACTAATGAAGAGCAGTGTAAACAGTCCAGGTCTGTCTTTTTTCATTTTTTTAGATTTTAAAACACAACATGAATCTCATCTGTCTCGTTTTTAAGAGCCCTGAAAGCAGAATTCATGGCTTCATTATCATTTTTAAGGACAATTAAGAGGCTAATTTAGCATAAATTAATTTTTAAGGATCTGTGGGGACCTTGGAAGAGCGTCCTCGCAGCGATAGGAACACCGGTTTGGCCCCTGGGAGCCCGTTTGAAAGCGTTTCACAGCTTTAAACGTTATTTGAAGGAGGCTGCGGCCCGACGGCGGAGCTGTCAGTCAAGCTTATCGTCACGGCAACACACACGGTGTGACAGCTGTCAGTCTTAGTGTGTGTTTGTGCGGTGTGTACCACTTCACAACTACCTGCGGCGCGCACACACCAACACACACATCAGCGTTACAGTCGGATCAATGGCTGACAAATGACGGGGCCCCTCACAGAGCTCTGCAGTGGGGCCCACAGAGCCCCACCATGGAGCTGCACCACAAGGCCTGTGCTGACCACGGTTCATATAAACTGGTTAGGACTCATTTTATATTGTTCTAGTCTGGATTTACACTGGTTTTAGGTTGGATTTATCCTAGTTTAGACTGGTTTTATATTTGTTTGGACTGGTTTTACCCTGGTTTAGACTGGTTTTATATTGGTTTGGACTTGTTTAAGACTGGTTTTGACTGGATTTAGACTGTTTAAGACTGAATTTACCCTGGTTTTAAACTGGTTTGGACTGGATATACACTGGTTTAGACTGGGTATATATTGTTTTAGACTGGTTTAGACTGTTTAAGACTGGATATACCATTGTTTAGACTAGTTTTATATTAGTCTGGATTGGATTTAGTAGATTTAGACTGGTTTGGACTGGATTTAGATGGGCTTGGATTGGATTTGTATGGGTTTGGTCTAAATTAAAACTGGTTTAGACTGGTTATTTATTAGTGTGGACTGGATATAGAGTGGTTTTATAGTGGTTTAGACTGTATAGTAACTGGTTAGCATCAAAATCAGCACACACATTATCGTTACAGACAGAGCAATGGCGGACAATTGATGAGCTCCCTCATGGAGCTCCACATTGAGGCCCTCCGAGCCCCACCCTCGAGCTGCACCACCAGGCCCAGGTGACCGACTGACCTGTGCTGACTCCGGAGTTTGCGATGACGGTGGCGTCGGTCCACTGGTCGGCACTGGAGACGGAGTACGAGCGTTGGTGCATCCCTTCGAGGCCACCGCGACTGTTGAAGGAAACCAAGCTGACGCCGCTAGCCATCTGAGATGCCGACGAGCTGCTGGTCACCGAACCTAGCAAAGTTTAGATAAAATGATCGTTAAACCACAGAAGAAATATCTGTAACACATATAAATCAACCCATATTCTAATAAAAATACAGTCAGAACAGAAAAAAAAGAATAAACAGGTACACATATCATGAGCGTAATCAACATAAAACTGACGTTAGCTTGTTTGTATAAATGGGACAGGAAATGTATTTGTGCTTCTGCCTGTAATTATTTATATTAAAATCACTTAAATACAGTTTAAAAAAATGATAGCGTGCAGTTTAAATGCAGCAAATCCCATAAGCTAGTGAGAGTTGCTAAGCTAACCACCTTTAGCAGGTGTTTAAGCTAAAAAAAAAATCAACAGCGAAACTTAGCTTTAGTTTTAGCTAATGCTAGCTGCTTCTATTTCTCCAGCCAGCATTTTTATTGATAAAGTCTTTTTACGCTAGCTGCATAGCTCGCGGTCTTCATATTACTGTGACTGTGTAGTTAGCTTCACTCAATGACTTCAGCTGTTTAACTGTCTTCTTTAAATGATTTTGGCTGTGCAGTTAGCTTCTTTATATGCCTTTAGTTGTGTAGTTAGCTTCTGTCTATGACTTTAGCTCTGCAGCTAGCTTATTCTCTATGACTTGAGCTGTGTAGTTAGCTTCTCTCTCTGACTTTAGCTGTGCAGTTAGCTTCTGTCTATGACCTTAGCTGTGTAGTTGGCTTCTGTCTATGACTTTAGCTGTGTAGTTAGCTTCTCTCTATGACTTTTGCTGTGTAATTAGCTCTCTTCCATGACTTTAGCTGTGTAGCTAGCTTCTCTCTATAACCATAGCTGTGTAGTTAGCTTCTGTCTATGACTTCGGCTTTGCAGTTGGCTCTTTTCTAAGGCTTTAGTTGTGTAGTTAGCTACTTTATATGACTTTAGCTGTTTAATTAGCTTCTTTCTATGACATTAACTGTGTAGCTAGCTGTGTTTATGACCTTAGTTGTGTAGCTAGCTCGTTTTTATACTTTTAGTGCAGTCTCCCCATCCTCCTCCAGTCTCCCCCAGTCTCCCCGATCCTCTCCCATTCTCCCCATCCTCCTCCATTCTCCCCATCCTCCTCCATTCTCCCCATCCTCTCCCATTCTCCCCCATCCTCTCCCATTCTCCCCATCCTCCTCCATTCTCCCCCATCCTCTCCCATTCTCTCCCATTCTCCCCATCCTCCTCCATTCTCCCCATCCTCCTCCATTCTCCCCATTCTCCTCCAGTCTCCCCCATCCTCTCCCATTCTCCCCCATCCTCCTCCATTCTCCCCATCCTCCTCCATTCTCCCCCATCCTCTCCCATTCTCCCCCCATCCTCCTCCAGTCTGTACCAGCCTCCCATTCTTCCCCGTCTCCCTCGTCCTCCCCTATCCTCCTCATCTTCCTCCAGCCTCCTCCATCCTCCCCCATCCTCCCCCAGCCTCATTACAGCTCATTTCTTGCTGCCTGAACGGAGCCTCGGCTCTGATTGCATTAATATTCATGACAGTAATTAGTACACGGAGTACGGCTCACTGAATATTCATGCTATTAGCTCGGGCCTCCTGGATCCCAGTGTGTGGTTGTGTGTCTGTGTGTGGTTGTGTGTAGTTGTGCAGTTGTGCGTCTGATTTCAGCCTCTCTGCACCTTTTGTTTTACGACATCCTCCTCCAGGTGATCAGCAGCGTTTTGTGCGTTTCAAGGCTGAACTCGTGTCTTTTATTGTTGCGGCACCTCTTTCAATCAACCTTTATTGATTCAGGAAACACGCCGGCGTTTACGATCACAGAACAGCAGCAGCGATTAGCAGCACAATTAGGAAATGAACGCGACGGGATAATGGGGCGATTGTGTTGATCCGTTTAGGTCTGTTTACTCCAGATTTAAATACGTTTGTTCATGGAGGATGTCGGCAAAAGAGTCGCTGAGTTCACGTTTTATTAGATTCAATTTAACTCCAATATTTTTTTTAATATTAACTGAATTTTGAATACATTTACAATCTTATTTATGTCTGATTTAACTCCACAAGTAAGTCCAGAACTAGTTTAAGATCAGTCCAGAACCAGATTAAAAGTAGTCCAAAACTAACTCTAAAACCAAGTCCACACCAGTCTAACACCAATGGAAAACCAAGTCCAAAACCTGTTTAAAACTAAGTTCAGAACCAAGTCTAAAACACATCCAAATCCAGCCAAAGCCAAGTCTTGCTCTAATTTTAGAACCTGTCCAAAGCAAACTGCAAAATCAAGTTCAAAACCAGCCTACAATATTCCAAAACAGTCTTAAACCAGTCTAAAATCCGTCCAAGTCCTGTCTAGTTGCAGACCAAAACCAAGTCTAGAAAGGAGCGGTCTAACACCAACTTTAAAACCAGTCCAAAACTAAGTCCAAAACCAGACTGAAACATCCAAAACTAGTTTAAAATCAGTCAAAAACCAAGTCTGAACCAGTCAAACACTATTGCAAAACCAAGTTAAAAATCAGTCTAAAATCAGTCCAAAGCCAAATCTATAAATCTCTTGAGAGCCACCATGAAACTGTTTTATCAGCCTCTAGCCAGAACAAAACCAGGTCCAGAAACCAGTGACGAGATGATAAACGGTTCCTGAAAATACTCTTAGTTAGTCTTTAAACATGACCTGGACAAACAGCTGAGAGTGAAAAAATGGAAGCATAGATTAGATAATTCAACGTCTAAAAAATTCATTCAGGCTCCACAGATTCAGCTCAGTTCAATTTTATTTACATAAAACCATAGTTTTAGAAACCCAGCTTTACGTGAAAGTAAAACGTGTTGAAGAGTTTTCCATGATACGAAATAAAAACCGAAATAAATGTCAAACTATTTAATGTTCTTTTGTGTTTCTGAGGAACCTGAAATGCTTCTTTTTAAGACCACCAATGTAGAAGAAAAACTGTTGGATGTGGTAAAAAAATCCAACAAGTGTTTGGTTGAAGCGTCATCTAAACGCACAAATCTTGTTTTTTAGGTCAGATGCTGAGATGTAAAAACACACATTTTTTAGCATCAAAATGCCAACAGGACCCAGTTTCTGAGGGTTCCAGGAGGTTCTGGACTCACCTGGGTTCTGTCCAAGCTGCAGGCTGCTCATGTCCTTGGTCAGGCCGTTGGTTTTGGGACTCGGCACGGCGGCGCAGGTGGAAACAGCTCGAGGAGGCCGTTTACCGGGAACCTTCACCGTGGTCCTCAGCAGGTCGATCTCCTTCCCGTGGACGTTCTGCATGTAGTCCTGAAGAAGAAGAGGCAGATGGTGAAAATGTTCTCCATCTGGCCTGGAGGTTAATAAAGTCTGAGAACGTCGGGTTCTGTGACGCATCGCAGACACAAAGAAGCTCAAAGTCCTGATTCATGAAGATTTTTTATTCTCTGAAACATCGTGTTTAACCGTGTTTAGAGTGGAAAGACGACGATCTGAAACCAACCAGAAACCAGTTTAAAACCAGTCCCAAACCAATCTAAAACCATTCTAAAACCAGTCCAAAGTCCAAGTCAAATAAACCTGTCCAAAAACCACTTTTAAAACTAGTCCAAAACCAAATCTAGAACTAGCCAAAAACTACATCCAAAATTAGACCAAAAACCAATTAAAACAAATCTAAAGCCAGTTTCAAACCAGTCTAAAATCAATTCTCGAAGCAACTAAAAACTACAACCAAAACCAGTTCAGAAAACTAAATCAAAAACCACGTCTCAGACAAATCAAAAGCTAATCTGAAACCTGTCTTAAAGAACGTCCAAAACAAGTTTAAAACCAAGTCTCTAACCAGTCTGAAGCTACATCAAATATCTAAAAGTAGCCCAAAGCCCCGTTTAGTCCAGTAAGTCCAATAATCAAGTCTAGAACTAGTCCAATAATCAAGACTAGAACCAGTCCAATAACCAAGACTAGAACCAGTCCAATAATCTAGGATAGAACCAGTCCAATAACCAAGTCTAGAACCAGTCCAATAATCAAGACTAGAACCAGTCCAATCACCAAGACTAGAACCAGTACAATAACCAAGATTAGAACCAGTCAAATAACCAAGGTTAGAATCATTCCAATAATCAGGTTTAGAACCAATCCAATGATCAAGACCTAACCAGTCCATTAATCAAGGTTAGAACCAGTCCAAAACTACATCAAAAACCAGTCCAAAAACAAGTCTACAACCAGTCCCAGACCGGTCTAAAGCCAGTCTAAAACCAGGACTTGAACTAGTCCAGGAACTGTTCATGTCCTGACCTCTGGATGTTCCTCTAGTTTCAGTCTCTAAAGGTTTTATTGAGGTAAAGCTGCTGATGAAAACTGTGAATAAACAGAAAGAACACGAGTCTCTGTTTCTGAGACTTGAATACATCTGTTGAGCTCTAAAATCCTGATTCCTGCAGATTTCCATCTTTAAACCGAGCATTCAGATGTTTCACAGCTTCTTTAGAGTGGAAATAGAATGAAAGAGCCCTTTCCAGAGCTGTGAAACCATTTGGAGGCTTGAATGTTTGACTTTTACTGGGAGTCCTGGTAATGATGTTGGAGCAGCAGTGAGGGTCTCCTCCACATCAGGAGGATTAGTGCGATAATAACGCTCCCAAAGCTCCACGTCCTACAATGGAAACAAAGCTGCACTAATCCTTTAAAGCGGCGCTCAAGTGGCCAAACACTCCGGCTCTGATTGGCTCCGCCCGCTCGCCGACACGCCCGGAACACGAGCAGCGGCGCCGTCGGACGCCTCCGACGACGAGGCGCCCGGCGATCCGGACGGCGAGGATCAGACGGCGGAATGAAAAGCCGAGGAGAGGTGTTAATGACCGACGAGAGGCGCTTGTTAAATCCACCCCCTCCGCAGGCCGCCGTGACCTCAGAGGAGCAGAGCATCATGGGAGGTCGGCCTCCTCTTCACATGAAGGAGGCGAGCACAAACAAAGCTCTGGCGGCCCGCTGGGTCGGCTTAAAACCATTAAAACCTCCAGCATCCATTAGACGGCGAGTTCTACGAGGCAGACGGCTGTTTATCGGAACAATATCAACGAGAAGAAACACAAATGTTCGATTCCTCAGACTTGCTGCAGCAATGAGCTAAAGTTTAGAAACATCAGAACATCTTAAATTCATCCAGCAGCAGAACAACAAACCCAAACATTGAACCACAGCCATAAAGAAACATCTGGATCTACAAGAAGCTCCAAGACCAGGTAGGAACACTTAAAAACCAGTCTGAAAGTAAGAACAAAACCTAACTTCAAATCCAGTCCAAACCCAAGTCTAGGACCAGCATAGAACTAGTCCTAAACCACTCTGCAATCAGTTTTAAACAAAACCAACATCTGTCTGAACCCAGTCCAAAACCAAGTCTAAAACTAGTCCAAGGCCAGGTCTAAGACTGGCCAAGAAAGACTCTGCAACCAAGCCGAAAGCCATTTAAAATGAGATCAAAATCCAGTCAATAAACAGCCTCAAACCTGCTGAAACCAGTTTACAACCAGGTCTACAACCAAACCAGAGATACATCTAAAACCAGACCAAAACCAAGCCTAAAATGAGTCCAAATCCAGTTTAAACCAGTCCAAAATTTGCTAAAACCGATTTACAACCAGGTCTATACCCAAACCAGAAATATACCAAAAACCAGACCATAACTGAGCCTAAAATACAGTCTAAAACCACTTTGTTAGAACACAAGCTGTTAGAACACGCCCTCTGTTAGAACAGCATTAGAACCACATTACAACACCACTAGAACAGCATTAGAACACACACACACTCCATTAGAACATCTTTAGAACCACATTACAGCACCACTAGAACAGACTAGAACACACACACTCTGTTAGAACATCATTAGAACCACATTACAGCACCACTAGAACAGACTAGAACACACACACTCTGTTAGAACATCATTAGAACCACATTACAGCACCGCTAGAACAGCATTAGAACACACACTCCATTAGAACATCATTAGAACCACATTACAGCACCACTAGAACAGCATAGAACACACACACTCTGTTAGAACATCATTAGAACCACATTACAGCACCACTAGAACAGCATAGAACACACACACTCTGTTAGAACATCATTAGAACCACATTACAGCACCACTAGAACAGCATAGAACACACACACTCCATTACAACATCATTAGAACCACTCACCACCACTCCATTACAACATCATTAGAACCACATTACAGCACCACTAGAACAGAATAGAACACACACTCTGTTAGAACACCATTAGAACCACATTACAGCACCACTAGAACAGACTAGAACACTCTGAGCCTCCCTCTGGCAGCTCGGCTGACAAAAGGCCAATTCAAAGCCAAGTGCTCTCGACGGCGTCTTAACAAGCCACTGGAGAGTCCTCGAGCCAGAGGCCTGCTGGGTAAACCCTCCACACACACACACACATTACAACACACACACGCACATTACAACACGCACATTATAACACACACACACACACAGTAACACACACTCCCTCCGACAGATTGACCGAGGTAATTGAGTCTCCATTTGCATCGCGGAGCTTTCATCATCGGCCGAGAGTCACGGCGGCGTCCAGGACGGATGTTTGTATCGACAGCAGGTGGTGATCAGTGTGTGTCGGTGTGTGTGTGTTGTGATGTGTGTGTGTGTGCTATAATGTGTGTGTTCTGGGTATAAATGGACGGTTAAACGGCGGAGACAAATGTAACGTGAACAGAGAGCCGGATACTGCTGACAGCGAGAGAAACATGAATCCATAAAGAGCTCGTCCAAAACACGATCGATGGACGGAGACACGGCGGCAGATAAAGGAGGAGAAGAACAAGAAGAACATGAAGAAGATGATGAAGGAGAAGATGAAGAAGGAGAAGATGAAGAAGGAGAAGAAGAGCTGAAGGCCACCGACGGACAAGATGACGGAGCTGCTTCTAGTTCAGATGGAATCCAAATCAGGATCAGAAAAACAGAGGTAAACCAGTCCGACGCCAAATATAATCCAAGTCCAGAACCAGTCCAAACCAAGTCCAGCTAAGATGCACAAAAACCAATCCAAACAAGTCCAAACCGTACGCAAACCAAGTCCAACCAAGGTCCAGAAAAACTGTAAAAACCAAGTCCAACTTGGTATATTATTGGCAACGATTAAGAAAATCGTTACGAGAAAATGGTTAAAAGTGGAACCTCCCACTATTGAGGAATGGACTGATATTATACACAAAGTTCACATTAATGAAATGTTGACATTTTCCCTGAAAGTGCAAAAAGAGAAGTTCTACAAGATCTGGACTAAATGGACTGAGTTTGTAGAAGCCATAAGGCATGATTTTACTTGAATCTACCCAAAACTAGACACAATCAGCTTTCTTTGTCTAAATTTTTTTCTCTCAATTGTTGTGAAGATGATTACAAATGGCTGGCACCCTGTTCTATTGTTCCTCTGCAGTAAATAAAAAAGAGTGATGTAAAAAATGAAAATATTGGAAAGACAACATAGTCTTTGGTGCTGCAAATAAGATAGGTTTGGGATTGTAATAATTTGCCTTTTCAATTTAAAAAAAAAAATAGAATTTAAATAATAATAATAATAATAATAATAATAATAATAATAATAATAATAATAATAATAATAATAATAATAATAATAATAAAAACAAGTCCAGAACCAGTCCAGGACAAATTTAACGAGTCCAACTAAGGTTTCCCAAAACGGTCCAAAAAGTCTAGAATCAGTCCAAAACCAGTCCAAAACCAGTTTAAAACCAGTCCAAAACCAAACCAGGACAAGTCTAAAACAAGTCCAAAACCAGATGAGAACCAGTCTAAAACCAGTCTACAACTAGTCCAACAACAGTATAAAACTAGTCCAGAACCAGTTGACAACTAGTCCAACACCAGTCTAGAATTAGTCCAACACCAAATCTAAAATCAGTCTAAAACCAGTTCAGAACCAGTCTATAACCAATCCAAAACCAGTCTACAACTACTCCAACACCAGCCTAAAACCAGTCCAAAACCAATGTGCATCTAGTCCAACACCAAATCTACAACCAGTCCAGAACCAGTCTAAAACCAGTCCAGAACCAGTCTAAAACCATTCCAGAACCAGTCTAAAACCAGTCCAGAACCAGTCTAAAACCATTCCAGAACCAGTCTAAAACCAGTCCAGAACCAGTCTAAAACCAGTTCAGAACCAGTCTAAAACCATTCCAGAACCAGTCTACAACCAGTCCAGAACCAGTCTAAAACCAGTCCAGAACCAGTCTAAAACCATTCCAGAACCAGTCTAAAACCAGTCCAGAACTGTTGAATGTTTGGCTGAAGAACCTCCAACATCTGAACGTTTCCTTTTTGATGGTCAGAGAATCTTTAACTTTATTTCTCAGGTTGAAACCAACAACTAGAACTTTCCGTATGTTCAGTTCGTTCAGCTCTAAAATCTGCTGCTGTCACTGAGCAGATAAAAACAATCTGATCTTCTCTCTTTTCTGGCCAATTAGGAGGCATCTATTGCCATCCACTTAATTAGCGACATTAATGTGATTTCTTTGCACATAGTCGGGCAATTAGCGGCGCTGATTGGGTTTCATTCGATTAGCCTCCGCAAACACGCTAATTGACGGCCGGGCTGCAGATGCGAGGCTGAGGATGGAAACCTGGCGTTGTGATGCTGCAGGCGGTTTGTGTTGACGCGTTAACTGACGAGTTTTAACACTAATTTACTGCATCAGCTGCTGCCGGGAAACGTCTCAGCTGCAGGCGGAATCAAACCCTCAACCCTCCATTATTCATCCTTTAATGCTGCTCAGACTCAAACTACTGCAGATGATCTGACAGTGGAACCCACTGGAACTCAACACAAACATTAAACAAACCTATTAAAAACAAAGATGAGGCGTTCTGCGAACCCTCCATCCACCCAGACCTCCTCCCGCTGACTATCATCGTCTAAATGACAAAAACATCCAGAAAAACTCAAAATTCAATGAAACCTGCCATGACTTCAAACCTGTCCTCAAAGACTGAAACTCAACACATCAATGATTTAAAAAATACATCATAAAGGACTCAAAATGTATGATAAATGACAGAAATATGTCCAAAATGAGTCAAAATCCTTTCAATAGTTACCATAAACACCTCATAAAGGTCACAAATGATTCAAATTGCTCATAATGGAACCTAAAATTGTCATACACAACTAAAAATTGATTATAAATTACAAAAGCATACAATAATTGACAAAAACCTGTCCAAGAAGAGTCAAAATTTAAAATAAATGACTAAAAATGGTCATAACTAACTTAAATTCCAACATGAAAAACTCAAAATGTATATTACAAAGAAATTCATCATAAATAACTTAAGTTGTCACATATGACTTAAACTTCATGACCAATTATTCAAACTTGCTCGTAAATAAATCAATAATCGTCCTACACGACTAAAAATTGATCAGAAATGACAAAAATCTGCCAAAATTCATCACTAATGACTACAAATGAACGATAATTGACAAACCTCTGTCCAAGATATCAGCCAAAATTAATAATGAATGACTCAAAAGCTTATCACACATGACTTACATTTCATCATAAAGGACAAATACCTGTCAAAATCCATCATCAATGACTATAAATGTTTGCTTACTATTCAGAAGGACTCAAATTTGAGGACAAATTACTAGAAATTTGTCATTAATGATTCCAAATTTGTTATAACTGACTCAAGATATATGATAAAAATCTGTCAAATATGACTGAATGTTTGTCATAAATGACTAAAAATTAATAAGTAACTCAGAATTTATAACAAATGACTGAAAATGTACGATAATTGACAAAAAAAAGCCACAGATGATTCAAAATTAATAATAAATGACTAAAAATGTAGGATAAACGACAAAAAATGAGTCCAAAATAAATATAAATGAGTCAAACTTTGTCCTAAATGACACAAATTGATGAATTAATGAGAAAAACCTGTTAATACAGAACATAGATTATGCAAAAATGTATCATAGATGATTCAAATGTCATCATAAATAACAAAAATGCTAAAGGATAAAAATCTGTCCAAACTGACAAAAAATTATCATGACTCAAAATTTACGATAAATGACAGAAATCTGTCAAAATGACTCAAAAACAATAATAAATGACTCATAAATGATAATAAATGACTCAAAATTAACAATAACTCAGAATTTATAACAAATGATTAAAATTTACAATAATTCATCAAAACCATCCCAGATGCGTCAAATTAATAATAAATGAAATTTTTTTTAATCAGAAATCTCTCGAAATGTAGGACAAACGACTCAAAATCCATCAGTAATTACTGATGAGATATAATAATTGACAAACATTTGTCTAATATAAATCAGTTATTAATAAATGACTAAAAATGATAATACATAAGTCAGAATTTTTAATAAATTACTCAAAGTTTACGATAATTGACAAAAATTTGTCCAGAAGAAGTAAAAATTAATAAGAAATGACTCAAAATTGATCATTACTGACTAAATATTTGGATAATTGACAAAAATCTGTCCAGAATTACTCTAAATCAACAATAAATTACTCAAATTTGTCATAAATAATTCAGATTTTATAATAAATGACTCAAATTTTATGATAAATGACAAAAATGAGTCCAAAATGAACATAAATGAGTTAAACTTTGTCCTAAATGACACAAACGATCATGAAGCAAACAGAACAACCTGTTAATACAGAACATGAATAGGTGTGTGTGTGTGTGGGGTAATAAAGCAGCGGTGGGGCAGAATGTCGGGGCAATTAGCAGAAACATTAGTGCCCAAATTCACATCATCAGAGACGACATTAGCAAACAGACGACGAGCGCTAATTAGTACACAAACCATCAACACAGTGTGTGTGTGTGTGTGTGTGTGTGTGTGTGTGTGTGTGTTGTGCGTCCTACATGTAGACTGGGATGGTAGGTCAACAGTCCGTTGTCGCACAGCGTCACGTACTTCTTCTTCCACTCCTTGTTGAGGGACTTCCCACTCCTCTTCAGCAGCATCCCCTGAAGACACACAAACAGGAAGTTCATTTATTATCACTTATTATTTATTAGTACTAATTATTACTTATTATTATGGAGGAACTCAGTCGCTCAGTTTGTTCAAAATGACACAGAAACACAACTTTAACGACTTGAAAGACAGCCGTTGAACCAAAGGTTCCGTCTACCTCTTAAGACTTCTGGAACTCAGAACTTCCTGTTGAGGAATCATTGAATCACAGGACAAACAATCATGAATTTTGGTTCTTTAATAGATTTATTAAAGGTCTTCTGGAAATACGGATCGAGGTTTCAATCTTCTGGTCGATCTTCAACTCCTCTGGACACAGTCCCTACTGTCAGGCATGGAGGTGGCAGTATCATTATACTATCAATTTAAATGACTCAAGTCTGAGTCAGAAAGACAACAAATCTAGTTGAACGGCACGAGAATTTGTGCCGTTCAACTAGATTTGTCGTCTTTCTGATTTAGGACTGGTTTCAGACTGTATGTTGGACTGGTTCTGGACTTTCTTGGGACTGGTTTATGTTTGGTTTCAGTCTTGGTTCTCCTGGTTGTGGACGTGATTTAAAGTTGGTTTAGGATTTATTTTACACTGGATCTGGTCCTGGTCCAGTCCCTAGAAAGCCCAGAACCAGTTCAACATACAGTCTGAAACCAGTCCAGAAGCACTTCTAGAAAGTCCTAGAGCATGATACTGCCTCCACCATGCGTGATGGCAGGTTTGGTGTTCTTGTGTTTAAAAAAAGTCTTCAATAAGACCCACCTAAGACAGGCTAAACCCAGTCAAAAAAAGGAACAATACCAGTCTAAAACCATTCTAAAACCATCGAAACTCATCATCAAAGACTCAACATTTCCTCTGGATAACAAGAACTTGCTGAGAATGACTTTAAATTAGTTTTAAATGATACAATGTTGGTCCTACATGATTCAGCATTTGTCTTAAATAATATAAAATTGTCCAAAATCACACAAAATCTAGAGAAAATTACAAGAATTTCTCCTAAATAACTAAGAATGGAACACAGATTGTCCTGAAAGACCCTAAATACGACAGAATGACTCGATAATAATGATATTTACTGAGAATTTGTCCTAAATTGACACAGGTGACTCAAACCGAGTGCTGAGTGACTGAAACCTTTTAGATTTTAACGGCCACAAACACGTGATAAATGGTATTTATGACATCAGCAGTCAGCAGATGAACGGTGAGTAAAACCGCCATCTGATTGGACGCCCAGTAACGAGGAATCTTCTTCCTGTTAACGCTCCGTCAGCCGGATTCATTAGAGAAGGTCACAGCGAAGGCGAGTGGATAAAACCGTCCGCTGATTAGCAATTACAGCGGCGCTGCCACGCGTGTCACTTCTTGGACCCGGGCGCCATTAACGGCGTGTTAATGGAGTCCGGCCGGTCGGTGACGGCGCTCGGCCGGCGCTGACCCTCGTCGCCACCGACGGCTCGCTGGAGGTAATTGGTGGCGACATAACGAGACGACGGAGCCTCAGAGTGACACAGGAGGAAGTGAAACGTCTGAAATAATGGATTCCTCCCAGAGTTCTGCTCTAATTTAATAACCGTCGAGTTGTTCGTGTGGAACAGAACAGAACTAAAGACCGTACGAAACACGAAATACGTCCTAAACCACTTAAATCTGACCGAGTTAACAAGAAAACCACAGAAAATAACTCAACCTTGTCCAAAAAACATCCTAAATAACAAAGTATTTTCCATAATTATACTGTTTTCCCCAAAAAATGACTTAAAATGTGTCTTAAATGACAAACACTACATAAAATGATTCAATACTTGTCCTAAGAGACACAAACCTGACTGAACATTTATCTGAAATGAAATTTGACAAAAATTTGACTTATTTCGTCAGCAAATGATTCAAAATTTGTCATGAGTGACTTGAAATTTGTCTTAATTAACAAAAAAACTGAATATAATGACTCAACATTTGTCCAAAATTACAAAAGATTCTCCTAAATGACTCAGATTTTTTCAAATTACATGAAAATTGTCTTAAATGATATAAAAATGTCCCAAAGTTCGTCTGAAATGACGTGTCCAAAACGACTCGAAATTTAATCCACAACGGCAAAAAAATCCAAGTTGCTTGAAATTTGTTCCAAAAAAAGACAATAATCTTTACCCCAAATGACTAAAAATTCATTTGAAAAAATGTCCTTAAAGACAAGGACTTTTCCAAAACAGCTATTTTTTTCTGAAACAACTCAAAATGTATCCAAAATGGCAAAAAAATCTAAAAGATTTAAACTTTTAGAAAATGACTCAAAACCTGTCATGAACAACTTGAAATTTGTCTTAATTAAAAAAATTACAAAAAGAGTCAACATTTGTCCAATATGACAGATTCTCCTAAATGATACAAAAAATGTCCCAAAGTTTGTCTGAAATAACAAAATGTGTCTAAAGCAACTCAAAATTTAATCCAAAATGGCAAAAATCTAAATGATTCAAAACTTTCTTAAAAACTTGTCCTAAATAACAATAACTCGACCAAAATGACCCATTTCTTCCTCAAACTGACTCAAAATTTGTCATAAAAAATGTCCTAAAAGACAAGAACTGGTCCAAAATGATTTAAAGCTTGTCCTAAATGACTCAAATTGTCAAATAGCTCAAAAAAATGAGTAATCAAACCAAAATGACTCATTGCTTTTGCAGAATGACTCAAAATTATCCAAAAACAACAATAATTTCCATTTTTTCTCCAAAATGACTTAAAATTAGTCATAAAAAAAGCATCCTAGAAGACAAAAACACTGACAAACAGTGATTTAAAGTTTGAAAATTAGTCTGAAATCACTCAAGAAGGATCTAAATTGACTTTTATAAACGTGTCCAAAATGTCTCAAAATTTATGCAAAATGGCAAAAACATCTAAAAGTTTTGAAACTTTATGAAAATGACCAAAAGTTGGACCAAATTCCTCGAACTCTGTCAAACTTGTGTTGTCAAAATGACAAATTTTCCCTCTAAAACAACAAAATTTGTGCAAAATTCAAAAGACTTGAAACTCACCTAAAGTGACGTCAAATTTGTCCTAAATGTCCCCAAATTGTTCTGAAATGAGTCCGAAGCCGCCACCGAACCGCCGTTTTTACCAAAGCGACTCATCCTGCTGTTCTGCCAGACAGTGAATGCACCACGCCGCGGTGCATTCGGGGCCTTCTGCAGTGTCTCAGACTCCATTTGACGAGTTTCCTGCTGCTGGAAGTGAAATCTGCCGCCATCGTCCGACCAGTGGATCATCCATTAGCGCCTCTTAGCAACTGTTAGCGAGCGTTAGCGGGCGGAGACGGACGGTGGGTGTTCATCTTCCAACCGGCATCAATTAGGACGCCTCGGCTCTGCTGGGATCTGATCGGCTCTAATCAATCAACCTGATTAATCTGCAGCCGACAGAACAAACATGATCAGATGGAAACCTCTAAAGCTGTGATCTGATAAATCAGAACCAACAGAACCTGAAAACCACCCAGAAGAATCAGAAACATCAACCAAAGATCCTCAGAATCACTTTATTCCAAATGTCTCGCTTCAAAATTCACCAAAAATAAACCGTTTGCTTTAACCACATTCTGTAAAAATGTAAAAATTCTCAGGTCCTCGGCAAAAACAAGAAACCAGGAATGACTCGGCTGTGACCAACAGTCAGAGGACAAAAAAATCTGTTTTCTGGTGAACTGCAGGCAGTGTTTCCAGAGTACAACAAACAAATTCAAAACAAGAAAAACAGGAACAAATCTGAAACTACTCGTCCAACCAAAATCTACAACCTAAAATGGTGGAAAATGACTCAAAACTTGTCAAAACTATCGTCTAAAATGGTTTAAAGTTGTTCAGAAAAACTGAATATTGGTCCCTAATGACTCCAAATTTGTCAAAAATGACAAAAATCTCAAAAAATGAAACAAAATAAATTTAAAGAAGCCAATAATGAAAATCTACATCATGTGGAGCCTCTGTTTTCTCCAGTGTTGGTAGTTTTAGGTCAGAGCAGATTTGTGGTGATGAATGTATCTCCAACAACATCCTCCTCTGTTCACTGTTTCTAAGCCGTGCTGCATTTATTTGATCCATCCAGGAGCTTTGGTTTTCCTCTCAGTCTAAATTTCTATAAAAGTGTTCAAAATGTGCCCAAAGTAACACAGAAAAAGACTTTAAACTTATTCAAACTAACAATAAACTGTCAAACTGACTAAAAAATGTCCAAAATTAAATTTGTTTTGGTCAGGAGTTGAGAATTTTTTTGTTGGGTTTTTTTTTTTTACACAATCTGGTTGGAGAAAATTGAATATTTCTGTCAATTTTGATGAAAAATCTCTATTTTAATTCAGATCTGGTTGCTTTTCCGGACAGAATCACGCATTGTAGATACTAGTTGGTTGTTCGAAAGTTGAAAATCTGATGATTTTTTCTGTTTTTATGGCTTCTTGCGCTGATAAATCAGATTATTCTTTCTGCTTTTATAGTTTCTGCCTGATGAATAGTTGATTCAGTCGCCTTTTCTTTGTTTTTCTGAAGGTTTTATTCACTTAAAGGAAGGAAAACAACAACATTTACCGTCAAAAAGCGGTGAATAAATCTTTGCTGAGCAGAACGAGGACGAGGAGGACTAAACTAAATATTTCCTGCTCTCTGGTATTAATCTGCACATCCATCCTCAGGACGACAAGCGTCACTTTGGCGAGATGAAGCTAATTGAATGCTAGAACCCTCCTGACGGCTAATATCCTCCATTATTCACCTCCCCGGGCGTCATGACAACACACCGGCGGCAGCCATGACAGCTCACAAGGTCTCCACGTGGAAAATAGATGTGGGAGGATAAATACATCCTGGGATAGTTCCCCCTCCAGGACCCTCAGCCCAGTGAAGTATCGCTGGGAAGAGCTGAGGAAAAGGTCGACGGCTGGAGGGAAGGAAGACGATGGAGTCATCAGTTAGACGTCCAGGGGCATCGGGGAGGTTCAAAACAAAGAAGAGTGAAGGAGTAAGAACAGACGTCGATATAAAACACTGAACTCAACAGGAATCCCTCCGTTGTTGAAAACAGGTCTCTGGTTCAAAGAAATCCAAGAGATGATAACCTTCATTTGGTGTCTAAAAATGTCCAACAGCATCAGTTTAAGGGTTCAAAACCAAGAACCATGAAGAAACCATGATGTCTCTGAGTTGGTATGACCAGGATGGATGAAGAAAGAAACTATTGAAGATTTTAGAGTCTCTAGACATCCCTAAAAATACTAAAGTACCTTGAAGACGTTTTTAAGGGCTCAAAATCAAGAACTAAAGAGACTGTGATGTTTCTGGTTTGGTCGGACCAGAACTAACCTAAAAAGAAACAATCAAAGGTAAAAGAGTCTTTAAAGATCCCTAAAAAACACTGAACTCAACAGGAAACCCTCTGTTGTTGAAAACCGGTTGTTAGTTCAAGGAAATCCAAGAACTAGAGACATTCGTTAAACATTTGTTGCTCTAAAAACAGCATCAGTTTAAGGGTTCAAAATCAAAAACCATGAAGAGATCGGTATGTTTCTGGTTTTGTCCGACCAGAATGGGTGAAGAAACAAACAATCAAAGACTTTAGAGTCTTAAAGATACTTAAAAACACTAAACTCTGGCGAACAAATGTCTCTAGATTGAGGGAATCCAAGAGTTGAAGACATTTGTCGGGCGTCTAACAATGTCCAGCGCTATTGGTGAGGATGTCCGAGTTGGTGCAACCAAGATGGAGAAGAAACAAAGTAAAAATAAAATAAATGGTAGAAGAATTTGGGTTCATTTTGGAGAATTTTTTGAAAAAATTTGGAAAAATAAATTCTCAGTCAGCTTAGACTCTTTCTGAGGAAATATTCAAAGTGTTGTGGAAAATGTTGAGTCTTCTTTGACACGTTTTAAGTCTTTTTGGACAAATGTTGAGTCACGTTGGACAAAGTTTGAGTCATGTGTGACGTTTTTGTCATTTTAGAAGAGTTTTGAGTCATTTAAATGATAAAATGTGACGAATTGAGTCACCTTGGACTAAAGCTGAGACGTTCAGGTCAAGGTCTTTAGAATCTATGAGTTGTTTTTCAAAGAAAAAAGTTTTAGGCAAAATTTGGTCATTTTGATCCATTTGGAGTCATTTTGCACAATGTTTGAGAGTTTAGACATGTTGTTTGACATGTTTGATTATTTTGGAGTCATTTTGGGTCAATTTTCTAGTAATTCTGGATGAATTCTGAGCAACTCTGGACAAGTTTTTTGTCATGTTGGACAATCTGTAAGTAACTGTGGACATATTGTGGAGTTTTTCTGATTGACAATTGTTGAGTCAGTTTAGATAGTTTTTGTCAATTCTGACCATTTAGGAGTCATTTTGGACAGAAATGTGTCACATAAAGGTAGAAAGTCTGTTTAGCCATATAGAAACAGGAACTTAGTTCAGCAGTTTAGGAATTTCAGTTATTTTGAACAAATTTCACGTAATTTCAGACAAATTTGGAGAAATTTTTGACCATTTTTGCCATTTTGGGTCAATTTTAAGTCATTCTGGACAAACTATGAATAATTCTGTACTAGTTTTTAGCATTTTGGACAAATGTTGAGTCAGTTTCAACAGTTTTTTTGTTCTACTTTGAACAAATTTCAAGTAATTTCTGACAAATCTGGAGTAATTTTGAAAAGACGATTTTAATTTTGGACAAATTCTAAGTAATTTTGCAGATAGTTGGACCATTTTTGCCATTTTGGATTAATTTTAAGTGATTTTGAATCAATTATAAATAATTCTGTACAAGTTTTTTACGCTTTTGAACAAATATTAAGTCAGTTTAGAGATGTTTTTGTCATTTCTGATCCTTGAGGAGTCATTTTGGATATAAACAAATAAAATAAAAGGTAGAACTAATGGAAACACAACCTAAACCGTGCCGTGGGATTATTATGGGATTATCAGCCGTCGTCCTTCTTCAGAAAAGGTCGTCGGCTGGAGGGAAGCCGACGGATGGAGTCATTCGTTAGCAGGAAGTTGGACCTGAGGCTTCCTGATGATTTCAGACGAACCTCTAATCGCTCCATCACCCCCATTCTGCTCTCACAATGGACTCTCCCGAGGCCTGACAGCACATTTCTGGACAAACCCTCCCAGAGACCACGTCTTTTGTTCTTCGTGTCAGCGAACGCCTCACCGTCGTATCGCCGCGACCATCTGATCCGGCCGGAGCGCCGACCGGGTCATCCATCATCCTGTAATCTCCACGGCGACAGCGAGGCCCAATAAAAGACCAGAGATCAGCCTGAACCCCCATCAGCAGGTCGAAGCACAAACACAACACTTTAACACCACAGATTACCTTCAGGAACAGTTTTATACCAGATATTAGGACTTTATTACATTTGTTCTGTGGCAGTAGAAGAACCAGACCAACTAACAACGCAACAGTGTCTAAAACAGTTCAAATTTTCAATAGTTTTCAAAAATTAGTCAAAATTTGTCCTAAAGAACACAAAAAGATTTAAAGTTTCCCATAAAAGATAAAAATGTGTTTAAAAAAAAAAAAACATCCAAAAAACATCCATAATTATGGAAAATTTGTCTGAAATGATTTTTTTCTAAATGACTCAAACACCGTTTTACTAAAATGACTCAAAACTTCCGTTAAAAGTCAAGAATGTGTCTGAAATGACCAAAATGTCCTGAATTATGGAAAAATTGTCTAAAATGACAGAAAACTGACCTCCAATTGACTCAAATATTGTCCTAAACAACACAAAAATGACGAAAAGCTTCTCCTAAAAGACAAGAACTAGTTTAAACTCAACTCTTGTCTTATCATATTTATATTTTATTTATTCTGTGACAGTAGAAGGACTTGACAAGGACGAAAACAGATTATAACAAGAAACCCATGAGTTTCAATAGTTAATTACGACTCACCAGGTTGCAAAACAGTTTAAATTTGTCCTAAAAGACATAAAAATGACTCAACGTTTCCCCTAAAACACGTGTTCGAAATTACAAAAAACCACGTCCGTTATTATTTAAAAATTGTCGACAGAAAATTGTCCAAAATGACTTCAAACTACTCAAAATTTGTCCTAAATGACACAAAAATTACTCAAAGTTTACCCTAGAAGACAAGAACTGGACTAAAATATAAAAAAACATAATTGAAAAACATCTGTAATTATAGAAAATTTGTTAATGTTCACTTATTTTCCCAAAATAACTCAAACTGACTCAACAGTTTTCTAAAATGATTCAAAATGTGTCCTAAAGGACAAAAAAAAGGCTGAAAGTTTCCCATAAAAGTCAAGAACGTGTCGAAAATTACACTTTCATTTTATTATATTAATTCTGTGGCAGTAGAAGGACTTCAAACTTGACCAGAATCAAAACAACTAATTACGACTCACCAGTTTCCAAAATAGCTTAAGTTTGTCCTAAAAGTCAAGAACGTGTCCAAAATTATATAAAAACACCCCTAGTGATTTAAAAATGGTCTAAATTGACTTTTTTCAAAATGACAAACATGGTTTTATAAAATGACTCAAAGTTTCCCCTGAAAGACTAGAACTTATTAGATAGATCAGAACTTATTATATTTATATTTAATTTACTCTGTGATGAATTAATTATCACATTAATCCTCCGTTTGACACGTCGTCTTTACAAAATCAACAAAATTTCACCATTTATCAGCCAGAAACTGCAAAAAATGAACCAATAAAATGACAGATTATCAACTTTCCCACCGTCCTTGAACTCCTCGTCCCTTAAAATCTCTTTAGTTGACATTTTCTTTTTGAAAAAAACACTAAAAATACAAAGAACACGGAGAAAGAGAAGAAGAAGAAGAAGGAGAAGGAGAAGAACGAGGAGAAGAAGGAGAATGAGATGATGAGGGGCTGATTTATCTGATGAGAGTTCTGGTTAATTAATTAGAAACTCAATTATCCAAACCTTACTTCAACAGTCTCAATTCATTAGCAGCTAAAAACCTCAGCGAGGAAGAGGAGGATGATGAGGAGGAGGCTGGTCGCCGCCTCGGGTCGCTCTTCAGCTGGCTTCATCATCATCATCGCCACGGCGACACACACACACACACACACACACACACACACACACACACACACACACACACACACACACACACACACACACACACACACACACACACACACACACGACAACAAAGCCACCGCCGGGACGCTTCTTTCCCGCCAAACAAAACCGGGTCTCCGTGGAGACGGCGTAATGAGCGCGCTCAGAAAAACCCTCTTTGATTGACGCTTGTGTTCGTTGTTTTAATTATTTCTCAAACCGGAGGAGAAAAAAAAGGCAGCGACGTCCTCCGCCCCCGAAAAATCTCATTTCAGGGGTTAGCGTGCATGACAGAAATGTCATCTCGGCCAAAATGGCTCCGAGCGCCGACAACCTTTCCCAGGGAAATGATATTTTTCGATCCGGCGGAAGGCGGATCATGTCGCCCTCGTTAAAGCTTGATAGCAGGTCTTTAATATTCACCGTCTTAATTAGGGCCGCAGTTAATTTCATTAAATTCTTTGGCTGCTAAATGAAGCAGATTATGAGACATCTTTTATTGCGAAGCGTGAAATTACAGCCTGCCGCTGCCAATGGCGGCCGGCGCTAATGAATTACAGGGTAAATAAGAGCCGAATTAAGCATCCAATTTGACTCCTCACAAAGCGCCGCCGCCGACGGGGGACCGCGACACTTGTCAAAACCTCCAACCCCGCGAGAGGCAATTACAGCCCACACTAATCAGCTCCGAGTCCGAGTCCCAGTCGGGAGGACTCGTGGAGGTCAGCGGGAACATTAACCAGCCGCCGGGGTCCCAGCTGCAGACCAGAACCAGCAGGAAGACCACCAAAAGACTCAAAATGAACGGGAAAGGAAGCTCAGGACGGACAGATAACCCTCTATAGACATCTAGGATCAGTAACGAGTCACTTTAGATCAGTAACGAGTCACTTTAGATCAATGCGGAGTCAGTTTAGATCAATACGGAGTCAGTTTAGATCAATATGGAGTCAGTTTAGATCAATATTAAGTCAGTTTAGATCAATATGGAGTCAGTTTAGATCAATACGGAGTCAGTTTAGATCAATAACGAGTCAGTTTAGATCAATACGGAGTCAGTTAATATCAATACGGAGTCAGTTTAGATCAATACGGAGTCAGTTTAGATCAATAACGAGTCAGTTTAGATCAATACGGAGTCAGTTAATATCAATACGGAGTCAGTTTAGATCAATACTGAGTCAGTTAATATCAATACGGAGTCAGTTTAGATCAATGCGGAGTCAGTTTAGATCAATACGGAGTCAGTTTTGATCAATAGAGTCAGTTAATATCAATACGGAGTCAGTTTAGATCAATACTGAGTCAGTTTAGATCAATACTGAGTCAGTTAATATCAATACGGAGTCAGTTTAGATCAATACGGAGTCAGTTTAGATCAATTCTGAGTCAGTTTATATCAATACGGAGTCAGTTTAGATCAATACGGAGTCAGTTTAGATCAATTCTGAGTCAGTTTATATCAATACGGAGTCAGTTTAGATCAATACTGAGTCAGTTAATATCAACACGGAGTCAGTTTAGATCAATACTGAGTCAGTTAATATCAATACGGAGTCAGTTTAGATCAATGCGGAGTCAGTTTAGATCAATTCTGAGTCAGTTTAGATCAATACGGAGTCAGTTTAGATCAATACGGAGTCAGTTTAGATCAATATTAAGTCAGTTTAAATGAATATTAAATAAGTTCAGATGAATAATAAGTCAGTTTAGATCAATTAGTTAGTTTAGATCAATAATACGTCAGTTCAGATCAATATAAAGTCAGTTTAGATCAATGTTTAATCAGTTTAGATAAATACTAAGTCATCTTAGATCAATACTGAGTCAGTTTAGAGCAATACGGAGTCAGTTTAGATCAATACTGAGTCAGTTTAGAGCAATACGGAGTCAGTTTAGAGCAATATTAAGTCATTTTATATTAAATTTAAGTCATTATGGTAACATTTTGAGTAATTTGTGGACAAATGTGAAATCATTTTTTACAGGTTTTGAAGTATTTAGGACCAATAGTGAGTCAGTTTGGATCAACACTGAATAATTTGAAAAGCGCTATACAAATAAAATGTATTATTATTATTATTATTATTATTATTATTATTATTATTATTTGGACAATTTGAGGGTCATTAAAACACATTTTTTACAGTTTTGAGTTATCTCAGATGCAGTTTATTTTATCATATACTATTATACATAATATATTATTAACTAATATGTTACTTTGTCAAAGAAATGTCAGAAGTTTGTCAAAAGTTGCACAAGTTTAGTACAAAATGACATAAAATTAGTCAAAAAACGTTCAAACTTTCCCTAAAGACCTTAAAGTTTGTCCAAAACGACTTCAGATTGGTCCAAAATACCAAAATCATTTCAAGAATGTTGTCAAACTAATAACATTCATCATAAATGATATAAAACTGGTACAAAATGACTAAATTAATTCAACATAACTGAACTGAAATGTCCAGGGTCAACAACTCATCTTTATTTCCAGTCTGGATGAAGTTCTGACCGGTTTGGTTCTCGGTGAGAATCTGTTCCAGCAGCAGAAATGAAGACGTTTATTAGTGGACCTGCCGTCGGTCTCAGGTGGACTCGGAGTAAATAAAGCTTTCAGGAAACAGTGACTTGGTCCCGCCGGCTCCAGCAAATTAATTTGTCAGATTGTTGGTTTTCAAAGCTCTCGGCCGGCCGGCGACTCGCCGCTCTCTCCGGTAATTAGCGGCTAATTAGCGTCGTGGAGCAGATGTCGGTGCCGCCAACAGCCTCTGTAAACAAAGATGGACGACAGGAAGCCGGCAGCTCGGCGTGGCGGCGTCTCGGCAGGAAGCGGCGACTGAATCCTCAGAGACGAACATCAGAACCAAAGCTCAACATCCAAACATCTGGTTCTGACTGAAGGCTGCACCAGGCGCACAACGCACAGCTGGAAGTCAGTCTGGGATTCAAAGACGGGTCCAGAACCACAACAATGGGTCCAGAACCACAAATATGGGTCCAACACAACAACAAATGTGTCCAGAACCACAAAAAATTAGTCCAACATGACAAATATGGGTCAAGAACCACAGAGATGGGTCCAACACCACAAAGACGTGACCAGAACCACAACAATGGGTCCAGAACCACAACAATGGGTCCAGGACCACAAATATGGGTCCAGGACCACAAATCTGGGTCCGAAACCAAAACAAATGGGCCCAACACCCCAAAGATGGGTCCAGAACCACAAAGATGGGTCCAACACTACAAACGTAGGTCCGAAACCAAAACAAATGGGTCCAACACCTCAAACATTCATCCAACACCACAAATGTGGGTCCAACATCAAAATAAAGGGTCCAAAACCATAAAAAATGGACCAAAACCAAAATAAATGGTTCAACACTGCAAACGTGGTTCTTCAAGTCCTTTTTTTGGTCAGTTTGGGGTCATTCATTCAAAAATGTAACCATTTGTCTCATTTTGGACAGGTTTAAGTCTGACTTGACAAATTGTGTGTCATCTGGAACAAGTTTCAGAAACTTTGGAATTATTTCAGCATTTTAAACACTTATTTGGTCGAGTTTTGGTATTTTTTGACATATTTTCGTCATTTTGCAAAACGTTTTTAATGCTTTTGGACTTTTGTTCCCCTGTTTTAGACAAACTAGAAGTCACTCTGGACAATTTGAGGTTTCAATTCATTCATTAAAATGTATTAGTTGTTCACATTTTTCAAAAATTTAAGGCTCATTTATATTCATTTTGGACGTTTTTTTTGAGCAGTTTTGGACAAATTCTGAGTCATTTTTGCAACATTTTTGTTGTTCAGTGATTGACTCGTATTTGAGACGTTTAAGGCACTTTGGGATGTTTTTTTGCCACTACAAACACGACTGAGTCACTCTTTAAAGTGTTTTTGTTTATTAAGGGCAGATTTCGAGCCACTTTGAACACATTTGTAAAGATTTATGATCTTTTTGTTGAAACAGGTTTGGAATAATTGTGGCCAATGTGAGGCTGAAACACAGCAGAAGAAGAAATGAATCATTCCACTGGAGCTGAACGCTGTGTTTCTCTGTGTGAATGTGTCTAAATGTGTGTGTTTGCGTGCGAATGTGTGCGTTTAGCAGCAGATAATTGTGTCAGAGTGGATCCCGCCCCGTCCTCGTTAGTGTGTGAGCGGGTTTTAACGAGCTCCACTCCGTTAACGAGGGCGTTTCCCTTTAGAAGTGAACCTTCGTCACCTCAACATGTCGAGTGTCGCGCTGAGAGTCGCACTAATGAGATCAGGACACGCAACAAGTGGCCACAACACACACACACACACACACACACAGTAACACACACGCTATAATAAACAGTAGAAGAAGAACAACAAGCCCGCCCACACTGTTTGATTGACAGGTGATTAATGTTAATCAATAACCTCTCATTACGGTTTTTAATCATCAATAAACTGCTTTAATCAATTAACTATTCATCATTTTGGACTATTTTTGAGTCGCGTCACACGACTTTCTCACGTTAAGCATCGAAGCGTTTCAGTTTCCAGCTCAGTTTTAATTGTTTTGTCTTTTTAAAGAAATAAAATTAGAAACTCGACTCCTAAAAAACTATTAATTTAATTATTCAACCACCTTCTAAAATGTTTAACCCGTAAAATGTTTTTTAAAGTCGTTCACACACATTTTTGAGTCATTTAGGACAATTTTTGAGTTGCTTAAGACAAATTTTTTAATAATTTAGAACAATTTTTTTGAATCCATTAGGACAAAATTTTGAGTGATTTCAGACACATTTTTTAACGGATTATTTTTAATCATTGAGGACAAATTTCAGTGATTCAGGATAATTTTCTAGTTGCTAAGGACAATTTTGTTTAATGATTTAGGACAAATTTTTGATTCATTTCGTAACTGTTTTAGAATCATATCTGACAACTTGTTGTCATTTGGGACAAATCTTTGAATTGCTGAGGAAAAAGACAGAAAAAAGACCTGAAAGGCTTAGGACACATTTTGGAGTAATTACGGACCAATGTCAAGTCATTCAGGACAATTTGAGTTCGTTAGGACAAATTTTTTGAAAGATTTAGAACGTTTAAAAAAAAAAAACATTTTTAATCCATTAGGACAGATTTTTGAATAATGTTGGAGAAATTTTTAAATGATTAAATCCACATTTTAGAGTCATTTAAGACAATTTTTAAATAATTTAGGACAATTGTTTGAATTATTGTGGACAAATTTCAAAGTCATTGAGGACAATTTTTGAGTTGCTTAGGAGAACATTTTCAATAATTTTGGACATTTTTTTGAATTACTGAGGACAATTTTTTGAGTCACTTTTTACATCATTTTGTTCAGATTTTTGTTGTTTTGAAAATATTTTGAGACAATTTTTTTCTCAAGATTTTGTCATTTTGGATAAATTTCATAGTTTTGAGTAATTTTAAACCAAGTTCTTGTTAATTTGGGCACTTTGGGATCATTTTTGTTCCTTTTGACACATTTTAAGTCATTTCTGACAAAGTCATTTTCAGACACATTTTAGTCATTTTTTGAGTAATTTTACCCATCATATGTGCAGGACTTGAAGAAAAGAACCCAAAGCCAGAAAAAATGAAAAAGGAGTTAAAAGTGTTTGGACTTTAGAGGGTTAAAATGTATTTTAGTGAAAATATGAGCAGAAAAGAATAAAGTTTGGCTTTAAAAGGTGAATAAAATGAGCTCAGCAGCAGCTGTGGTTAGGAATGAAAGCTCAAGTGTTTCCTGCTGCGCTGCTTCAACACCACAGAAGAAGAAGCAGCCCAGGAGGACTTCCAGCCGTTTGGCAGCAATTACTGAAAGTGAAAGTGAAACCGTCTCTCTCTCTCTCTCTCTCCTGTAGCTCGCCCATCAATCAGACGTCCGATTGGTTCATTAGAGATCACAGACGAGGCGACGCCGCTAATTGGCTGATTTGTTCGTTTGAGAGGAACCAGATCAGACTCAGGTGCTGCCGTCGCCGTGGCAGCAGGGAGGGCTTCTTCTTCTGCTGCTTTTATTCCCGTAGAAACGGCGGAACGAGACGAGAGGAGAGGTGGAACTTTGAAGAGGAACAGGAGGAGGCTGGAAACCCGAACTAATGATGGACCGGAGGAGGAGAAACCCTAACCCTGACCCCCACCGCCGTTTAGAGACCAGCGACGGGACAATTACTGAGTCAGTTACAGGAAAAATGAGTCTGTTGTAATAAAAACAAGTCAGTTATATTAAAAACAAGTCATTTATATTAAAAACAAGTCATTTATAAGAAAAACAAGTCGTTTATAACAAAAATAAGTCCTTTATAATAAAAACAAGTCCTTTATAAGAAAAACAAGTCGTTTATAACAAAAACAAGTCCTTTATAATAAAAACAAGTCGTTTATAACAAAAACAAGTCATTTATAATATAAACAAGTCATTTAGGATACTTTTTAAAATCATTTGGAACAAATTGGAGTCATTTTGGACATTTTAAAAATCATTTACGAAAACAATGTGACTTTTTTTGGACAATATTTGAGTCATTTTGGACAAATATTTGTTAGATATTTAGAATTCTGGAACAAGTAGGAATCATGAAAAATTTGAAAATCCTTTTCAACAAATTTTAGGTCGTCACATTTAGCAATTTTTGGACATTTATTTGACTCATTTAGAAGTAATTTGAGCATTTCTTTGGAATGATTAGGGACAAACTTTTTAATGCTTTAGGACAACATTTTGAGTCACTGAGGACACATTTCGGAGTCATTCAGGACAATTTTTAAATCAGTCCGGCAAAATTTTTGACTCATTTTTGGCAAATTTAAGATCAATTTTTGAATGATTTAGGAAAAATATTTGAGTCATTGAAGACAAACTTTGCAATTCTGGATAACAGCTCATTTACTATAAAATTCTAAGTAATTTTGGACAGTTGTAGAGTCATTGTAGACAATATCTTCTTATTTATTCATTTACAATAAATGTTTGAGTTATTTAGGACAAATTTTTGAATCATTTGGACCATTTCTGAGTCATTTAAGACAGGTTTTGTCACCGTTGGATAACTTTAGACAACATTTTTTGGCCAGTGATTTTCATTTTGGACAAATTTTGAGTCACTGAGTCGTTTTGGAGAAAAATATGATGATTTTTTTGGGCCAAGTTTGAATCATTCTAGACATTGCTTTGTCTTTCTGGACAACTGTTGAGGTATTTAGGACATGTTTTTTGCCGGTCTTTAGCCCATCTGGAGCACTTCTCAGCCCCTCTGGACTAATTTTCCGTGACTTTGGACACGTTTAGCCTCCAGCGTTTGGTCGTGATCAAACCTCTCCAGAAACAAACACAGATCAGAGGCGAGGCGACTCCGCCGCGGCGCCGCTAATTGGCTGATTTGCTCGTTTGAGGGGAATTAGGATCAGACTCAGGTGCTGCCGTCGCCACGGCAGCCGGGAGGTCGACTCGTCTTCTTCTTCTTCTTCCTCTTCTTCTGCTGCTGCTTTTGTTCCTTGAAAAGGCGGCGGCGGCTTTGAAGAGGCCCGAAGTGTCCGAGCGGCGAGCTAATGACGGCTGGCGGACCCCCGAGACCCCGGACGCTAATTGAAGTCAAGTGTTTGTGTTAAGGAGGCTTCAGAGGAGCTCACCTGTTTGATGGGGATGGCTCGCCCGCTGCCGATGCTGTCGGCTCGAGCCTCCAGGCCTTTCTTGTCCTTGTCGGCTTCGCTCGCCTTCCTCGACTGCAGATAGAGATCAGAGAGAGGCTTCAGCCGAGGCTCGTTACAGAAACATGAAAAACCGTCGTTTCTGCTGGAACTCGGGTCCAGGAGACGTTTAAAAAGCTCCACGCTAAAGGTGACGTCTTTAAATGTGGAGTCTTTAAAACTTCTCAACAGATGAAACCTCAATAAAACACATGAAACAAGCAAATATTTACTTAAAACAGTTTGAGTTGGTTAGAACTAATTTTTCAATGTCGCAGAAGTTTTTGAATGATTTAGTAGACGTCATTCAGGACAGTTTTTCAAACCATGAGGACAAATATTCTGAATTATTTGGAACATTATTCTAATGATTTCGGAACATTTTAGGACAATTTTTTTAAATTATTGAGGACAAATTTCCAAGTCATTCAGGACAAGTTTGAAAAAATAATTTAGAATTTTTAAAAATGACTTAGGACAAATTTTTGAATTTAGAAACCAATAGGACATTTTCTTTGTCATTTAGGACAAATGTTTTGAATCCAATAGGACCAATTTGGGTGATTTAGGACAAATTTTTGAAAAACTTTAGGACAATTTCTTTAATTATTGAGGGCAAATTTCAAGTCATTCAGGACAACTTTTGAGTTGCTTAGGACAAATTTTTAAAATGATTTGAAATATTTTTTGAATGATGTAGGAAAACACTTTGAATCCATTAGGACAAATTTTTTCAGTCATTTAGGATAAATTATTGAGTCATTTAACAATTTTTGAGTTGTTTCAGGCAAATTTTTTGAATGATATAAGACAAATTTTTGAGTCATTTTGTTCAGATTTTGGTTGTCTTGAAAAGATTTTGATCCAATGTTTTTTTTTTCAAAATTGTTGTCATTTTGGACAGTTTTGAGTAAATTTAAATCAAGTTCTTATTTTGGCAATTTTTTAAAAAAAATTTCAGACATTTTTTGAGTAATTTTGCACAGTATAAATGATTTTGGACAGATTTTGAGTCAATTTTGGACATATATTTGATCATTTTGGACATTTTTTGGTAAGTCCGCACATTTTTCATTATTTTGGACGTTTAAGTCATTTTGGACGATTTTCATTGTTTTGGACAAGTTTTGAGTCATTTTAAACCCAGTTATTGTCCTTTTGGGCAATTTTACAGTAATTTTTGGACTAATTTAGGACATTTTTTGGCAAAAATACCAAATATTTGCTTGTTTCAGGTTGTTTATCTGGGATATTCTCAGTTTCAAACCCCAAAAATGTGAATATAGTCATGACTTGATGCTAAATCACAATAAATGCAGAAACCAACATTAAAAAAACTATTGATTTTATGTAGTTTTAATGTTCTACTGTCAAAAGTCTAACAATAAAAGGACATTTTATCAGCCACTCGGGTCAAACACTGACTAGAACACTTTTGGTGCTTCACTGTCAGGACTCTGCATCTTCAGTTTCTCAGGATATTATCAATAAAAGCTCAGTTAAGCCAAAAGTTCCAAATATTTGTTGTTCCTCAGTTTTAATATCACAGAAAACTGAATCTATTTGAGTAAAAATCACATTTCAATAAGCCATTTTCAACTTTCACACATTTTTTAGATTAATTAATGAAGAAAATATCAGTTTTATATCCTAAAAAATCCCAGTTTTCTGTATTGTGTGTTGTTTTTGTGTTGTTTTAAAACTCTGGTGTCAAAAGTCTAACAATGAAAGGACGTTTTATCAGACACTCGGGTAAAAAAAACGCTCAGAAACACTGAATATAACTTTTTGTGCTTCACTGTCAGGACTATGCACGTTTCTGAGGATATAAACGTGGATTTCTGAGGTGTTGTCATGGAGACGTTTTAGTCGTTACTCACGGTGAAGAGGTTGGAGCGGCGTTTGGACTGTTTCCGGACCGGCGTCGGGGTGTTGGTGGCCGGAGGAACATCGATCCGGAGTTCCTTCTGACTGGTGCTGGGAGTCGATGGCACCGAAGACGAATAATCGCTGAGACTTCCTCCACCGTTACTGGTCTGGAAAAACAGGAAGGAGAGATGTTAGTGGTGGTTTGTGTCTCTTTGAGGTGGTTTTGTGTCTCTTTGTGGTAATTTTGTGTCTCTTTGTAATGGTTTTGTGCCTTTGTAGGACTTTTACATCTTTATACAGTAATTTTTTTGTCTCTTTTTGGTAATTTTGTGTCTCTTTGTAGCTGTGAAACAGCTACATACAAATTTTGCATCTTTATGTAGTAATTTTGTGTATGTATTGGTTTTGGGTCTTTCTGTAGGACTTTTACATCATTGTGTGGTCTTTTTTTATTCATTTGGTGTTTCTTTGTAATGATTTAGTGTGTCGTTATTGTCACTTTATGTATCTTGTGTGGTTTTTGTGGTCAATTTGCGTTTCTTTGTGGTCATTTGGATATTTTGTGGTCATTTTGTGTCTTTTTTTAGGACTTTTTCATCTCTGTGGTCTTTTAGTGTATTTAGTCGTGTTTGTGTCTTTTTGGTTGATTTATGATCTTTTAGTCGTATGTTCACGTCTTTAGTGGTAATTTAGTGTCTTTTATTACCATTGTGTGTCTGTGTTGTGCGTCTGTGTTGTGTGTCTGTGATGCTCTGACAGTGAATCCTCTGCAGTGCGATCAGCTGTGTGGAGGTGGTGCAGATAAGCGTTTGTCTCTGGGGAGTCGGCGGCTGAAAGATGGCTTTTTAATGACTAATCAATGGAGGATTGAAGGACGACGATCGAAGAGATTCTGGAGGAAGAACGAAGATTCTGGAGGAAGAACGATGATTCTGGAGGAAGAAGGGAAGATTCTGGAGGAAGAACGGAAGATTCTGGAGGAAGAACGAAGATTCTGGAGGAAGAACGATGATTCTGGAGGAAGAAGGGAAGATTCTGGAGGAAGAACGGAAGATTCTGGAGGAAGAACGAAGATTCTGGAGGAAGAACTGAAGATTCTGGAGGAAGAACGGAAGATTCTGGAGGAAGAACGGAAGATTCTGGAGGAAGAACGAAGATTCTGGAGGAAGAACGGAAGATTCTGGAGGAAGAACGGAAGATTCTGGAGGAAGAACGAAGATTCTGGAGGAAGAACGAAGATTCTGGAGGAAGAACGGAAGATTCTGGAGGAAGAACGGAAGATTCTGGAGGAAGAACGGAAGATTCTGGAGGAACAACGAAGATTCTGGAGGAAGAACTGAAGATTCTGGAGGAAGAACGGAAGATTCTGGAGGAAGAACGAAGATTCTGGAGGAAGAACGGAAGATTCTGGAGGAAGAACGAAGATTCTGGAGGAAGAACGATGATTCTGGAGGAAGAACGAAGATTCTGGAGGAAGAACGGAAGATTCTGGAGGAAGAACGGAAGATTCTGGAGGAACAACGAAGATTCTGGAGGAAGAACTGAAGATTCTGGAGGAAGAACGGAAGATTCTGGAGGAAGAACGAAGATTCTGGAGGAAGAACGGAAGATTCTGGAGGAAGAACGAAGATTCTGGAGGAAGAACGGAAGATTCTGGAGGAAGAACGGAAGATTCTGGAGGAACAACGAAGATTCTGGAGGAAGAACTGAAGATTCTGGAGGAAGAACGGAAGATTCTGGAGGAAGAACGAAGATTCTGGAGGAAGAACGGAAGATTCTGGAGGAAGAACGAAGATTCTGGAGGAAGAACGGAAGATTCTGGAGGAAGAACGGAAGATTCTGGAGGAAGAACGGAAGTTTCTGGAGGAAGAACGGAAGATTCTGGAGGAAGAACGGAAGATTCTGGAGGAACAATGAAGAGTCTGGAGGAACCTTGGTTTCCTTCAACTCAACATGTTCCTAATGGAAAATGTTAAACTCTTCAGTTAGCATTTATTTGGTTTTTTGAGTCTCTTTGCTGTGAATTTTCACCTCATTGTTGTTATTTAGCAGAACTTTGTGGTAGTTTGGGTCATTCTTGTGTTCATTTTGTGACCTTTACTGTTGGTTTAACATCTTTTTATGGTCATTTGTTCTCTTTTTATGGTATTTTGAATCCTTTTCTGGTAGTTTAGTGATTTTTGTGGTCATTTTGCATATTTTTGTTTTGGTTTTGCATCTTGTGGTCAATGTGTGTCTTTCGAGTCTTTTGTGATAGTTTGGGTCCTTTTGTGTTAATTTCGAGTGTCTCTGTGGTAACTTTACATCTTTTTGTGATCATTTTGTGTCTCTGTGGTCATCTTGTGTTTCTTTGTGTTCGTTTTGTATCTTGTTGTGGTCGTTCTTTGTTGTTTTGTATTAGTTTGGGTCATTTTTGGGGTCATTTTGCATCTTCTTGTGACCCTTTGTGTATCTTTGATGTGTTTGTAATTTTTTGGTTGTTTTGTGGAAATGTTCCATATTTTTTTCATAATTTTACATCTTGTATGGTCCTTTTGTGTTGTTTTGTGGTAATTTTGCACCTCATTGTGGTCATTTTGCATCTTCTTATGGTCCCTTTGTGTATTTTTGTTGACCTTGTTGTCGTATATTTTTTGGTCTTCTGTCTTTTTATGTGGAAGTTTTCCATCTTTTCGTTGTCATTTTGTGTCTTTTTGTGGTTATTTTTGCATCATCTTGCATCTATTTCCGGTTGTTTTGTGTGTTCATGTGAAAGTTTTACGTCATTTTGTGGTATTATAAATATATGTATTTCTGTGGTAATTCTGCGTCTTTCTGTGTCGTTAATAGAAACAAGAATGGATTACGACGTCTGATTCATGGCACTACGACTGTATTTACGTCTCTCAAGTGTAACTTCAGTAAAGTTTGTGTGTCGGTTTGGGCCTCCAGGATGTGAGTTGTGTAGCGTTGTTGACCTCTCACCTGGCTGATGTGGACGGCCGACACTTGTGTCGCGCAGACAGATGAGTGACTCGGCGAGTTGGGCAGCGACTTGCAGGGTCCGATGGAGAGTTGCTGCTTCTTCCTGGTGGCGACGATCTTCTGGGCAACTGCAACAACAAACGCAACACAAACGGTCACAACTCGGCAAAGAACGACAATCAGGAAACACAGCAGGAACAGGAGAAACTCTGCGGCAGCTTAAACCGGCACAGAATTCCTCCTTTTCTCTGCAACTCAGGACAAGAAAAGAAGGAACTTCCTCCTTTCCTTGTTCTGAGTTGTGCTTTTTTCAGCTTTGTGGTTTTATGAAAGTGTCAGAATCTCCTGCAGGAATTTTAGAGCCTGAAAGTTCTGTTTCACTGATTTCAACCAGAATTTAACCAAAAACATTGTATTTACGTTCCTGAAGATGACGCCATCCTCCACTCTGATTGGCTGCTCATACAGGAAGAAGGCTGCTCATTGGCTCATTTCATTATCAAACCTTTTCTCAGTTTGTTTCTGTTCCTTTGGGAGATAAAGCGTCGATGAAGCTAAAACAGCAGCTAAATCTTTGGTGTGAAAATATTCAGATTTAAACCTGTAATAAAGGTTTTTTTGGCCACTAGGGGGCATCAGAAACACGATAAACACGTTTAAATGCATTGACATATTTTCTGTTTGGTTGTTTCTTTTTTTTCTTTTTTTTTAATTTCTGTTATGTCCAGAAAATGTTGTTTTCAAATAAAAAAAAAATAAATAAATTCTCTTACATATTGTTTTCCATTTTATTCTTGTTCTGTCAACATTTTGCTGTTTTCTAACCACACGGTTGTCATTTTACAAAATATTTTTATGTGGTTGTTGTGTTTTCTAATTTTTTTTTCTTTTCAACGGATTTTTCTTGGTTTTGATTTCCAAGTTTTTTTGTTTTCTTGTGTTTTCTGAAGTATTGTTAGTTAATAAAACGTGTTTGCTAAAATCTGGTTGTTTTCCAACTTTTTTCCTCTTCTACGGTTTTGTTGTTGTTGTTTCCTAAAAATGTTTTCTTTAAAAAAAAAAAAAAATAAATAAATAAAAAAAAACCTTTGTATTGATTTCCAAGTTTCTTTTCTGGTTTGTTTTGTTTTTTAAAATGTTGTTTCCTCTCAAACATTCTTTTCTGAAATTTCGCCGTTTCCTAAAAACATGGTTGTTATTTTGGAAAATATTTTTCTTTTGTTGTTGTGTTTTCTAAAATGTCTTTTTAAAAATAATTCCATTTTCTTCCCATTTTTTGTGTTTTCTAAAACTTTTTCTAAAATATTGTTGTTTTCTAAAATGTGGTTGCTATTGTCCAACTTTTTTCCATTTTTTGTTTTGTCGTTGGGTTTTCCAAGATTTTTTTGTGTTATCTGAAGAGGTGTCTTTTTAAAATGTTGTTTTCTTGTGTTTTTTGAATTAGTGATTTGTCAAATATTGTTTTCTTTTCTAGTGTTGTTTTCTTCTAAATATTTTTTCTGTTTTGTTGTGTTTCCTGAAAAAACAAGAAGCTGTTTTCCAAAAATTTTGCTTCATTTGTCACTGCAGTGAACGCGTGATCCTGACAGTGAAGCGTGAGGATTAAAATACTGATTAATGCAGGTTTAGGCCTAAATTTGATGAGTTTTAGTTAAAAGAAGCAGTTTAGAGAAACTTTTTCCGACTCTCCATCAGCAGATTTCTCCACGACAACAGTTTTAACAGTTAATTTGATATTTTATGTCATTTTTGAAGCTCAAACAGGAAACCCGAAGCAGAATAATGAAACCAATCAGTAAAAGTGACTTTAGTGACTCCATCGCCTCGGCTCCTATAAACCCTCAGATGAAGCCATTCTTTTAATTGGGCTCGTTAAGGCGGCGGCTTCGTTAACGAGGAGAAGCTCGTAAACATTTTTACCTCCAGGTGACTCGGGCCGAGAGAAGGGCAGCCGAGGAACAAACTCCCAGTTTAAAGAAGCGAAAGAAGAACCGCTGATCAAACACACTTTCAGCTGGATTTAAACCGACACAATCAAAGACGACGCACAAAACGGAGCCACAACGAGACGACAACGAATACACAAAGTAGAAACCAAAAAGAAATAAATAAAGTCTGGAGATCAAAACTACAAACTGATGTCAGAATGAACCGAAGTACGGAAGACCAGAGGTGCAAAACACAACAAGAAAACACAACACAAAACAGGAAATACGAGGTTTTACAGAACCCGACACACCACAACAAAAATCAACATTTTATAAAACAATTTTTTTTAAAAACACACAACTTTTCAGAAAACAATATTTAGTGTTTGTTGTGTTTCTGGAAATGTTGTGTTTTCTCAACTTTTGCTGCATTTTCTGATTTGTTTTTGTGTTTTCTAAGGTTCTTTTGCTGTCACATTGTGTTTGTTTATGTTTTTGAAATGTGTTTTTGTAAAATGTTTTCTAAAATTTTGTGTTTCTAAAAATTGTGTTCTTGGTTTTGTTGTTCTGTTTTCTAAAAAAATTCCTTTTTGTTGGTATTTTCTAAAACGTTATTTTTATTATAGTTGCGTTTTCTAATTTTTGATTTTTTTTCCCTGTTTTTGTTGTGTTTCTTTTAAAATGCTGGGTTTTGTAAAATTTTGTAATTTCTAAAATTTTGTGTTTTTTTGTTTAATTGCTTTTTCATTTTTTTCAGCTTTATTGCTGTATTTCTAAAAAAAAAAAAAAAAAAATCCTTGTTTTGTTGCTTCCTAAAACATATTTTTTTTTGTTGTGGTGTTTCTTGGAATGTTGCATTTTTAAATATTTCATAGCAATTTCTGTTTTATTGTTGTGTTTTCTAAACTTTTTCTTCCTGTCATGTGTTTTTCGCTTTTTTAAAATGCTGTTTACTAAAAACGTAGTATTTTTAAAAAATTGTTTGCATTTTCTGTTTGATGTAGGTGTGTTTTCTAAAATGTTGTGTTTTACATTTTTATTTAGTTTTCTTTTAATTGTTGTTGTTTACTCAAACATCGTGTTTGTTTCCTGGCTGTTGTTTAATTATTTGATGGACAAAATCTCACAAAAGAAGGTCCAAAATGTTCAAATGAGCATCTTGAGGAGCAGAAAAGTGGGTTTATTTTAATTCTTTCTGTGTTTCAGCGACAGGCGGCTGTCAGGCTGGAGGCTGTATTTTACCTTCAGCATTAAGAACAGTTATTTTAAGGCGGCGCTAAATGTTTAAACTGCTTCTTAATGCAGTTTAACTTTATCCATCAATCGTCGTTGTGCTCTGAAGCTGTCGGTCCGTCTAATGGAAACGTCTCCCTCCAGATTTATGGCCGTGAAGACGAGCTGACGCTGCAGCTGCAGGCGCAGCGTCGCAGGATTCACTGCAACCTGCTGCAGTCCAAGAGCAAAGATGCCATCAAATTACACCAAAAACAAACTGATTTCCACTCAAAAACAAAACTATTTATTAGCACGACTGTCATTTTGATGAACCTCAATCGAGACGTGGCTCCAAATTCCTGTTTAGTGGGAAAAATAATTGTTTTTTAAAAATTTCAAACAAAGTTGTCAAGATTTTTTAGAAGACAAGTTAGTTTGATGACGACAGTGAATGCATAATCCTGACAGTGAAGAACAGAATAATAATAATTCATCACATTGGTCAAATTAGGGCCTAAATTTCATGCGTTTTAGTTTTTTAAAAAAGTCAGTTTTTAGGAATTTAATGTCTGGAATTTTATGAATTTATGACAAAATTTAGACACAAACTGAGTTGTTTTTTTTTGTTAGTTTTTTTCCACATTTCTGCCAAAGTTGTCGAGCCTTTAAAGAAGACATTTCCATAATTTAAGGAGGTAACCTCTGTTAAACACCAGCAAATTTCAAAAGTTTTTTTGGGGAAAACATGTTTTGGTCACATGAGACGAAGATATTTTTTCTTGATGACGACAGTGAACAGATAATCCCGAGAGTGAAGAACGGAGTCTTATAATGAATGAAATCATTAAAAATTAAGATTTTTTTTAATTAAATGTCAGAAATTTTACAGAATTTTGTACAAAATGTTTTTTTGTACATTTATGCCAAAGTCGTCAAGCCTTTAAAAAAGACATTTCCATAATTTAAGGCGTTAATTTTTGTTAAACTACATTACATCAGCAAATTTTACCACAGCTAAAGTCAAACAAAAAATTTACAGGTTTGATGAATTTTTGGAGAAGATGTTGTGGTGAAATGTGAATGAAAGGTTAAATTATGGAAACATCTTCTGATATCTGAGTTTTACTGGATGGTTGTGATGTTTTGCCTCAGCTGTTTGTCTGATTCCTGATCAATAACAGACGAGGAATGATGGTTAAAAAGTGGATTCATGTGTTTGATCAGCGTCCAGAAAATCCTCCAGTTGATCCGAATTAAAGAAACGGAACTCGGACATTTCAGTGTGAGAACATCGGTGGTCATTGGAGCTCGTTAGCGACGCTAACGAAGTGCTCTCAGTCTGCACTCTGACACGGATTAAAAGAACAAGAGTGTGTGTGTGTGTGTGTGTGTGTGTGTGTGTCTGTGTGTGTCTGCGTGTGTGTGTGTGTCTATGTGAGTGTGTGAGTGTGCGTGTGTGAGTTGGCGGTTCATGTCGGTGTAATTAGGCTAATTAAATTAGCGCTCTGATGGACGAGGGAGTGCGACGCTGTCACCCTTCCTCCCCCCTCCATCCCTCACTCAGAGGTCACTCCCCCCGACCGGACCAGGCTTCACTTCCCATTACAGGAAACCACACGTTAAACGCACAACGACACACACAGACACACAACCAAACACAAAGGAAGCACACCGACGGTCATCATTATTAATATTAGTTCAGACTGAGCTGATTCTTCACATCGCTGCAGATTAACGCCTGAATTCATCACTTCCTGTCAGCTCAAATGTCACTTTTAGAAAATTAGCGCTAAGTGTTGCCAAGTTATTTACCTTTAAACTAAACTACGTCACAAAATCACGTCAGAGCTTCAGCAGGTTCCTAGGTAAGAAAGGACCAAGATAAATTCAACATGAGGACCACCTCAGTGGATGTATAGACCTGACAGTGAAGCATGGAGGAGGAAGTGTGATGATGTGGGGCTAAATTAGTGCAAAAATGGACACAAAAGACCTAAAACGATACAAACTATCTACAAAAAATGGAGAACGAACATAAAGAGACATGAAATAACCCCAAAAAGATGTAAAACAACTACAAAGAGACAACAAAAAGACACAAAACGATGGTGTTGGCGTGAAACATCAGCATGAACCTGACCAGGACTACAACAGTGAATGTACAGTCCTGACAGTGAAGCACGGAGGTGGGAGTGATGATGATATGGGGCTGCAAAACGGCAAAAATTAACACTAAAAAACCTAAAAACGACCACCAAAAGACACATAAACACCACATCGAGACAATAAACAACCACAAAATGGTGCAATGACCAATGGGGTTGGTGTCAATCAGACCACAACTACCACAGTGAATCCTGACAGTGAAGCATGGAGGTGGAAGTATGATGAAATGGGCCTGTATGAGAGCTAAAGGTGTTGGTAAGATGACTATAAAGCCAAAATACGACCACAAATAGTAAAAATGACCACAAAATGGTGCAAAACTACCACTTGGAAACATAAAATGAGCACTAAAATACACAAAACAGCTACAAAAAGACGCACAACTATCGCAAAGAGACATGAAACAGCTACTAAAAGGTACAAAACAAGAATAAAGATACAAAATGACCACAAAAAGACCTAAAACCACCACAAAAAGACACATAAAGACACACATCAAGGTGTAAATCTGTCCAGGACTAGCACAGTGGATGCATAGTCCTGACAGTGAAGCACGGAGGTGGAAGTATGATGGTAGAAGAGGAAACCTGCAGCATTAAAACCATCAGACATACGAGTTTCTCCACGAGGACAAAGTGAAACTACGACCTGCACGGTTCGAGTCTCGACTTCACTCTGATTCATGCGAATCAGCGTTTCTGCTCTCCGCCTGTCGCCATGACGATCATGAGGCCGAATACAAGAGTGATGAGGATTTAAAGCCCCGCCCCCCTCGCCACCGCCGGCCAATGATGCGAAGGTCATGGAGATATACCAGAGATCAATAGACAGACTTATCCATAACCATAAATCCTGATTTCATTCACAGATCATCAACAAACACCAGGAGAAGAATGTCCTTTAAATGTGAGGGTTTGGAAACTATCAGAGGAGGAGGAGGAGAAGAAGGAGGAGGAGGAGAAGATAAAGGAGAAGAAGATAAAGGAGAAGAAGAAGGAGAAGAAGAAGGAGGAGGAGAAGAAGGAGGAGAAGGAGGAGGAGGAGAAGAAGGAGGAGGAGAAGGAGGAGGAGAAGAAGAAGGAGGAGGAGGAGGAGGAGGAGAAGGAGGAGGAGGAGGAGAAGGAGGAGGAGAAGAAGGAGGAGGAGGAGAAGAAGAAGAAGGAGGAGGAGAAGATAAAGGAGAAGAAGATAAAGGAGAAGAAGAAGGAGAAGAAGGAGGAGGAGAAGAAGGAGGAGGAGAAGGAGGAGGAGGAGGAGAAGGAGGAGAAGGAGGAGGAGAAGAAGAAGGAGGAGGAGGAGGAGAAGAAGGAGGAGGAGGAGGAGGAGGAGAAGAAGGAGGAGGAGAAGAAGGAGGAGGAGGAGAAGAAGAAGAAGGAGGAGGAGAAGATAAAGGAGAAGAAGATAAAGGAGAAGAAGAAGGAGAAGAAGGAGGAGGAGAAGAAGGAGGAGGAGAAGGAGGAGGAGGAGGAGAAGGAGGAGAAGGAGGAGGAGGAGGAGGAGAAGAAGAAGGAGGAGGAGGAGGAGAAGAAGGAGGAGGAGGAGGAGGAGAAGAAGGAGGAGGAGAAGAAGGAGGAGGAGAAGAAGGAGGAGAAGAAGAAGGAGGAGGAGGAGGAGAAGAAGGAGGAGGAGGAGGAGGAGGAGAAGAAGGAGGAGGAGAAGAAGGAGGAGGAGGAGAAGAAGAAGGAGGAGGAGGAGAAGATAAAGGAGAAGAAGATAAAGGAGAAGAAGAAGAAGAAGGAGAAAGTCCTCATGAGGGAGGAATTAGAAACCAATCAATGAATAATCTGCATAAATCCATTGATCAGCGTCCAATAACATCTGCAGGAGATTAAATTAAATTAATTAGGAGAAAAATGTGTTTATTATTAGTTCATAAAAAATATCAGATTACTAGAAAAGAAAAGATCAAACTGTGAACAAAATATTTAAATGATAGATTTCCTATTTTTAATATTTAATTTAAAATTTAATATATTTTGTAGATAAAAGACGTAAAAAAATATTCAGAACTATTTAAAAAATAATAATTTAATGTACTTTAACAGTTTTCCTGTGAGACTAAATCTGTGGAAGATTAAAAAATAAATAAAATTAATTTAAATATAACGTCAGTAAGGAATGAAAAAATTGTATTATCTGCATATTTTTATTATTATTATTATTATTATTATTATTATTTATCTGGTTGTATTTTGTAAACTGAGATTTCTTTTAGATATTCAGTCTAAAATAAATAAATAAAAAACAAAAATAAGAAGAAGAAATTCTTTGTCTTGTGATTAAAACTTCAGAAGATTATAAAATAACTTCAAAACATAAATGAAATATATAAATAATAAAAATACAAATATAATTAATAACAAATAATACAAAAAGAGCTCAGATCAATGGCAGTAATTTATTGTGAACTCAAAAAAAATTAAAGAAATAAATATTAGATTAAATTCTCTGCGTTATTAATTAATATTTAGTTTATGCATATATATTTTATATTATTATTATTATTATGAATGTGCAGCTTTTGTGACTAAAGCTGAATTATTAATGTTCAAATTAAAATTTTAAGATATTTTGTCAAAAACTAAATAAATTATTTAGAAATAATTAGTATTTTTTTAAATATGAAGTGTTTCTGTGAGATTGTGGAAGATTTAAACATTTATTTAAAAATATTAATTAAATTAATTTATGCAGCAATTAAACTTTTCAGGGTTAAAAGTCTGAAGTTTAATTTACTGTAAATTAATTAAAATAAAAGCGAAACAATGAAATAAGAAGTGAAATATTTACTGGTTTATTATTAATATTTTTATTTATTTAGGTGAAATTTATTTCAGATATTTGGTCAAATAAATGATAAAAAATCTGATACAAACTCCAGTTTAGTGGCAAATTTATTGTGAAGATTCCAATTAAAATATTTAATATTTAAACAATATATTGCAAAAAAATATGAATTTAAATATTAATGCAAGCTTTTATTTTGTAAAGACAGGAAACAACGCTGTGTGTGTATGAGAGTGCAAGTACACAATCTGTTACACACTTTCAATTTACACACACACACGGGAAAACACAAACATACAGCGAAAAGAAAGCAAAGAAAAACCCACAAAACAACACAAACAAGAGCACACACAGAAATACAGTCGCACAAAACACACACATAAATACACACATATACACAATTATGCACACACAGACACACACACAGACACAGACACACACTCCTTGGGGCTGCGTGGACAGAAAACATTAAACTCATCGTTCTGCTGGATGATTAGAAAACTGATTAATTTCGGATAATGACGAGAAAAATGCAAGGAGACAGTGTCAGACACACAGACACACAACCACACACACACACACACACACAATCACATTTAGAAACACACAATTACACAATAACGCTCAGAAACACACACAGTGGAATAATTAAGAGGATAATAAGGCAGCGTTTAGGGAGGAAACGTTCCTCCTGGGCCGCGACACACAAACACAACACACACAACAACACACACAGTAACACATTAACACGCACGTCGTCTTCTTCAAGTGTTTCAGAGACTCTTCACATTTCCAGGTTGTGTATCTCTGCTCCTGCGCTGCCCCCTGCAGGACAGACGCAGCTACAGCAGCACAACAGACACACAAACAGACACACAAACAGACCACAGTAACACACAGCCACTCAGCCAGAGCAGTGGTTGTGTTGCAGGAGCTCTGGGAGCAGAGCAGCAGCTGCACTAATTTATTACGTTGTTTTATTCTGATCTCATCTCTCAGCTTTCTGACGACCACCTCGGATGTTCAGGGGAAACTTTCATGTCAAATTTGAGATATTCTAACTGGATTTTAGGTGACATTTGATCTCTTTTTCTGCTTTATTTTGGTCATTTTACATCTTTTGTGTTAGTTTGTTCATTTTGTTTCACGTTTTTGTTGCCATTTCATCTTTTTGCGCCTCATTTTGGTCCTTTTACCATCTTTTGTGGTGGTTTTCAGTCACATTTTGGTTATTTTGCATATTTTTCTTGCCATTTTCTCTCTTTTGTGTCCCTTTTTGTTCATCTCACATGTATTTGTTGTAGTTGTGTGTGTTTTAACCTCTCCCCGACAGGTTGAGGCCAACATCTGCCCAACCACAACCTGGATCTGTTGGAAGTTTTGTTGCCATTTCATTTGTTTTGCGTCTCACTTTGGTCATTTTATGCCACTTTTTGCTATTTTGCATATATTTGTTTCCATCGTAGCTCTTTTTTGTTTCCTCTTAATCGTTGAACATCTCTTTGCCACAGTTTTGGGTCACACTTTGGTTGTTTTTTTGTATTTTTGTCACCATTTTATCTGTTTCGGGTTTCATTTTGGTCATTTTGCATCTCTTTGGGATGGATTTATTTCATATTTTGCTCGCTTTTTCCCTATTTGTGGTAGTTCTGCGTCACATTTAAGTTATTTTGCATATTTTTGTTGTCATTTTTACCTCTTTAGTGTTTCATTTTGGTCACTTTGTGTCACATCTAAGTTATTTTTCATATTTTTGTTGCCATTTTACCTCTTTTGTGTCTCACTTTGGTCATTTTAAACCTCTTTCTGCTTGTTTTGTCACATTTTGGTTGTGTTGCATCTTTTTGTTGTCAGTTGTGTTGGTTTTGCGTCTCTTTCCGGCCGTTTTGTGTCTCGTACTGTCGACCAAACGTACGCTGCAGGAGCTCTGGGAGCCGAGCGTCGACTCAACACAACAAGGACGTTAAAGGTCACAAACCTCAGCAGCAACAACTTCATGTTCAACACGATTAGTGGAAGCAGGAGGCAAACAAGGAAGAGGCTGAGGAGGAAAGTTTTGTGCGAATCGTAAACCCTGCGGCTCATTTTTTACACTCTGAGAGCACATTAATAAGAGGAAGGCGGCGGAGACGTTAATGAAGCGGCGGCGGTCGGCAGGCGCGGGGTTAACGGCTGTAATTAGAGGGAAATGGATGACAGCGAGTCGGCGGTTAATTAGCTGAACTGCAGCCACTGCATCGGCCTCTGGCTTCACCTGAGCTTCACGGTCGGCAGGTCGCAGCTCAAACGCAACTTCTACCTCCGATCGGACGCTCACAGGGAAAACTACAGCCCAAACAGGAAGTAAGAGGCAACGGCCAGCGAAATGAGATGAAAAACTGACGAAATGCTGACAAATAGAGGGAAAGTAACCTTAAATGAGATGAAAAACAGACGAAATAGTGACAAATAGACGGAAAATAACCAAAATATAACTGAAGAGATAAAATTCTAACAACTAAAAACCAAAATGTGACACAAAACTACAACAAAAAGACTCATTGTAGATTCTGAGTCTTTCTAAGTTAATTTTAGCTCTTTTTATAACACTTTTGGGTCTTTTTATGTCTCGTATTGTAGATTTTACATGTTGTACTGCAGATTTTTGGTGTTTTTATGGTAGTTTTGTGTCTCCGAATGAGGATTTTATGTCTCATATTGCAGGTTTTGTGTTTGTTTATCGTAATTTGTCTCTAATCTGACCCTTAATAGTATTTCTGTGTCTCACATTGTAGATTTTTAGTCTTTTTGTGTTATTTTAAGTCTCATATTGTAGGTTTTATTTCTTCTGGAGTAGATTTTCAGTTTATTATGCTAGTTTTATGTCTTCTTATGGTAAAAAGACAGAACGTTTTATGTCTCATATTGCAGGTTTTTGGTCTTTTTATGGTATTGTGTGTCTCATATTGTAGTTTTTATATCTTATATAGTGTATTTTCAGTGTTTCAGTCTTTTTATGCAGATTTTGTGTCTTTTTAGGGGAGTTTTATGTCTCATACTTCAGATTTTGTCTCTAATATTGAAGGTCTCGTGTCTTTTTATTCAGGTTTTGTGTCTCTGTGTTAGTTTTTCATCATCTGTTTACCTGCTACCAGCCTGTTTAATGTCTGGTTTTCTGTGTATTTTTGAGTGTTTTGGGTGGTTTTTTTTGTGTTATTGTGTATTTCTGTGTGTTATTGTGAGTTTTTTCGTGTTATTGTGTATTTTTGTGTATTTTAGTTTCTATTTTAATGTATTTTTGTGTTTTTTGTGTATTTTAGTGTAAGCGGATTTAATCTATTTTTGTGTAGATTTGTGTGTTTTTGTATGTTTGTATGTGTGTATTTTTGTGTATTTTTGTGTTTTTTTTGTTTTTTACTGTATTTTATGAGTATTTTAGGTTATTTTTGTGTTTTTTTTGTTTGTTTTTTGTGTTTTTTTGTGTTTTTTTTGTTTTTTACTGTATTTTATGAGTATTTTAGGTTATTTTTGTGTTTTATGTGTGTTTTTGTGCGTGTCTGTGCGTTTCTATGTGTATTTTGTGTGTTTTTGTGCATGTCTGTGCGTTTCTATGTGTTTTTGTGTGTTTCTATGTGTTTTTGTGTGTTTTCTGTGTGTTTTCTGTGTGTTTTTGTGTGTTTCTATGTGTTTTTGTGTGTTTTCTGTGTGTTTTTGTGTGTTTCTATGTGTTTTTGTACAGCCTCCGTGTGGGTCAGCGAGGACCTCGTGTTCTCCGGACACCGTCCTCCTCCTCGTCCTTCCTCCCGCCGTAATGTCCGGCTCGTTTATTAATCCCGTCGGGGAGTCCGAGATAAAACTTAACTGCGCCGAGGTCTGAGCTAAATAGCCGAGCGGCTCCATTTAATGCTTAATTGAGGGGTGATTAGTGGGGTGAGGAGGGTGAGGAGGGGGGAGGCGGCGGAGCAAAGTCACCTTCCCAGAGGACTGGATCTTACCGTCCTGGAAGACTCGTTCCACGTTCAGCCCGTAGGTGGCGCAGGTCTCGTAGTAGGTGCAGCGCTTCAGGTCGCTGGACAGCTTCCTGGCCCGGCTGTCGTCGATGACCCGCGGGTTGGCCGAGCTGATGGCGTCTGCAAACACAAAACACACACTGGTTTACCAAAGGGTGGTCCGGAAAACACAGTACAGCCTCGATTCACCTGGAACAGGCTGGAAAACCTGAGAAAATTAATGTCTCTGTGGATACACAGCCTGCAGTTCAACCCAGAACTTTTAGAATTGGAAACAAAAAGTCAGTTTAGTGATGTCTGTATCCAAAAAACACAAAATACAGCTTCGATTCATCTGGAAGAGGCTGGAAAACTCAATAAGTTCATGTTTCTACAGATACACAGCCTGCAGTTCAACCCAGAACTTTTAGAATTGGAAACACTGAGCCCAGTTTAGTCACATCTGACTCCCAAAAAACACTAAATCCAGCCTTGTTTTTTTTAAAAACCTGACGTTTCTTTGTGTTGAGTCGATGCTCTGCTCCCAGAGCTCCTGCAACACGTTTTAGATCGACAAAACAAGACACAAAATGGCTGAAACGAGACACAAAGCAAGCACAAAGACACAAAATGGCAACGAAAAGATGCAAAACAACCAAAATGTGATGAAACTAACACAATGAGATGTAGAACGGCCATTAAGAAAAACTAAACCAACAATGTAAGACACAAAATGTGTCTCGTCAAGCATAATGTGTCTCTTTTTATCGTAGTTTTACCTCATATTTTGGTCATTTTCTACATATTTGTGGGAGTTTTATTTCATATTTTGGTCATTTTATACATTTTTTGGTAGTTTGAGCTCATATTTTGGTCATTTTACATCTTTTTGTGGTAGTTTTGACTCACATTTGTCTTTTTAAGTATTTTTTGTCACCATTTCATGCGTTTTTGTGTCCCATTTTGGTTATTTTACATATATTTGATACCATTTTATCAGGGTTTTTGGTCTTATTCTGTGTTTGTGGTCATTTTAAGTCTCTTTCTTAGTGTTTTTTGTCAGGTTTTGGTGATTTTGTGGCACATTTCAATTATTTTGCATCATTTTGTCACCGTTTTGTGTGTCTTTGTGGTCATTTTTATAATTTTTTATGTCTTTATGGGATTTTTGCTCCACTTTAGTCAGTTTGTGGTAAATCTTGGTTGTTTTGCATCTTTTTATTGCCACCTTTGTCCGTTTATGCTCATTTTACATCTTGTTTTTGTCGTTTTGTGTTTAATATTGTTGATTTTGTGTCTCTTAAAGGTTATTTTATGTCTTTTTTCTCCAACAGAGTGCAGAACGTTCCTGTAGAACCTGTTTAGAACATTCAGACTGCAGTGATTTTAGTTTTTATCTCTGAGGTTTCATGTTTTAGTGATGCTTTGTCGCCATCTGCTGGTTGACTCACGCTACTGCAGCTGTTTTTATTCATTTAAGTCTAATGTAAATAAAAAAGTTTAACTGCAGATAAAGCTTTAATTTTTAACCTGAAGACAAAAAGAAAATGTTGATGTTTTGTCTCGTATTTTGATTTTAGCTCATTTTGAGTCTTTTTTTTGGAAGTTTGTCGTCCGTTTTTGCTCAATTTCTGATATTTTTATGTCATATTTTGGTCATTTTAAATTTCTTTTTGGTTGTTTTTGCTCCGTTTTGAAGGTTTTTGTGTAACATTTTGGTTATTTTGCATATTTTTGTAGCCATTGTGTCTCTTTATTTTTGTGTTTTACCCCATTTTGGAACTTTTATATCCATTTGTAGTTAATTGTGCCTCATGTTTTTGTTGTTCTGCATCTTTTTGTGCCTCCTCTTTGTGTCTTTGCTGCTGCTTTTGTTCCACTTTGATCATTTTGTGTCAGTTTGCTTGTCTTGCGTCGTTTTGACGTTATTTTGTCTCTATAGTGTGTCATTTTGGTCATTTAGTTTCACTTTTTGATCTTGTTTTGGTTGTTTTGTGTCACAGTTGGATTGTTTTTTTATCTCTGAAGTAATTTTATGTCTCGTTTTGCTCATTTTACATCATTTTGTTCATCTTTATGATGGTTTTTTGTTCCATATTTTGGTTGTTTTGTATCCTTTTCTTGCCGTTTTATCTCTTTATTGTCGTATTTTGTCTAATTTCTGTCAGTCTGTTGCACATATTCTAGATTTTGTGTCTCTTTGTGGTCATTATTTTTTAAACTTTTTGCTCCGATCTGGTCAATTTGTGTCAAATGTTGGTTTTATTTTGCTTTTTTTTGTATTTTATCTGTTTATTATCATTTTAAATCTCATTTTGCTCATTTTTTTTTCACATTTAGTTGATTTTTACGTCTCTATGGTAATTTTTTTTGGTCCATTTTGGTCAGTTTGTGTCAAATGTAGGTTTTTCAGAGCCATTTTGTTTGTTTATTTTGATAGTTTTACACTATTTTGTTGTCATTTTATCTCTTTTTTATGCCTCATATTGACAATTTTTGCTCCAGTTTGGTTGTTTTGTGTCATATTTTGATTGTTTTGCATCTTTTTGTAACTATTTTGTCTCTGTGTTCGTGTTTCATCTAAGTTTGGTCATATTGTGTCTCATATTGTAGATTTTGTGTACCTTTCTGGTCTTTTTTAGGTTCTTTCTAAATGTGTTTTATTTCATTTTGCATCATTTTGTCATCATTTTATCTCTTTTGTGATTTATTTTAGCCATTTTGTGTCTCTTTGTGCTCATTCTGTGTCACATATTGACGATTTTTGGTCCATTTTACTCATTTTGCTTCCCTTTTTGCTCGTCATGTATCCCTTTTTCTCATCATTTTGCTAATTTTATCCTCGTTTTCAGTGATTCATTTCAGAAAACGTAAACAAATAAAGATGCCTGAGACGCCTGAATGAGTAAAAACAGTAAATCTGGAATAAAAACTGGAATAAATTTGTGATTTGTGAGGTTTTCTGTGGGTTAAACGAGGCTGTAGTTGTGTTTGTTGGACACTAGATGGCAGCAGAGCTGCAGCAGATACTGACTAACGCCCGTCATGGTTAGTGATTAGGGTTATTGATTAGCGGTTATTGATTAGTGATTAGTGGCTATTGATTAGCAGTTACTGGTTATTGATTAGTGATTAGTGGTTATTGATTAGTGGTTATTGATTAGTGATTAGCGGCTATTGATTAGCAGTTGGTTATTGATTAGTGATTAGCGGCTATTGATTAGCAGTTACTGGTTATTGATTAGTGATTAGCGGCTATTGATTAGCAGTTACTGGTTATTGATTAGTGATTAGTGGTTAGTGATTAGTGGTTATTGATTAGTGATTAGTGGTTATTGATTAGTGATTAGTGGTTATTGATTAGTGATTAGTGGTTATTGATTAGTGGTTATTGATTAGTGATTAGTGGTTATTGATTAGTGGTTATTGATTAGTGATTAGTGGTTATTGATTAGCAGTTACTGGTTATTGATTAGTGATTAGTGGTTATTGATTAGTGGTTATTGATTAGTGATTAGTGGTTATTGACTAGCGGTTATTGATTATTGATTACCCTGCGTGCCGACCAGCACCAGCGGCAGCTCGGCCGTGTTCCTGAAGCCGGCCAGGCGGCTGAAGTAGTGATAAACCGTCTGGAAGCTGATCTCATCCTCCAGACTGAAGACGAAGATGACGGCGTCGACCCACAACGCAAACTGGAGACACAACGAGAGAAAAACACAATATTATTAACAAATAAACAACAACACTAATCAGAGAAACAAACCAGGACACTGACACTTCCCCACGGTCCTCGAACGCATCGTTTGTTACCTTCAGTTACATCAGAAAATAAGAAAAACAAGAAAAATTCACCAAAAATCTACATTTTTAGGAAACTTGATTCTGGAAGAAATGAAAAATTCTCAGTTTCTTGGTGAAATCATGAAAATACGATGGAAAAAAACAGTTTTTGTCCCATTTTCATCATTTTATGTTACATTTTTGTTGTTTTTGCATCTTTTTCGTTGTAATTTTTATTCTTTTTTTACATTTTATTATCCCTTATTAATCCCAGGAGGCGAAATTCTGATTTTTGCATATCTTTTGCATATAATTTTGCCCTTTCTTGCTCATTTTCTGTCTCTTTCTGGTTATTTTTTGTCCCATTTTGGTCGTTTTGTATCTTTTTGTTGTCATTTTGTTTCTTTGTCATCACATATTGCTGATTTTGTGTTTCTTTCTGGCTGCTTTTTGTCTTATTTTGGTGAATTTGTGTCACAATTTAATCATCTTACATGTTTTTGCTATTTTCCATCTCTTTTTTGTTGCTTTGCATCTTTTTTGTTGCACAAAAAGATGCAAGATGAACAAACTGAGACATAAAATAACTTCAGAGACCCAAAAGAGCAGCAAAGTGATGAAAACGATCAAATTGTGACACAAAAATGCCCAAGATGGGACGAAAAACAACCACAAAGAGAGACAACCAACACCAACACTATGAGACACAAAATAGACAAAACAGCCAGAAATAGATGTAAAACAACCAACATATGGCACAAAGAGATATAAATGAGCAAAATGATGCATAAAATGACCCAAAAGGCACAAAAAACACTTATAACGAGATAAAAATGACAAGAAAGAGATATACAAAAGCCCCCAAAATGCTCAACAACTCAAAAACAAGATGAAAAAGAGAAAAAACAACAACAAAATGATGCAAAACAGCCTAAATGTGACACAAAACTAACCGGGAAAAGATCAAATAAATCCGAATATGAAGGATTTTGTCGTTAATTCCACTTAAAAATGTTGTTTTTTAATGATTTGACAGGATAAACAGCAGAGAAATGAAGAAATATCTCATTTATTTAGTGAAATTACACAAAAAACACCCCAAAATGACATTTTTATTATTTTAGAGCTTTTTAAATTCAGTTTTTTTTGGATTGACGTCTGCAGATGAACCTTAAAATGGAGAATTTTTGCATTTCTGAGACATTTTCTGAAGGTTTCTGTGGAACAGAAGAATCAGATAAACAAAGAAGAGAATCTGAATTATTCATCAGGTTTGAGTGGAGACATCAGGAGAGTCTCTGGTCAATTTATGACCCAGATTTTAAACATTTAAAGCAGAAAAACAACAAGAAATAGTGAAATAAATGAGTTTTAATTTATTAAATGCTGTCAGTAAAAATATTCACCACTGATGAAAACAGTTTTTACCTGAAATTCATTTTAAAACCTTCACATTTAAACCTGAAACTTATTTAATTGTTGAATCATTTTAAACTTTATTTTATGAATAAACAGCTGAAATATTTAATTAGAATTTATGAGCCACTTCTACCAAAAGACCACAAATAATTGGTTACATCTTTTTTTGCAGAAAAAATTCATGAACAGATGAAATATTTAATGAAAGTCAGGAATATACAGCTGAGAATTACTTAAAATTAATTAATATTAATTTCTTTCTTTACATTTATCATTAAACTGTTAAAATGTTTTACTCAAAATTAATTAATAAATGGACACAATATTTACCTCAAAGTAATGAATAAGTGGTTAAAATTTTCACCTAAAATTAGTTAAAAGCTGAAATATTTAAATTCATGAATAAATCGTGGAATTTGTTTCTCTAAAATTAATTAATAAATGTTACATTTTTTTCTTTAAACATGTACTATTAAATTGATGAATTTTTTAATTAAATGGAAGCAGTTTCTACCTAAAAGTCACAGAAACGTCTGAATATTGTGTGAATATTTCTTATTTTTGTTGCTGCAGTTCCTACCTGAGCCTCTGGGGGGCCTCCTTCATCTCTGATCAGCAGCAGGTGACTCTGACCGTCCACCACCATCTCCTTCTTAAAGCGACCTCCTGCACACAGCAATCAATAATCAATAATCAGTAACTAATATCAATAGTCAGTGATCAATAGTCAGTACAGGACAGTGAATCCGGATGCAGGCGACGAACTAAAAACCTGAAGCTCAAACAAACAAACACGTAAAAGGACTTATGTTTTTAATTTAAAAATGCCAAAAAATAAGCCGTTTGCTCGAATTAAATTCTGAAGAAAACTAAAAATTCTGAGTTTCTCTGTGAATCCGTGGAGCTTCGACTGACTCAGCTCTGATCAACATCCAGGTCAGAAAAATTCACAGAGTTTTCAGACAAACTGCAGCCAAAATAAACCAAATCGACTCCAGTTTTTCTGTATGTTTATGTTTAGTTCTGGTTCTGGGCGGTTTTCCTCAGAGATGCAGGACTTCATTCGGCCTTCGGAGGGTTAAACCTTCTGCAGCGATGGATCTAAATCCAGAGCGGCGGTTGGGCCTCGTCCTGAGGGTTTACAGGAAGTGACTGAGGCTAAAAACGGCGTCCAGAAGTTATTTTGGTTCCTCAGCTGATGTCTGATGAGACTCAGAGTCAGGAAGTTAAAGTTCCACATTAAAGACTACAAAACTCACATTTAGACTGTGAAGGGGAGGATGGGACCAGAACCAGAACCAGACGACCAGAACCAGAACCAGAATCAGACCAGAACTAGAACCAGAAATAGACCCAGACCAGAACCAGTTCAAAATAACAATGACTAAAACCAAATTTAAAAAAAACAGAAGTCAAACGTCTGTCCAAAACCAGTTCACAACAGGTCCATCACTGAGTCAAAAACCAGTCGATTACCAAATAATGATAATAACAACAGTCCAACACCAGTCCACGACTTAAAACAGGTCAAATATCAGCCTAAAATCAAGTGAAACAGTGCAGAACCAGTCCAAAACAGACTAAAACCAAGTCCAAGACCAGGCAAAAAAAAAAAAAAGAAAATCAAACATCTGTCCAGTATACAGGATAAAACCAGTCAAAAACCAACCAAAAAAGTCAAACAAAAGTCTTAAACCAGTTTATAACAGGTTATTAAAACATCTGTCCAAAACCAGTCAAAAACCATCCGTTTATCCAGTAATAATAATAAAAATCATAATAATAAAGAAACCAGTCCAAGACCAGTCAAAAAACACTCATTTACCAAATAATAATAATAATAATAATAATAATAATAATAATATTAGCACAAAATAAAGTCCAAAAACCAATTCCAATGCCAAGCATCACAAAAAGATCAAACATCTGTCCAAAACCAGCCTAAAACAGCTGTTAACCAACTCCAAAAAACTACCATTACCAAACAAAAAGGCTGTCCCAAACCAGTCCAAGACCAGGTCCAAAACCAGGCTCATGACTCAGTAAAACAGTCAAAAACCAGTACAAAAACCAGTCCAAGACCAGTCACAAACCAGTCGTTTACCAAATAATAATAATAATACAAAAATCTGTCCAAAACTAAGTCCAAAACCAGTCTATGACCAAGTTAAACTAAAGTCCAAACCCAGTCGAAGGACAGTCGTAAACCAGTTCAAAATGAGGCTTAAAAAAGAAAAGTCAAGCATCTGTCCAAAGCCAAGTCAAAAACCATAAAAAAAGTCCAACAGAAATCCAAAAACTGTCTCAAACCTGGTCAAAACCAGGTTATTAAAACATCTGTCCAAAATCAGTCCAAGATCAGTTGTTTATCAAGTAATGATAATAATAAAAATAATAATAGTACAAAATCTGTCCAAAATAATGTTCAAAACCAGTCCAAAACCAACAAAAAAGTCAAACAAAAGTCCAAAACCAGCCAAAGAACAGTCTGAAACCAGTTCATAATCAGGTTTAAAAACACAAAGTCAAATATCTGTCCAAAATTAGTCAAAAAACAGTCAAAATCCCAACAAAAAAGTCAAACAACAGTCAAAAAACTATTGAAAAATCTGTTTAAAACCAAGTTATTAAAACATGTCCAAAAGTTCTAGAGTAGACCTACCGACAACTGTGAAAGTTCTAGAGTAGACCTACCGACAACTGTAAAGTTCTAGAGTAGACCTACCAACAACTGTAAAGTTCTAGAGTAGACCTACCGACAACTGTAAAGTTCTAGAGTAGATCTACCAACAACTGTGAAGTTCTAGAGTAGATCTACCAACAACTGTAAAGTTCTAGAGTAGACCTACCGACAACTGTGAAGTTCTAGAGTAGATCTACCAACAACTGTAAAGTTCTAGAGTAGACCTACCGACAACTGTAAAGTTCTAGAGTAGATCTACCAACAACTGTAAAGTTCTAGAGTAGACCTACCGACAACTGTAAAGTTCTAGAGTAGACCTACCAACAACTGTAGGAAGTTATAGAGCAGACCCACCGACAACTGGAGAAAGTTCTAGAGCAGACCTACCGACAACTTTACAGATCACTGATTAATATCTGCTGCCTGGCTTTTAAAGCCTGAACTTAAACAGAAACAGAAACACAACAATGCTCAGGTTTGTGGGGACTTTTACTGTTGAAATGATGGAAAAAGTCCATTAAAAAGTGATGAATCTGGACCCACCTCTATGGACTTCAAGGACCTGGAACTCTGGAGATATTCCCAGTATGACGGTAGAACTCTGATCATTGATAAAGTTACTGGAGATGAAGAACCAGATGTTCTGAGGAGGTTCTAGTAGAACTCTGATCATTAATAAAGCTACTGGAGATGAACAACCAGATGTTCTGAGGAGGTTCTAGTAGAACTCTGATCATTAATAAAGCTACTGGAGATGAAGAACCAGATGTTCTGAGGAGGTTCTGGTAGAACTCCGATCATTCATAAAGCTACTGGAGATGAAGAACCAGATGTTCTGAGGAGGTTCTGGTAGAACTCCGATCATTCATAAAGCTACTGGAGGTTAATTAAAAACACTTTCTGATCAGGAGTCTAGAGAAGATTCTTCTTAAAACACAAACAAACATTGAACAAACGGAGCTACGATCTACTGGTCGTATCGATCGGGTTGAGTCTCGGTTTGTGTTGTTGTCATGGAGATGTGAGGGGCGGAGCTACAGTTGAAGCGGCCAATCGCGTTCAGCTTCAGGTTCAGCAGCTTCAGGTGTTTGCAGGTGAATCGTCAACTCAGCAGCTTTTATCTCACATTGAAACTTGAGGCTGTTTAAATGAACGTATCGGCCTGAAGCATGGCGGCGGCAGTATCATGATGACTGGATTCTAGATAAAAACCTGAAACTTTCACCGTTATTTCTCATCACATCACTGTTTCACTTTTGTCTACCAAAATCACTTTTGTTTTTGGGTAAAATCTGTCAGATTTACTCAGACAGACAGAAAGCGACAAAAATGAGACAAAGCAAAACAAAAAAAAAAAACGAGGTACAAAACCAGAAAAACTAGACTCTGAAAAAGAAAAGTGAGACGCAAAATGAGAAAAAAAAATAAGAAAATACATTGAAAACAAGAAAAACGAGACACTAAATGGCACAAAACAAAAATGAGACAAAATTTTGTTAAAAATGAGACAAAAAACGAGAAAAAAGAAAAATCAGATACTAAATGAGACCGTGTTACAACAAAAAAACTGGCAAAATATAAGAAAAATGAGACATAAAATGAGAAAAAGGAGACAAGATTGAAACAAGAAAAATGAGACAAAGTGACAAAAAAAAATGAGAGAAATGAGACAAAAATGCCTCAAACTGGAACCAGAGTAACTCTTAGTTTGTCGTTGGACGTTAAACCTTCAGGTCTGTGGAATAAATGACGTCTAACTTGAGGAAACTTTTTGGAAATTCTAAAGAAATGAACTGCAAAAATCTGGATTAAGCTGAACCTGAACCAAACCCGACGGGCCGTAGACAGAATCAATGGATCGATGATCAATGGATTGGTGATCAGTGATCAATGGATCGGTGATGGATGAAGGAGGAAGGTAAAGCAGAGCATAGTTACCTGCATCCACGTCAGCTTTAAGAGCAGCCAGGAAAGAATAAGAAGAAAAACAGGAAAAAAACACATCAAAGACTCAGTTAATGCAGCATGCAGGGTTCATCCTCAGGAGATCCAAGAAGAAGGAGAAGAAGAAGAGGAAGAAGAAGAAGAAGAGGAAGAGGAAGAAGAAGAAGAAAAAGAAGAAGAAGAAGAGGCTGGATCAGATCACGCCAACGTCCACCATGTTTTATGTAGACTGAAGCATCAGAGCTCCATCTAAGACTGGATAAAGACTGGTTCAAGACGTGGTTTTAAACTGGTTCGAGACTAAGACTAGTGTTGGACTTGGTTTTAAACTGGTTTGAGATTAAGACTAGTTTTGGACTTGGTTTTAAACTGGTTCAGGCTTTGGTTCTGGTCTTGTTTGATGCAGATTTTCAGGTGGTTCTGGACTTGTTTCCTGGTTTGTGACTGGTCCAGGACTGATATTTTACTGGTCTTACAGTGACTTGGGACTTGTTTTTGAGCAGGTCTTGGACTTGTTTTTAGATGTTTTTTGGACCAGTTTAAGACCCCTTTTAATAATTGTTCCAGACTAGTTTTAGATTAGTTCTGGATTTGTCTTTTGATGGTTTTGAACTTGTTTTACCTGAATTGGACACAGTTCTAGACTGGTGAGGGTCTGGTTTTAGACCTGGTTTAAAACTGCTCATGGATGTGGTATTAGACTGGTAAATGCTGGTTTTTGAACTTGGTTTGGAGCCAGTTTTGGACTAACTGTACAGACTGTTTCTAGACGGTTTTAGACCTGTTTTTGGCTGAGGTTTGGACGTGTTTGATAATGATGGTGGACATGTCTTTTACTTTGTTTTGGACTTTTTGTAGACTGGTTTTATGGTTGTTTTCAAACAAGTCCTGGACTTGTTTCAAGAATGTCGTTGGACTGGTTTAAGACCGATTTTAAATTTGCTTCTTGTAGATTCCCACCTGGTTTAGGACTTGTTTTTCGACTTGGTTTGCAGAAGTCTTTATGACTGGTTTAGGACTGATCTGAAACCGAGTTCAGACTTATTTAATATTGATGTAGGACTGGTCCAGGACTACTTTTTAGAACTTGTTTTAGACTAATTCTGATCTAATTTTGGACTTGTTTGAAAAGTGTTCTTGGACTGGTTCAAGACTGGTTTTGGACGTCATTTAGGCAGGTCTCGACCTGGTTTTGGATCTGCTTTTTAACTGTTTTTTTCAGTTCCTTTCAGGAACTGTTAGGACTGCTTTAGAACTGGTTTCAGACCTGTTTTATGGAGGTTTTGGACTACTTCTAAAATGGGTTTTGGACTTGTTTCTCAATTGCTTTTTGACTTGGTTAGGATTGATTCTGGATCTCTTTTACGCAGGTCTAGACCTGGTTTCAGACCTGTTTAATAGTGGCTCCAAGTTTGTTTTTAGACTGGTTTAAGGCTGGCTTTGAACACATTTAAACTGGTTTTGAACATGTATTAACTGGTTCTGAACATGTTTTAACTGGTTTTGGTCTCAGTTTCATTCAGGTTTTATCCTGGATTGTCCCAGTCCTACTGATGTGGAAGTAAACCCTCGGGTGAATCACTGATCCAGTTGTTCCCTCTGGTTCCTGAGACGTTTCTGGTTTAAATATACTTCCAGTGTGACTTTAAACTTCTTGTTTTTTTCTCACAGTTTCAGCTGCAGGTGAGAAAACGAAGCTGAACTCTGCCGAGGTTCTTGCACAGTTTGTTTCTAGTTTGGCAGCAGAACAAACCACAGCTCTGGTGATTTCCCAGCCAGAGCTCCGTCTTTTAACGGAGATTCTGAGGCGTTTTCATCTCCGTGGACGTTCACTGACCTTTATGTTTCTGTGGTCAGGCGGTGTGTTCACTGACACTCGGACAAAACATGATTCTACATGAAAACATTTTTACAGTTAGAACTTGAGCAGGACTGGTCTGGGATCTGTTTTCCTTTGACCCTGTTATTCATCAGTGTTTAGTCTTCAGAAACAACCTAAACCCTGGGATGTCTGACTGTCCTTGAACGCAGCACAAACAGGAGCACATTTTATAAACAGAAGTCTGGAGAGAATTCTGATCGTTTAACAGCAACACACTGATGGTTTAGACTGGTTTTATACTGCGGTTAGACTTGGTATAAGAGCAGGGGTTTGACCTGGTTCAGGACTGGTTTAGGAATTTGGTTTGAGACTAGTTTTTGGATGATTTTGGACTAGTTTAGGCTAGTTTTGGACTTAAACCAGTTTGGGATTTTTGTTGGGAATATCTTTTAGACCATTTTTAGACATGGTTTTTGGGATTGGTTTCAGAGTGGCTGTGGACTGGTTCTGGACTTGGCTTTAGGTTTTATACTGGCTTTGGACTGTTTGTTAGACACAATTTGGAATTAGACTTTTATAAACCTGGTTTTGGACTTGGTACTGGATTATTTGTAGACTCTGGTTTAAGAGTGATTTTGGATTTAGCATTTGACCAGTTTTAAACAAGTTTTAGACTTGATTTTAGACTGGTTTTGTTCTTTATTTTGCACTAGTTTTGTGCAGATTGTAGACTGGTTTGTAGACTAGTTTGTTCTTGGTTTTGGATCAGGTTTTGTTCTTTGTTTTGGACTGGTTTCCCACTGTTTTTGGCACAGATTTAAAAATGCTCTGGGCCTGGTTTTTATACTGGTTTTAGACTAGGTGTAAGAGCAGGTTTTTGACTGGTTTAGGAATTTGCTTTGAACTTGGTTTGAGACTAGTTTTAGGCTGCTGTTGGACTTGGTTTTGGATTTTGTGTTAGACCAGGTTTAGACCTGATTTTAGGTTTGTTTCCAGTGGTTTGTGGATTGGTTTGGGAATTGGTTTAAGAGCAGATGTGGACTTGATTCTGGACAGCTGGTTTGGTTTTTGATTGGGTTTTGGACTGCTATGGGAACTTGTTTCGGACTTAGTTTTGGACTTGAGACTAGTTTTTGGCTGATGTTGGATTTGGTTTTAGACCGGTTTGTGTTTGGTTCTGGGAACAGGTTGTAGTCCAGCTTTGGATTTGTTTTTAGATTACTTTTCGATTAATTTTTGAGTTGATGTTAGACAAGGTTAATGTTTGTTTTTAGACTTGGTTTGAGACTGGTGCTGAACTGGTTTGAAACCAGGTTTGGACTTGATTTTGGGTTTGGTTATTGGGCTGTTTCTAGATCTGGTTTTAGACTAGTTTTCAATTGATTTTTTGAGTTGCTAGACAAGGTTTCTATTTGTTTCTGGACTTGGTTTGAATTTGGTTTTGGGACTAGGATTTGGACTGGTTTTATACTGGTTCTGGATTTGTTTTTGGACTGGTTTTATACTGGCTTGGGACTGGTTTTAGACTAGTTTTTTCACGTGGTTTTAGCTCATGCTTGGACTGGATTTTGTTGTTTTTAAACTGGTTTCAGACTTGGATCTGTTCATACTTCCTCTTTTCCTTTGACTCTGTAATTGAGTTTTATTTTCTGAAATCTCAGTGTTTTGTTTTCAGAAACAACAATCTGAACGCTGGGATGTCCGACTGTCCCTGAATGCAGCCCATGTTGAAGCCAGGCCTCCTTCCTGACTGCAGCAGCCTAAGAATAGTTCTGGTTGGTGGCTTCGCGGTCGCTTCGCCGCTCGCCAGCCTCCAGCTCTGCTCCAATCGATCTCCATGGGAATCCGGGCTTCGGCGTATTTTTAGACGGCAGGAATTTCAGAACAACACGCCGGTTTCCCTCCTTCTGATGCTACACTAGCGCTAGCTAACGGGGCTCTTCTGCTTCCAGATCAAAGCTCCTGGCAGAGCTGAGGGGTAATTAGGGCAGCAGACCGGAGGGTGTTTAGCAGAAAACCAGATTCAACACCTCAGTAACCCTCCAGGTTCCAGGTCCGGATCTATCAGAGTCTCAGTTAAAACTACACCGGCTTTACACTCCAGCTTAAACTGGTTTTACTGGTTCTGTTCCTGGTTCTGGACTTAATTCTAGATGATTCTTAGATTCAGTTTTGGGACTGGTTTTGTGCAGATCCTAGACTGTTTTTTACACTTGTTTGTTCTTGGTTTTGGACTCATTTTGGGTTTAATATTAAACTGGTCTTTTTTGACTGCTTTTGTTCTTTGTTGGTTCTGAACTGATTTTAGACTAGTTTTAGAGCCATTGTCAGACAAATTGTGGGCTTGATTTTAGACTAATTTGTTCTTGGGTTTGGACTCATTTTGGGTTTAATATTAAACTGGTTTTGTACAGATTACAGACTGTTTTCAACTGCTTTTAGACTGATTTAAGCTTGGTTTTGGACCAGATTTTGGACTAAATTCTAGACAGGTTTTTCAACTGGTTTTGTTCTTTATTTTGGACTGGTGGTTCTGGACTGATTTTAGATGAGTTCTAGACAAATTTTGGGCTTGGTTTTCGAACAGTTTTGTTCTTGGTTTTGGACTGGTTTTGTGCAGATTGTAGACTGGTTTTTAGACTAGTTTATTCTTGGTTTTGAACTAATTTGGGGTTAATGATTAGACTGGTTTTGTACAGATTATAGATCTGCACCACTCTGCATGTGGCCCACGGCTTACTGTCAGCAGGAAATATATGTTGTTCTGCTTTTAATGAAAACAGTTTCTGACAAGCTGACACCAGAGGGCGATAAGTTTGACCTACTGACAATATATTTACTACATTAATATCCAGGTTTTTGACTCTTTATTACATTAATATCCAGGTTTTAGGCTCTTTACCACATTAATATCCAGGTTTTAGACTCTTTAGTTCATTAATATTGAGGTTTTAGACCCTTTACTACATTAATATCCAGGTTTTAGACTCTTTACTACATTAATATCCAGGTTTTAGGCTCTTTAGTTCATTAATATCCAGGTTTTAGACTCTTTACTACCTTAATATCCAGGTTTTAGACTATTTAGTTCATTAATATCCAGGTTCTAAGACTCTTTACTACATTAATATCCAGGTTTTAGGCTCTCTACTACATTAATATCCAGGTTTTAGACTCTTTACTACATTAATATCCAGGTTTTTGACTCTTTACTACATTAATATCCAAGTTATTGACTCTTTACTACATTAATATCCAAGTTATTGACTCTTTACTACATTAAAATCCAAGTTATTGACTCTTTAGTACAATAATATTCAGGTTTTTAAGATTTTAGTACATTAATATCCAGGTTTTCAACTTCTATTTTTATGGTTTGAAATTTAGTTCTTTTTTTCACACTTCAGTGCTTTAATATTCATGGTTTTATGCCTTAGTGTGATAATCTGCACATTTTTGACTCTAATGACAGTAAATTAAACATGATAATTATCATTTGACTTTTGGGAAACACAAATCCAACTTTTCACCATTTTATGAAATTTTAGGGACCAGAAACACTAATTAACTAATGGTGTGTAAATTAGTCAAATCTTAAAATTTCATTTGAGAAGATTCATTTAGAATCTTTTTATTATCATTGACATCATCAAGTAAAGTTCATCGTAATATTTTTTACTGTAGTTTTCCTTCACTACATGAACAGTTTCTTTAACTCAAACCTCTGAAAGCAGCAGAGATTAGCATAATTCTGAATATGTATGATCATAGCAGGGCTTCTATTTGTGGCTAGATTTCTTAATGTAAATTCATTCTGTTTATTTTTTAACATTCAGCTTGTATTTATTCAGATTAATTCCCAGCTCAGAGTCAAACTGATGTTTTTTGCTATTTTTGGTTTTTGAATTTTAGATCAAACACAACAATGAGACAGAAGAAGCTTTTATTTCATGTTTTTATGTCTGGAACCAGTTTATAAATGGATTTATATGAATAGAATTTATTCACTGCGATCAAAGACACTAACCCTGCAGCAGCTGCAGTTCAAACTGATTTACTAAAATATGTTCAGTATCTGGTCACGACTTTTTCAGGACCAAGAACAAAACCAGTTAAAAATCTGATCTAAACCAAGTCCAGTATGAGTTTTAAACCAGTCCAAACCAAGTCTAAAATCCAGCTCAAAACCAGTTTAAAATTATTCCCATGTCAAATCCAAAACAAGTCAAGAAAATCCTTCAAAAACCATTTAACAACTAAGTTCAAAACTAGTCTAAAACCAACAACAGATCAGTATAAAACCAGATTCAAATCACAATCAGAAAACCTTAAAAAAAACAACCTTCTAAAACCAGTTCAAAACCAGCCTTGTACCAAGAAGAGACCAGTTTAAAACCATTCTGAGATGAGCCTAAAACCAGCATAAAGTTAGAAATAAAAACCTTTTGAAAACAAATTCAAATCCAAGTCCAATATCAAGAACAAAAACCAGCCTAAAACCTATCTAAACCAACTTAAAACCAACCTAAACCAATCTAAAATCATCCTATACCTGTCTAAAACCAACCTAAACCAACGTAAACCAGTCTAATGTCATCCTAAACCAGTCTAAAACCAATCTATACCCGTCTAAAATCAATCTAAACCAGTCTAAACCAATCTAAAATAGCCGAACCAAGTCCAAAATCCAGTTTGCAACCAGTGTAAAACCATTCCCATGTCAAGTCCAAAACAAATCTGACACCAGTTTAAAACCAAGAACAACACCATTCTAAAACCAGTAGAAAACCATTTTAAAACAAGTAGAAAATCATTCTAAAACCACTTCAAAACTGGTGTTTAAATGTGAGAAAATCTTCTTCAATATGAACACATTTGCGTGGCTGAAACCAGTTTAGAACACACCTAAAAGCATGTTCAAAACCAATCCGATACCAGTCTAAAATGAGTCTGAAACCCGTCTGGTAGGTTTTCTAGAGATCTTTACTCTGTGACAGGAGTAGCCGCCCCACAGCGAATAAAGCTCATGTTAGTGTTTGGTTTGTGTTTGGTTTGCGTTTGGTTTGGGGGTTGTTGTCGGTTCACAGAGGAGCTGCAGCTCATTAACCTTCCTGACCTCTTTGTATATTTAGAGCCTGAAAACCATCAAACAGACTTTGTTTAGGAAGAAAACTCTGCTGCCCACCCAGCTTCAGCCCACAAAGCCGTCACAGTTCAGACGGTTCCAGCAGAACGTTAATCTGACGTTAATCTGAGGAGCCAAGAAGAACCGATCAAACAGAACCAAGAAACAGAAGCTACAGCACAAAGACAGACGAGTTCTGAGGGGTTTTAACAAGACGGCATCTCCTTCAAGTAAACTAGTTTAAAACCAGATAGAAGTCAGTCTGAACTCAACAACAAAGCCAGTCTCAAATCTGTCCAAAACAAGTCTAAAGTCAAGCCCAAAACCTAGAAGTAAGTCCAAAACCAAGAACAAAACCAGTCCCTAAACCTCTAAAAAACTGTCTAAAATAATGTCAAAACCCAGTACAAAACAAAGAACGTAACCAAGTCCACACCCAAGGTCTAAAATCAAGCCCAAAACCTGTGCAAAACTACTCTAAAATTGAGTCTAAAACCTCTCTAGAATTAAGCCCAAAACCACAAACAAAACCAGTCTAAACCGTCTAAAGCTCAACCCATGGCTGAGTGGTCCAGACCTGGATAGTAACGACCTAAACTATCAAAAACCTGGATATTATCGGACTATAGTAGCAAAAACATGGATATTAACACTTGAAACTGTCAAAAACTTGGATATTAATGTAGTAAAGAGTCTAAAACCTGGATATTAATGTAGTAAAGAGTCTAAAACCTGGATATTAATGTAGTAAAGACTCAAAAACCTGGATATTAATGTCGTAAAGAGTCTAAAACCTGGATATTAATGTAGTAAAGACTCAAAAACCTGGATATTAATGTCGTAAAGAGTCAAAAACCTGGATATTAATGTAGTAAAGAGCCTAAAACCTGGATATTAATGTATTAAAGACTCAAAAAACCTGGATATTAATGTCGTAAAGAGTCAAAAAACTGGATATTAATGTACTAAAGAGTCTAAAACCTGGATATTAGTCGTAAAGAGTCAAAAAAATGGATATTAATGTACTAAAGAGTCAAAAACCTGGATATTAATGTACTAAAGTGTCTAAAACCTGGATATTAATGTAGTAAAGAGACAAAAATCTGGATATTAATGTAGTAAAGAGTCAAAAACCTGGAAAGAAGTGAGAACGTTTTCACATCTTCAAAAAATTTAGACTTTGTCATTGATGGATTCAACGGGTTTTTTGGTTTTGTTTGTAAAATCCATATAAAAAGGCTGTAACCTTATCTGTACTCCTTTTAATTTGAATCTTCTGGTTTCTAACAACGATTCCTCCATGGACTGGTGTCATTTGTGCTTTGGGTTGGAGGAAGAGAATGAATTTGTGTCCATAAAAGAGGCTTGAAGCCTCTGCGTGCAGCAACCACCGGAGGAAACAGCCCATGTGGTGAAATATTAAAGCTACATGGGCTCTGGTGGAAGTGGGTCTGTGCAGCTTTAATATTGGATGAGGAATATGGCCGACCCTGAAGGGAAAATTCAGGTTTCCACCCAGGGACGGAGCAGAGAAGACTCTTTAAAGTTTCATATCCAAACTAGGGTCAGTCTGGAAAAGCAGGTCAGTGGCTGAACCTCCCAACCAACCACACGACTTTCTACTGATTCACTGCGTTAAATAGAAGCCACATATCACAGGATGCTACCGATGGTGAAATATTCACGAGATCTTTCATGGTCTGTTTGATACAAGCACAGCAAAAACCTGGATATTAATGCAGTAAAGAGACTAAAACCTGAATATTAATGGAATAAAGTCCTAAAAACCTGGATATTAATGTACTAAAGAGTCTAAAACCTGGATATTAATGTAGTAAAGTCATAAAAACCTGGATAATAATGCACTAAAGAGTCAAAAACCTGGGTATTAATGCAGTAAAGAGTCTAAAACCTGGATATTAATGTACTAAAGTCTTAAAACCTGGATATTAATGGACTAAAGAGTCTAAAACCTGGATATTAATGTAGTAAAGTCTTAAAAACCTTGACATTAATGTACTAAAGAGTCTAAAACCTGGATATTAATGTACTTAAGAGTCAAAAACCTGGATTTTATTTCGTATTGAACAACAGAAATTGTCTAAATGATTACTTTAATCCTTTGAGTTTTGAGGTTACAGAGACTGTCAGCCTCGTATTTAGCCAGGAGACTTTTATTTTGATTTATTTCTAAGCGATTTAATCTGCTTTTGTTTTTTTTTTTATTTACATTATTTTGGCGGGACAATTTTGGCGGGAAAACGCTGCAGAAACTGATCCAGCCGGACTCGGGGAACAGAAGCGGGTTCTTACCTTCAGGCGACTCCTCCTGGACGTAGGTTCCCGTCAGGTAGCGGTGGACCAGCGCCGACTTACCGCTGGCCAGATTACCCACAATGCCCTGGGAGGGAGGAAGCAGCGTTATCAGGCCACAAAGAGACGGTTTTACTGGATCTAGAGCGACGTTTCTAGAGAAATCTGTCTCTAGTGGAGGGTTTAAACTCACCACTTTGAGTTCTGGTACCGTTCGGCTCAGCGTCCACTCCTGACTGTTCACAAACGCATCTGAAACACACAAAAAACACACAAAAACAGGAATTAGCACGTGATACCTTCAGGTGCAGACAAAGAAAAACGAAAAAAGAGCCAAATGTGACCCAATTCCAGGCAGATTTTATTATGGATTTTAAATTCTGATTTAATTCTGACTGAAAAATCAAATATATCTACATCTATTATCCAGATACAACTTCGAATTCTGAGATTAAAGTTGAACATTATGAGAAAAACAATAAAATAAAATTTTAGGAGATATGAGAAAACATTTATTGGGTGATCAAAAAGAAAATTATGATTTTTTGTTTTAAATTACATAAAAGTAAAAAACTATGAGAAAAAATAAAAAAGTTATGCAAGAAAAGTTTCAAATTATTAGGAAAAAATAAAAAATTAGGAGATACGAAGACAGTTTCTTTTCTAAAAACTGAGATAAAGTCTCAAAGTTACGAGCTTTTAAAAAAAATAGATTAAAGCTGCAAAGTGATGAAGAAAACACGTCAAGTTAGAAGACAAAAGTTGAAAATTGTGAGAAAAAAATACATTTAGGATAAAGAAAAAACTGTTGAAGATTATGAACCAAAAATTTAAAAAAATAATAATATATAGGAGATGAAAGTTCAAAATTAGATTAAAATTAAAATCATGAGTAAAGTCAAAATTATTAAAAAAAAAAAATAGCTAAAACCCAAAATTATGATTTAAACAATTAATAGATAATTCAAATTTAGGATTTAAAAAAAAAATACATAAAAATCAAAATTCTGACAAAAATATTAGATAAGTCTAAATTATAATTAAAAGATTTGATAAAAGTCAGAATTCTGATTTAAAAATTATTTGATGAAAGTCAGAATCATGAGAAGGAAAGAGATAATTATGCCACAAGCTCAGATCTATGACAGAATAATTCTAAATTATGAGACAAACACCTCAGAAGTTCTAATTTTTCTATTTTTTTTTTTTTTTTTTACCCCCTGGTTTACCTCGGGGCAAATATTCTACCCCAGAAACCAAACATCATCTGTGTTTTACAGCCGCTGATCTGACAGTTTTTTATTTTTCTGATAAGTATGAGACACAAAACTGTAAAAAAAAAAAAAAAAAGAAAAAAAAAGACCTGTTAAAAAAAAAGTTTCAAACTGAAGTTTTCCTTTTCCAAAAACCACAAAATGATTCAGTTTCTCAGTTCAAACCAAGAAAAGCAGCAAAAAGTTTCAACTCAGTGACAGAAACGTGATAAAAGGCTGTTTTCTGCCAGCTGTTCTTGTTGCTAGGATACGGAGAGCAGCGTCCTGATTGGCCGGCGGCAGCGGCACAGAGGAGGATTGTTGAGGCGACAAACGGCGTCTGTTTCCACCGACAGGATGTTGATCCAGCTGCTTCCTGTTTGCTGCACTGGTTCCCAGTTTAACCAGCAGACGACTCAGACTGGACGAAACGTTTAACCTCGATGTAAAAAATGATCAGCGGACAAATAAAAACCCCGAGGCGCAGAAAGACAGAAGAGAATGACCAAACACAAACAAGACACAAAACAACTAAAACTAGAAATAAAACGACAAAAACAAGAAAAAAAACTAAAATAAGACACAAAATGACGAAAATAAGAAATAAAACGACAAAAATAAGACACAATACTGCTAAAAGTACACACAAAACGACTAAAACAAGACATAAAATGAGAAAGACGAAAAAATAAAACGCACAAATGGGAAAATATAGACCCGAAATGCAAAATTTGGTCATTTTTACGTCATTTTATGTTGAATTTATGACACTTTATCTTGAATTTGTCATTTTATGGTGAATTTATGTCACTTTGTGTTGAATTTATGTCATTTTATGTTGAATTTGTTATTTTATGTTGAATTTATGCCATTTTATGCTGAATTTGTCATTTTATGCTGAATTTATGTCACTTTGTGTTGAATTTCTGTCATTTTATGTTGAATTTATTACTTTATGTTAAATTAATGTCACTTTGTGTTGAATTTATGTCACTTTGTTTTGGATTTATGTCATTTTATGCTTAATTTATGTCACTTCATGTTGAGTTGATGCCATTTTATGTTGAATTTATGTCATTTGATGTTGGATTTATGTCACTTTGTTGTTGAATTTATGTCACCTTGTGTTGAATTTATGCCATTTTATGTTGAATTTATTACTTTATGTTAAATTTATGTCACTTTATGTTGAATTTATGTCACTTTGTGTTGAATTTCTGTCACTTGATGTTGGATTTGTCACTTTGTTGTTGTTTTCTATTACTTTCTGTGTTTTTTATGTCTTTGTGTTAGATTTAAATCACTCCATGGATGTTTTAAGTCATTTTGTGTTGGATTCAGGAGTCAACGGTGAAGTGAAGGTCAGTTTCCCGTCAGTCTTCATCAGATCTGAGATGATTTGTGGTTTTAAAAGCAGCTTTTCCAGTTTGTTTTAATGCATAATAAACGCTGTCTGCAGCCGTCTGTGTGTGTTTGTGTTCACAGCACGTGTCGGTTGTGTTGATTTGCATTCGTCAACGTTAATTAAACCTGTCCGACAGGTAACGACACACCTGCTTGACGTTCCTCCTGTCATTTACCACTTCAAGACTCGTGTTTGGCTGCAAACCACCCAGACGAGTCACAAACCAGAGTAGCTTCTGTCTTGTTTTAACACCCTGAGGTTCATCTTTCACCGCAGTATGAAGCCAGAACAACATGAAGGACACAAGAAAAGAGACAAAAACAACAGAAAAATATTCAAAAAATGACAGAAGAAAGTTATAAATGACACCGAAGATGCAAAGACAACACATAATGACACAAAAGTCAAAAATGACAACAAAAATCTCACAAAAGACAGAAAAAAAGAAACAGAGATTTCAGAAAAAATTCCAAAACTTCCACTAGAACATAAAAATCTTGTGGTCAATGTTAGAATGACGCCAAAAATATCCAAAACCAACACAAAAAAAACACAAAAATATCACAAAATGACCCAAGAAAGATAAAGAAACAGCAAAGAGAAAGATGCAAACTGACACTGGAATAACAGAAAAGTAAAAAAAAAAAACACAAAAACCTGGATATTAATGTACTAAAGTCTTAAGAACCTGGATATTAATGTACTAAAGTCTTAAAAACCTGTATATTAATGTACTAAAGTCTTAAAAACCTGGATATTAATGTATTAAAGTCTTAAGAACCTGGATATTAATGTACTAAAGAGTCTAAAACCTGGATATTAAACTCGTCAACGTTGGATTCTGCTGAAAGTTTCTAAATGATGGTAATAATTAATAATTCATCTTCCATCTGTTCTCACATAAATATCTTTTTTTTAAAAAAAACACAACATGTTTAAAAACATTATTTCAGCAGGAGAACAGGCCAGTAAGCGGTAAAAATCACCTGACAGGTGAGTTCTATTAAACCTGATGACATCAGCGATCGATAACCAATAAAAACGTCCGATTGGATCAATGAAGTCAAACGTCAACATGTGAAGAAGCAGCTTTAGGACTGACCTAAATATCATGGTTTAATCAGCGCTAGGCAACCATCCCCCACCACAAACACACAGTAACACACACTCACACAAAGCAACTATCACACACACTGTAATACACACAGTAACACACACAGCTGGCTGGTTGGCAGAGAGTCGAACACTTTCATCCCAAATCAAATAAAACCACCAAAACCACCGTCATACAACCACAACCTGACTGGTTCACAACCAGACACACAACCAGACGCACAACATGTAATCAACAGTTGATGTGTGTAACCGAGGTGTGTGTGTGTGTGTGTGTGTGTGTGTGTGTGTGTGTGTGTGTGTGTGTGTGTGTGTGTGTGTGTGTGTGTGTGTGTGTGTGTATCACAGGTTGAATAAACACAGAAAACTGGTTTAAATTCAGCAGCGATCATCAATTATTCACCTGATGAGGTTTAATTAGAGCTCAGGCTGATTTAAGGTTGATTTTAAGGTGATTTCAGGTTAAATTCAGGATGATTTCATGATAATTTCAGGTTGTTTCCTACGTTGATTTCTATGTTGATTTCAGGTTAAGTTCAGGAAGATTTCAGGTTGATTTAAAGCTGATTTCAGGCAAATTTCAGGTTCATTTCTAAGTTGACTTCTAGGTTGATTTCTATGTTGATTTCAGGTTGATATTTAGGTTGATTTCTTGGTTGATTTAAGGTTTATTTTTAGGATAATTTCAGGTTGATTTCTAGGTTAATTTCTAAATTGATTTCAGGTTTATTTCAGGTTAATTTCAGGTTAATATCAGGTTGATTTTAGGTTGATTTCAGGTTGATTATAGGTTAATTTCTACGTTAATTTTAGGATAATTTCAGATTGATTTGCAGGTTAATTTCTAAACTGATTTCAGGTTAATTTCTCGGTTTATTTCAGGTTGATTTTTAGGTTGATTTAAGGTTGGTTTCAGTCAAATTTCAGGCTAGTTTTTTGGTGGACTTCTCGGTTGATTTCTACGTTGATTTAAGGTTTATTTCTAAGTTAATACAAGGTTTATTTGTAGGTTAATTTAAGGTTTATTTCTAGGTTAATTTAAGGTTTATTTCTAGGTTAATTTAAGGTTTATTTCTAGGTTAATTTCAGTATAATTTCGAGATTCATTTCAGGCTGATTTCAAATTGAATTGAGTGTGACTTTAGATGAATCTCAGGTAGCTTTCTAGTGTGACTTTAGGTTAATTTCTAGATTAATTGTAGGTTGATTTCTGTGATGATTTCAGGTTAACTTCAGGTTAACTAGCGCGTTTAGCAGTAGCACTTTTTTCATGCTTCTACTTCAGGTGGGAGACGAGATGAAGATGAGGACGAGGAGAAGGAAGAGGAGGCCGGTGTGTGTTTAGCATGTTTCGGCCTGCTTACATCATGCTGCCCTACATATGTGCGTTTGAACACGTGAACTTTGTGTTGTTGTCATCTGTCCTCTGATGGATTTGAGCCTTATGTAAGAACTTTAAACAGCAGGGGAGGGGTAGGAGGAAGCGTCGGCACGGCAACAGCACCAGGAAGTTCATGACAAAAATACAAAATAAGACACAGAAAGTACAAATAAAAACAAGAAACGCTCACAGGGAATCCTCACATCACTTGGTTTTCATATTTATAGTCAAAATAAAACATTTTATGGTAAATTTTTCAACAATTTACTATTATTTTACTTTTTTTAACTGTTGTGTAAAATTACAGATACATTTAAATGATTAATAATAATAATTATTATGATTATTTATTAATTTATCAATAATTATTATTAATTATATAATTATTATTAATAATTAATCTAAATTATTAGCATGTAATTAAACAGGATGATGTGCTAGTGCTAGCATTACGCTAACTGTTAGCTGTAACAGTCAGTGTTACCATGAGGCTAACTGTCAATATAGCATTAGCATGTTTAAAAAAAAAATCACTCAGCGTCACAATCACTCAACATGTAACATGTTAATGTGCTAGCTTGGAGCATGTCATCACAAAAAATAGCATGTTAGCTTAGCATATTTTATGCTAAGATATCTGCATGTCATATAATGTTGTATGCCAACATGTTAGCACAGAGTCCACAAACACTAACAGTTTTAATGCTAGCATATTAGCATTGAGATGACAGTCAGTCAGTATAGCCATTGCCACAATGTTAGCATGTGCATTACATTACTATGCAGTGTGTATGCTAATGTGTTAGCATGTTTCTATTTTCACTTACATTATCACAACATGCTAATATGCCAGCATGGAGCATGCCGAATGTGTCAGTAAAGAAAATAGCACGATCATTTTGGTAGCGCTGAGCAGTAGTGTTAGCATTGAGCCCGCTATCACACACAGTGTAGATGCTAATGTGTTAGCATGTGTTAGAACCACACAATGTCTGACTGTACAACAACACTACGCCTGACTGTACAACAACACATTTGACTGTACAATGACACAATGTACAGACACAGAACGTCTGACTGTACAAAAACGTCTGACTTTACAACACATCTGACTGTACAACAACACGCCTGACTGCAGAACAACACAATGTCTGACTGTACAACACAATGTACACACGCACAGCACGACAATGTAAGAAGGAAACAAGGAAGAAGGAAATACCTACTGTAGAGCATCAGTGTGTGTGTTTGTGTGTGCGTGTGCATGTGTTTGTGTGTGTCTGTGAGATGAACTGACAGAATAATTGGCATCCGAGTGCGTGTGCGTTTTGACACGCATGTCGACCACATTACTTCTGCTCAGCTGAGAATGTAGGTCACTCACTCACACACACACACACACACACACACACACACACACACACACACACACACACACACACACACACACACACACACACACACACACACACACCAGTCGAGTCCATTAAGACCAGTGAGGTCAGGGGAGGAGGGGGCGGGGCCAGTGACTGATTTATTATGACTGTTCTGGGATCGGCCAATCAGCACGCGGCAGTGAGTCATGTGACGGGACAGAACGAGGAAGTAAAAGCACACAATGTGAAAAGAGGTCAAGAGATGCTCTAGATTCACAAAATAAATACACAAAGGTATTAAAACTGTGATACTAATCATACTAATTTCTATGAATGTAGAAAAAATATATATATTAATGTCCTAAAATATTTTTTTAAATGGATACTAACATACTAAAACAAAAAAGTTGGATATTAAATCATTAATGTCTCAAAAATATTAATAACAATGCATGGAAATGTCAAAAAACCTGCATATTTAACCCCATGAAGTACCAAAAACCTGGATATTTATGTACTAAAGTACCAAAAACATGGATATTAATGTACTAACGAGTCAAAAACTTGGATATGATCAGAAAATTCTCAATAAAAACAGTTTAAACTGATTATTTTCCTTCCTCTGTGATGGTAAACTGAGTAATATTCGTCATGTTGCCACAGCGTCCACCTGAGCAGCACGTTACCTGCCAGGTGCTGCTCTCTGGCAGCTCATTGGCCGATCCGGATCATGTGACCTGCAGCCACTTGGATTGAGGAATCCCAGAAATGTTTCATCAGAACACAAACCTGTTGGTCCACCTCCAGACCTCCACAATAAGAGCTGGAGAACCCCCGCCTCAGGACAGGTCTGCTCATAGAAACACAAAAACTATTCCAACATACGACTATAAACACAACTAAATAACAACAACTAAATAAATCCAGGAAACAACAACTCAGAATCACCCTCAGACCTCAAACTGATGAAACAAACCAGCCATTACTTCATAAAACATCTCACCGTAAATATTAATGCACAAAAACACCTGAACCTTAATGACAAAAACTGCAAAAAAGCACATTATTAACACAATAATGTGTCGCAAACCTGAATATTAACTCACTACTGGGTCAAAACACTGGATCCCAACAGACAAAATTATCAAAAACTAGGATAATGATGCAGTAAAGTCTTAAAAACCTGGATATTAACGTACTAAAGAATCAAAAACCTGGATATTAATGTAGTAAAGTCTTCAAAATGTGGATATTTTGGTACTTTAGTATCGTCAGCTGCCAACAGGATAAATCTACTTCCTCTCTGTTCATGTTTTCCACTGGATGGAAAGAGGAAACTGAGAATCCAGATAACAGGAACCAACCAGAACAGGAACCAACAGGAAATTTACCAACAGGACCCTTAACTTCAGGAACCAACAGAAACCTTCAGGAGCCAACAGGAACCTTCAGCAACAAACAAGACCTTTACCTTCAGGAACCTCCTGGAACCAACAGTAAATTTACCAACAGGAACCTTCAAGATTCAACAGGAACTTTACAAACAGGACCTTTACTTTCAGGAACCAACACAAACTTCACCTTCAGGAACCAACACAAACTTCACCTTCAGGAACCAACATGAACTTCACCTTCAGGAACCAACATGAACTTCACCTTCAGGAACCAACACGAACTTTACCTTGAGGAACCAACAGGAACTTCACCTTCAGGAACCAACACGAACCTTCAGGAACCAACAAGAACTTCACCTTCAGGAACCAACAGGAACTTCACCTTCAGGAACCAACAGGAACTTCACCTTCAGGAACCAACACAAACTTCACCTTCAGGAACCAACAGGAACTTCACCTTCAGGAACCAACATGAACTTCACTTTCAGGAACCAACACAAACTTTACCTTCAGGAACCAACAGGAACTTCACCTTCAGGAACCAACATGAACTTTATCTTGAGGAACCAACAGGAACCAACATGAATTTTACCTTCATGAGCCGACAAGAACCAACAGGAACCTTCAGCAACCAACAGCAGTCGTTAGGAACCGACGCAAACTTTACCTTCAGGAACCAACGGAAACTTTCAGGAACCAACATGAACTTTATCTTCAGGACCCAACAGAAACCAAAAGGAACTATCAGGAACTAAAAGGAACCTTCAGGAACCAACAGGAACGATCAGGAACCTTCAGGAACCAGCAGAAACTTTCAGGAACCAATATAAACTTCATCTTCTGGAACCAACAGGAACTAATAGGAACCTTCAGGAACCTTCAGGAAGGGTCAGGGACCAACAGGAACTGTACTTCCAGGAATCAACAGGAACCTTCAGGAACCAACAGGAATCTTAAGAACCCAACAGAAACCTTCGGGACCCAACAGGAACCTTCGGGACTCAACAGGAACTCTCAGGAGCCAACAGGAACTCTCAGGAACCAACAGGAACCTTCAAGACTCTTCGCTAATGAAAGACAAACGTCACTGAGTCGCCCAGAACAAACACAAACATTGTAAAGAAGCAGAACTTCCAGCTGAAACTAGAGACGTTCTGAAGCTCCGTTTATCAGCCGTAAACTGGAAGAACTTTAAAACCCGACGGTCCCTGAACTCCTCATCGATGAGCAGCAGAAAAATGCAAACAAGATCACCAGAAACCAACCGTTAACTCTGAACTCATTCCAGAAAATACTAGAACTTCTAAGCTCCATGAAGAAACGAAGACGTCCAGAGCGACTCGGCCGAGACCAAAAGTCACACGACAAAAAATCTGAGTTTTCTGCTGAACGGCAGGAAGTGGAATAAAATTTAAGTCAGATAATCAGAGAAACTAAAGTTTTTCTCTTCACTTTTGCGCATCTGAGTTTTTTGCATCCTTTTGTGTGATTTTTGTCTCTTATTTTGTGCATTTTGTTGTTTTTGCATCTTTTTGTGTCATTTTTGCAATTTTTGTGTCTACAAGATTTTCACATCTTTTTCTATCTTTTTGTGTCACTTTGTGCAGGGTTTTTTTTTGCATATTTTTGTTTCTCTTTGTGACTTTCACATGTTTTCGCTTCATTTTTGTGCCTGTTTTTTTTTTTTGCATTTTTGTGTGATTTTTGTCTCTTATATTGTTGTTTTTGCATCTTTTTGTGGCATTCTTTTGTGTCTGTGGGTTTTATTGCATCATTTTTGCTGTTTTTTGCGCATCGCTACATGATTTTTGCATATTTTTTCTGTAATTCTTAGCTTTTGTGTTATTTTGGTGTACATTTTTGTTTGTCTTTGTGCGACTGGCATGTTTTGTGTTATTTTTGAGCCTCTGTTTGTTTTTTTCCATCTTTTTTCCATTTTTTGCATCGTTATGTGTAGTTTCTGTATCTTTTTGCATAGTTTTATTTTTGCATCTTTTTGTGTCTGTGATTTGTCTTTTTGTGATTTTTGTCTTTTTTACAGTTTTGCGTGTTTTTGTCTCTTATTTTGCAAATTTTATGTCATTTTTGCATCTTTTTCTGTCATTTCCATGTCACTTTCTGGGGGGTTTTTGGCATATTTTTTTTTGCAGTTTTTTGCATCTGTATGATTTTTGCATCTTGTTGTGTTGTTTTATCTCTTTGTGTTACTGTTTTTGTATATTTTTGAGCTTCTCTACAGTTTTAATCTGAAGTTAATCTAACTGATCTTAAACTCTCCTGCTGTTCAAGTGTTTTTTAGTTGTGTTTAAACCTTTCCTCTGTCTCTGAGGTTTAGTGACTGAAGCTGAACATTAGTTTTTTTTACCGTCGGTTCCGTTGACGCTCTCGGAGCTGGACTGGGTCAGAACCGGCCTCCTGCGGCGCCCCCTGCTGTCGGGGCTGGAGGTGGGCGTCGCTGCGTCCCTCCTGGAGAAGAAGCCGCTGAAGAATCGAGCCAGACGCCTGTCGCTGCTGCGGCCTGAAGCTCCTCTGAGCAGGAAGCCTCCTCCAGCCTCCTTCTGCAGCCGCTGCAGGTCGCTGTTGTCCAGAGTCCGGTTCTTCTCCCGGGTCCAGCTCAGCTCCATGGAGTCGGTCCGGTTCAGGAGGGCCCCCACCTCCAGGGTCCGGCTCTTCTGGCCGCCGGGCTCCGGCTGGTGGAGGCTTCCGGAGCTGCTGTGGAGATGTTCTCTGGCCTTCAGGCGCCGCAGCTCAGAGCCGCTCCAGTTCCTGAAGCTGCAGCTGCGACGCAGGAGACCGGACCTCTCCACGGAGGAGACCCCGTTGGTTCCTGGAGGAGCCGAGGAGCTGCTCTCCTCCACGCTCTTCGCCTTCAGCAGCTTCTTCTTCTTGGCGTCGCCTCCTGCCGGGTTCTTCTCCTTCAGCTGCAGCCTCCTGCAGATCTTCATCCTGCTGAGCTCCAGCTGGCCGGTGCTGAACGTCCTGAAGCTCCTCATGAAGCCTGAAGACAAATCCTGAGACTCTTCCTCCTCCTCCTGCAGCTGCTCCAGCAGGCCGCCGCCCTGCTGCACCTTCTCCTGGTTCTTCTCCAGGTTCTCCTCCAGGTTCTCCTCCAGGTTCTCCTCCAGGTTCTTCTCCTGGTTCTCCTCCTGGTTCTCCTCCAGGTTCTCCCTCTTCACCAGGGTGAGGGAGATGCGGTACACGGTTCTCCTCTGAGGAGCTGCTCTGTCCATCCCAGCAGCCTCCAGCAGGAACATCCTCTGACCTCCTGGTTCCTCCTCAGATGTTTCCTCCTCAGACCCTCTCAGCAGCTTCACGCTGAAATCCACTAAAACTCACTTTTCTGTCCTCCAGATGTTCAGACCGGCCGGAAACACATTCCTGCTTCATCCCAGCGGGTTAATCCGCGTCCTGCCGCCGCCTGGAAACCCCCAGTCTGGCCGGTCAGAGCGGCTCCTGAGCGGCGGCCCTCCTCCCGCAGCTCCGGCGGTGAACGTCGATCCGCGTCCCGGACTCTGGCGGCGCCTCGGCCCCTTTTGTGTCGCTCATCCCCCGCAGCGCAGCGCCGAGCAGCCCGCCGGGCCTCTGCGTCCTCTGGCCGGCTTCGGCTGGGTTCACACGCCGCTGGGAGAGGAGCCGAGCACCGGGGCCGCTCCTCCGGTCCTCCGCTCTCTGCCGCCTTCAGCCCGCAGACAGACGCTCCGCTCCGTCCCGGTTCTCCGCCGCGGTTCTCTGAGCTCCAAACACCGACACGGAGCGTCCGGCGGCGGCGGCAGGAGGAGGACAAAACCCGGAGCGGATCCAGAGAGGATCTGGAGGGGATCTTCAATCTGGAGCTCCGATTATTTCTCATCTTATTCTATCTTTATTGCCGCATATTTTTATTTCAACCCAACAAACTGCTGGAAATGTTTTATTTCTTCTGTCTGCTGCAGAAAAATCTTTTAAAAACGTTGTTCTCTTCAATAAAAACCGTAAAAATAACAGAAAACATGACCTGAATGTAGATAAATTGATATTTAAATGTGATTCTAAATGTCTAAATGTTATTAAACCAGCAGCATTTTATTCTGTCATCAGGAAACATCCAGTAAAATGTACACTGTAAAGTTTATTTCATTTTCTTTTTTAATTTCAAGTAAAAATCACAGAAATAAATAATAAAAAATATAATTTATATAATAGTTTTTAAATTCATTTTAAAACTAACTGGAATTACTTTATGTTAAAACTACACTTGTTATATTTTATGAATATTATAATTTCTATATTCTTTATGGTTGTGAATATTTATACATTTTCAGATATTTTCCAGTCCTACAATTATATTTATTTTTTCAGTGTTTTATAAACAAACTAAAACTAATTTAAACTTTAATCATGTCTGGAGGAACATTTTCCACCCAACAGATCAGATTTATCTGATTCCATCTTCAGCTCCGGTTCTGGTTTTCATTCCAGCGTCTCTCTGATCAGGGAGGAGTTTCTACTGTCTGGATGTTTGTTGTTGTTGTTTACCTGCTGCAGCTACAAACTCATTCATTTACACAAAACAAACAAAACAAAACAACTGGATCTCAGACTAAAACACAAACAAGTTTATTGAATTAAAAGAAAAAATCATCTTTCTTCTGTTGAAATGTAAAAGCTAAAATACTGAAAATCCACTCCAGCATTCAGACTGAAGCTAGCAGCTAGCATCCATAGGCTAATAACTAGCATCCTGAGGCTAGCAGCTAGGATCCATAGGCTAAAAACTAGCATCCTGAGGCTAGCAGCTATCATCCATAGGCTAAAAACTAGCATCCTGAGGCTAGCAGCTATCATCCATAGGCTAATAACTAGCATCCTGAGGCTAGCAGCTAGCAGCCATAGGCTAATAACTAGCATCCTGAGGGTAGCAGCTAGCATCCGAATTAGCTGTTAGCTATTGACCTATGAACATGGCATCGGTTATTGTAACAATGCTTCCTGTTCTGTCCCTATTAAATAAACGTATAAATAAATAAATAAATCCATAGGCTAATAACTAGCATCCTGAGGCTAACAACTGGCATCACCAGGCTAGCAACTAGCATTGCAAGGCTAGAAATTAGCATTCCTAGGCTAGCAACTAGCATCCATAGGCCAGAAACTAGCATCCCTAGGCTAGCAACTAGCATCTCTATACTAGCAAATGGCAACTCCAGGCTAGCCTTTAGCATTTAAGGCTGAAAACAAATATATAAAGAATATAAACTACATCACCATGGCTAGTGACCAACAAGCAATTAGCAACCTGAGGCTAGCAAATAGCATCCCTAGGCTAACAACTGCCATCCATAGCTGCCATTAACAGCTTGCATCCTAAGGCTAGATGCTAGTATCCTGAGGCTAGCACTTAGTGTTTCAGACTAGAAACACGTAATTCAAGGATATAAACTGCAACACCATCCTGAGGCTAGCATGTAGTATCCTGAGACTAATATTCTGAGGCTAGCAGCTAGCATTTCAAGTACTTCAAGGATAAAAACTGCATCACCAGGGCTAGTGACCAACTAGCCAGTAGCATCCTGAGACTAGCAACTGGGATCCTGAGGCTAACAAATGGCATCCCCAGGCTAATGAATAGCATCCTGAAGCTAGTGAATAGCATCCTGAGGCTAGTCTCCTGAAGCTAGTGAGTAGCATCCTGAGGCTAATAAATAGCATCCTGAGGCTAATAAATAGCATCCTGAAGCTAGTCTCCTGAGGCTGGTGAATAGCATCCTGAGGCTAGTCACTACCACTACCATCAGAACTAATCACTAGCATTCATAGTCTAGTCACTAGCGACTAGCACTTAGAGACTAGTGATGAGCGTTCCTCAGCTAGCCATTAGCATTCACAGCCAGGAGAAGGAGGATCTTTGATCCTGTTAATCTTTGATCTCTGGTCACATGACCTGCATCTCTTTGATCACTTTCTTCCTGTCGCCTCGTCTCTGAACAGATTAACTCTGGATTATTACTGGGATTAATGCAGATTAAAAACGCAGCCATCGGCTACTTCCTGGCTCTGAGGACGTTTCTAGGTTTAATTTGGTACCAACATCAAAGGCACCGACGTCCACCTAAAGACGGTAAATTAACGCTGACGCTGAAATCAAACGCTCCTCCAGAATCTTTCATCTGCTGCAGATCTTTGATTCATTGTCAACACTCCTGGAAATGAACCTCAAAAAATGAGACTCAAACAGCATGTCTGAGCTACTGGCTAGCATTCCTGGGATAGCAACTAGCATTCTGGGGCTACTGATTGGAATTCCTGGGATAGCAACTAGCATTCTGAGGCTACTGATTAGCATTCCTGGGATAGCAACTAATATTCTGAGGCTCGTGATTAGTATTCATGAGCTAGAAACTAGCATTCTGAGGCTAATGATCAGCATTTCTGGGGAAAAAACTAGCATTCTGAGGCTCGTGATTAGCATTCCTGCGCTAGCAACTAGCATCCTGAGGTTACTGATTAGCATTCCTGGGCAAGCAACTAATATTCTGAGGCTCGTGATTACCATTCATGAGCTAGCAACTAGCATTCTGAGGCTACTGATTAGCACTCATGAGTTAGCGACTAGCATTCCGAGGTTCGTGATTAGCATTCATGAAGCTACCAGCTCTCATTCTGAGGCCACTAATTAGCATTATTGAGCTACCAACTAGCATTCTGAGGCTCATGATTAGCATTCCTGGGCTACCAAATAGCATTCTGAGATAGCAACTAGCAATCTGAGGCTACTGATTAGCATTCACGAACTACAAACTAGCATTCTAAGGCTACTGATTAGCATTCCTGAGCTAACAACTAGCATTCTGAGGCTTGGCATTAGCATTCCTGTGAGTGACTAGCATTCTGAGGCTACTGATAAGCATTCCTGGGATGGCAACTAGCATTCTAAGGCCCGTGATTAGCATTCATGAGCTACCAATTAGCAATCTGAGGTTACTGATTAGCATTCCTGAGCTACCAACTAGCATTCTAAGGCATGGGATCAGCATTCTAGGTCTAGCAAATAGCATTCGGAGGCTAGTGATCAGCATTTATGAGCTAGCAAATTAGCATTCCTGAGCTAGCAAATAGCATTCTGAGGCTAGTGATCAGCATTTCTAAGCTAGCAACTAGCATTCCTGAGATATCAACTAGTATTCTGAGGCTATTTGTTAGCATTCATGAGCTAGCAATTAGCATTCTGGGGCTAGTGATCAGCATTTCTCAGCTAGCAACTAGCATTCTGAGGGTCATCATTAGCATTACTGGGCTAGCAATGAGTAACCCAGGCTACTGATCAGGATTCCTAGGCTAGCAACTAGCATTTTGAGGTTACTGATTAGCATCCCAAGGTCAAATTTCAACACATTTCTTAAGATGACGTGAAAATTGTCTAAAATCACCCAAAACTGTCTATAATGACTGGAAATTTGTTTAAAATGACTCAGAAATTGTCCAAATCAACTTATAAACTGACCTAAAAACCCATCTAAAATGGATTAAAATCAGTCACAACTGAACCGATTTTTCTTAAATGACTGAAACTTCATCTAAAATGTCTTCAGATTTGTCAAAAGTGGCTCAAAATGTAATCCAAATGACTCAGAAGTGTCCAAAACGGATGACAACCTGTCAAAACTGACAATATTTTTCTTGAATGACAGAAAATGGACCCAAAATGAGTTGAAAATGCCTCAAAAATGGTCCAAGTCAACTTCTAAATTGTCCTAACTGTCTTAAAACATGTCCAAAACAGATGAGAATAGTCCAAAATGACTCAGAATTAGTCTAAAATGACTTAAAAAGAGAAAAAAATAACTTGAAAATGGTCTAAAATGAATAAAATGTCTTTAAAAATGACTCAAAACTTCAAGACCAACAACCCAAAAATGATGTGGAACGTGTCCAAAAAAAGATTAAAAAAAACAAACTGTAAATCCATCAAAACCAGTCAGAGACCAGTTAGACGTTACTGGTTTTAGTGGTTATTAAAGGTTCTTACCTGAGATGAACCAACAGCAGCAGCACATGAAGACAGAAGAAGAAAAACATTAATATTAATTATTATTATTAATTATCAGTCAACAAAATCAACATTTAAAAAGAGAAAACGTCTTTGAACACAAAATACTGAGAGTTTCTGACAAAGTTCCACCTGAATAAACATGACAGAGCTACTGGTCCCATGGATATTTAGTAAAAACCTGAATATTAAGGTAGTAAAGAGTTAAAAATGTGAATATTTACAGACAAAACAAAAAAAAAATCAGGTATTAATGCACTGATTTATGAAAAAGACAAAAAAAGACAACAAAAACACAAAACAAACAGAAAATGATCGAAAATGACAACAAAAAGAAACAAAACAAATACAAAATGATGTGAGACAAACACAAAAAATACAAAACAAACAGTGAATAAACAGAAAAAGACACTACACAAACAAAAGAGACACAAAAAGACCAAATACAAAAAACACGAAACAAATAGGAAGACACAAAACAAACACAAAAAACATAAAAAAACACAAAAAGAAACAAAAAGACACAAATCAAACACAAAACACTAAATAAACAGAAAAAGACACTAAACAAACAAAACAAACAAAAAGACAAAATAAACAAAAAAGACAAAATAAACACAAAAAACAGAAAAAAAACAACAACAAAAAGACAGAAAGTGCAGCTGAGGCCACCGGCAGGTTGTGTGCTTTGTGTTGTTTTGTGTATTTTTGTGTGTGTTGCATGTATTTTTGTGTATTTTGTGTTGTTTTGTGTTTTTTGTGTATTTTTTGCTTTTTGTGTTTATGTGTATTGTGTGCTTTGTGTATTTTTTGTGTGTTTTGTGTGCATTTGTTGTGTATTTTGTGGTCTTTTGTGTTTTTTCTGTGTTGTGTGTTTTTTCTGTGTGTTTTGAGTTGTTTCGTGTGTTTTTTGTGTATTTTTTGTTTCTTTTTGTGCGTGTTTTTTGTGTTTCTTATGTGTGTTGTGTGTCTGCGCAGCACAGATGGAGTCCGGCTGATTGTCGATTCATGAACACAAACTCCTTCGACAACACAAAGCGTAGCCACTTAATCCGACACACAAAAGGACAGGAGTAACGCCGCTTTAAAACCCAGCCGCCTGATTGGTCCTCGGACAGGAAGTTAAGAGCAGGGAGGCGGCTGGAGGACCAATCAGAGCGAGGCTGGTCAGAAAACAACTCAACACACCAGCGGGATGCCGCGGCAGCTACACAACACACACACAAATATTCACTTTAGTGACGCACAATCCAGCTGGACACACACTGCTACAGTCCTGCAATACTACACAGCAAAAATACACAAAGTACTGCTGAGGAGAGGCTTGTGTGTGCATTTTTTGCAGCTTTTTTTGCACCTTTTTCTGTCTTTTTGCAGCTCTGTCTTTTTTTGCAATTTTTGTGGGTTTTCTTGCACTTTTTTGTGTCTTTCTACACCTTTGTGTCTTTTTACACCTTTCTGTGTATATTTTGCATCTTTTTTACACTTTTTTGTCTTTTTTTGTACCTTTATGTCTTTTTGACACATTTTTGTCTTTTTTGTACCTTTGTGTCTTTTTTGACTCTTTTTGTGTCTTTTTGTACCTTTGTCTTTTTTGACACTTTTTTGTGTCTTTTTGTACCTTTGTGTCTTTGTTGTACCTTTGTGTCTTTTTTACATCTATTTGTGTCTTTTTTTTTGCATCTTTGTGTCTTTTTTTGCATTTGTGTGTTTGAGTGTGTATTTGTGTTCCTGTCTAACAGAGTCCCACGTGTCATCAAACACCGACTAACTGAGGACCTCTGACCAACTGGGGTCATTTTTCTCTGGACCTTGTTTACCTGGAATTCCTGCTGTAATAATGACTGTGTGAACTCAGCAGCGCCTCTACTGGCCGGAGGAGGAACTACAACCTCCATTTACACACTCCTCTATGGTTCAAAGGGCTTGTTGTGTGTGTGTGTGCATGTAATAGTGTGTCTGTGTGTGTTGGAATACTTCAGTAAAACACCACAGACCAGTGTGTAGTTGAGTATTTGTCTCTGACTTTCACCCACACAGTAAATTCCCAGAATTCTTCCTGATCCAAGCAGCTCTCTGAGGCCACCTGCTGGTCAGAATGGATCACTGCACCAGAGTTCATTCACAACAAACACTCGTCTTTTTTTTAGTCTCATTTGTCCTCATTTTTCACTGCAACAGAAAGTCCTGCAGCTCTACAGAAACAGAACGTCTAGAAGAAGAAAGAACCCAGAAACGTTCTCTGAACAGGACGACCCAGTTAGAACGACACAAATCGGTAAGAAACTAAAAATAAAGAACAAGAGTTTAATTTCTGTGATTATTTAATTCACAAAAATGACAGATAACCTGCAATCAATAACATTTTTCCACTGGACAACAAAACCATAATAACAGACACATAATTATTTCTATTTTGTGTATTTTTCACTCTGTCCAGGTATTTAAGGACATCAGACATGAGGTTTTTCACACTAAAGTACATCAATTTAAAGGTTTTTCACAGTTAAATCAATTTCATGTTAATAATCAGATTTGTGATACATTCTTTGTAAAACGACAAATTATATTTCTTAAAATACAGATTTTTTTATTCAAATTTGTGGTTTGTTTTGATTCTTTTTGGGGTTTTTGTCTTTTGATGAAAATCTGTACTTATTTTCTTGACTTTAATGATTATTTTTTGTAATTTAACCAAATAGGACAAATGTGTGAAATGACAGTAAAATGCTCCAAAAATTATAGTGATTTTTTAGTTTTGTGTTTTTGTTTTGTTTTCTTAGCAGAGTAGTAATAGAGACACATTATTGGAAATTCAGGAAGATGAAATAATAAATAAACCAGAATAATCCTTCAAAATGAAATCATCTTATTCACAGTTTTTGCATGATTTTTTTTGGACGTGTAAATTAATTTTTTATGTGATTCGAATAAATATTCCTTCTAATTTAGGAAAACAGAAAAAATCTGTAAATTTACAGTTGAATGATTATAAATTTTTCAGTCCTTAATATACATAATTTTTCTTTCATATAACAGCAAATACATGTAAAATTTTGTAATTTTCAGTGGATTTCAAGTAAAAAGTATAATTTATGATAACACATTCCAAAAACCATATTTAATAACTTTTTATATTTTTTCTGCAATTTCACTAAAAACCTGTAATTTTTTTTTTTTTTTTTGCAATTTTGACAGAAATTATTTTTTGTTAAACTGATGATTTATTATTTTTCAATCCTTAAATTACATGTTTTACTTTTTAAATAACAGCAAATATCTGGAAATATATACAAATTTTAGTGAAAATTAATTGTACTTTTTAATGTTGTAAAAGAACAAATTATTTCTTTAAAAATACAAACTTTTAATCCAGTTTTGTTGACTTTTTTCTATGTAAACTACAACATTTGTCGAAACTTGTTCAAAATAACAACAAATATCTGTAAAATAAAGTTGTTGGTTTTGTTGCTAATTTAGAAACGAATTTAATGTTTAGTTTTTGTAAAAGAACAAATTAGTATTTGTAAAAACTCAGATTTTCGATCAGGACATTATGTTTTTTGTCTGTTTTTTTATTTTACGGTTGACATTAGTACATTAATATCCAGGTTTTTAAGACTTTAATACATTAATACCCAGGTTTTAGACTTTTCACTACATTAATATCCAGGTTTTAGACTCTTTAGTACATTAATATCCAGGTTTTAAAGACTTTAATTCCTTAATATCCACATCTTTAAGACTTTAGTACAGTAATGTAAAGGTTTTTAAGACTTTAGTACAGTAATATCCACATTTTTAAGACTTTAGTACAGTAATATCACCATTTTTAAGACTTTAGTACAGTAATATCCAGGTTTTAGACTCTTTAGATGCAGACTTACAGTGATGGAGACTGAATAAGCTGGAAACTAAAACATTCTAACCAGCTTCTGTCTATTGAAGATCGATGAACTTTGCAGCATCTCCATAGTTGTAAAGCCAAAGTCCAGCATGTAGCGGCTCAGTGAATGTGGTCTGGACTCTGTGGAGGAGCTTCATCTTCTGAGAGACGCTGTAGAAGGACAGAATACCGTCACTGTGATCCAAATAGACTCCGATTCTGGAGGAAGGTTGACCAGAGACGGGAGTTTTGGTGTTCTTGTACCAGAAGGTGTACCTGCTGCCGTCACAGTACAAAGACCAGGACCTGTCATCGAGTCCAAACCCACATTCACGAGACCTCCTGGTTCTTCTGACGTTCTTGTATGCGACAGCTACGTAAACTCCTCCTCCTCTCCACTCCACCTCCCAGTAGCATCGTCCAGTCAGACTCTCTCTGCTCAGGACCTGGAACCAGTCTGTGAAGCGGTCTGGATGATCAGGATGAAAGTTCTGGAAGTCCTTTAAGGTCACTCTTCTGTTCTTGTCAGATAGAACCAGATGTGTGTGAGCTGTGTTTGGATCCAGAGTGATTTCTTGGAAGTATTTTAAGAATCCAGATCTGGTCTTTGGTTCTGGTTCTAGTTCTGGTTCTGGTTGTGGTGGTAGAACATCTGACGGTGAGATGTTTGTCCAGGTGTCCTTCAGAACGTCCTCTAGTTTACCTCTGAGCTCTTTCACAGCTGCTGTCACGTCCTCAAAGTGTCTCCGAGGACGTTGGATGTTGATGCTGGATGAAGGTTTGGACTCACTGAGTGCTGACTCTGAGGAGTATTTGTGGAGAAACTGGGTGTGATCTTCTAGATCTGAGAGCTGCTTCAGCTCAGCGTCTTTCCTCTCCAGATCCCTGATCTCCTGCTCCAGCTTCTCCTGAAGCTCTTTGACTCGACTCTCTTCGGTCTCCTGCTGGGATCTGATCTGCTGCTCCACCTCAGAGCTTCTGTTCTGGATGAGATGGATCAGCTCACTGAACATCTTCTCACTGTCCTCCACTGTTTTATCAGCAGAGACTCTGATGTTGTTCATCTCCTGTTGAAGCAGCTTCACGTCTTTCTGTCTGTCCTGGATTCTCTGCTGGATGTTCAGTCGACTCTCCTCCAGCTTCTTCCTCATCCTTTCTGCTGCTCTCTGGTCTTTATGGTCAGTACGATGGATCATCTTCATCACCTCATTATGATGAGAGCAGATGTTCTCCTGGAGGTTCTTGGAGGGCTCCACCAGCTGGTGTTTCTTAAAGGCTGGAGACTCATAGTGAGGTTGAAGGTGTTTCTCACAGTAGGAGACCAGACAGACCAGACAGGACTTGACAGCCTTCATCTTCCTCCCAGTGCAGACATCACAGGACACATCTTCATCTCCAGCATAGCAGTGATCAGCAGCAGCAGCTTGGAGTCCAGTCTTCTTCAGCTCCTCCACTAACTCTGCTAACAGGATGTTCTTGTCCAGGACAGGCCTCTGTGTGAAGGTCTTCCTGCACTGAGGGCAGCTGTAGGTTGTCTTCAGGTCCTCTCCATCCCAGTGGGCTTCAATACACTTCATACAGTAGCTGTGTCCACAGGAGAGAGCCACCGGATCCTTCAGGAGATCCAGACAGATGGAACAACAGATGCTCTCCAAGTAAAGATTCATTCCTGACTGAGCCATGTTCTCATCTGAGCAGCAGCGTTCAGGAGGTCAGTCTAGAAACCAGTTCAACCAGTTTAACCAGTCACATCAGTCGATCCAGTCAGCTGGGACATGTTGTAAAAATATGTCACTGTAAAACGCTGATGTTCTTTAAAACATTTAAACTCCAACATTTTAGAAACATTTACTGAGACTTTAGAGATTTTACCTGTTGAGTTGTTTTACAGATATTTGAGCTCAGAGGTTTAGAAACGTATATTATTTCATGATTATTTGAGATGTTCTCAGTTGTTTTTACTTGGATGTATTTTTACAGTGTGGTTACACCCAAAGATAAGAAGGTCCTTTGACCTTTGACCAACAGATATAAAGCGTCTATAAAGCATTTACACTTGAGTTTATTACACTGGATTAATGTCAATATAATCAATATAATTAGTCTGTTCAGACAAAGAATTACCAAAAACAAAACTCTTTACTACATTAATATCCAGGTTTTAGACTCTTTAGTACATTAATATCCAGGTTTTTGACTCTTTACTACATTAATATCTGGGTTTTCAAGACTTTAGTACATTAATATCAAGATTTTAGACTCTTAATATCCAGGTTTTTGACTCTTTACTACATCAATATCCAGGTTTTAGACTCTTTACTACATTAATATCCACGCTTTTAAGACTTTAGTACATTAATATCCAGGTTTTTGACTCTTTAGTACAGTAATATCCAGGTTTTAGACTTTTTTATTACATTAATATCCAGGTTTTAGGCTCTTTACTACATTAATATCCAGGTTTTAGACTCTTTAGTTCATTAATATCCAGGTTGTAGACTCTTTACTAAATTAATATCCAGGTTTTAGACTCTTTATTACATTATTATACAGGTTTTTAAGACTTTACAACATTAATATCCAGGTTTTTGACTCTTTACTACATTCATATCCAGGTTTTTAAGACTTTAGTGCATTAATATCCAGGTTTTTGACACTTTAGTACAGTAATATCCAGGTTTTAGACTCTTTATTACATTAATATCCAGATTTTAGGCTCTTTACTACATTAATATCCAGGTTTTAGACTCTTTAGTTCATTAATATCCAGGTTTTAGACTCTTTACTACATTAATATCCACGTTTTAGACTCTTTGTTACATTAATATACAGGTTTTTAAGACTTTAGTACACTAATATCCATGTTTTTTACACTTTAATACATTAATATCCAGGTTTTAATCATTTTTAATTTGGTAAATCAGTGAAGATGAAATAGAATTCACTTCATTCTTTCACAGTAACGTATTTTGTTCAAAGCAGCAGCTCTCAACTGTGATTCTACAATGTACAATTCAGAAAACACACAAAACAAAGCCAATAAAAGCAACAATGCAAGAAAATACAGAGCAGTTTAGCTGCATCTGGACAGGGAAAGATGCAGCATGGGGACGATTTATCCAACAGGAGGAGAATCTGTGGGAAACCAGGTCTCCTTCAACCTAACATGAGGTGACAGCTGACCCAGAAACAGCCTGAATGTTCAGGAGTCTGCCAGTGGAGGGCGCTGCTGCTCCACAGAGGAGTTTAAAATCTGTTTCAGCTGGTTTCACTCATTAACTCACATCTGAACCTGAAGGAGTTTATCTCAAAATCAGACAAAGAAAACTGTTTTTCTTCTACAAAAACTACATCTGATCATGATTTTTATTTATTTTTTGATGTTTTCAGTTGAACTGCAGGGATAAAACCCCATAAACAATTCGATTACAAAGCTATTGTCATTGTTTCTGCACATTTTCAGGACATTTAAACAAATCAAATTGCAAATATAAACATCAGCCATGTTCAGAGCTCAGAAAGTGCAACTTTTTAAAGCAAAAATGACAAATTATTGCTGTTTTTCACCTCTCACATGATAATTAGTAGATTAACTAAAGTAGAAATCAAAGCTTGTTGCAGCTCCAGTCAGAAAAAGGAAAAAAAACGCATTCTGAGGAATATTTCTAACGTGTTTTACTAGATTTTACAAAACGTAACTCCAGTTTGTGATTTATTGAGTCAGATTTCGGTCAGCTGGTTAAATTATCAGACTGTGTTTCTCTGCTGCACCTGAGATGAAGCAACAACCGCAGAATTGGCAGATAAAAATTTACAAAAAAGTCACAAAAAGATACAAAAAGGACACAAAAAATATGAAAAAAGGCAAAAAAAAAAGGCTAAAAAGATGGAAAATGACACCAAAAAAATTGGAAACAGCAGATAAAAATGACAAGAAAGTTACAAAGAAATGCAAAAACAGAATAAAATGACACAAAGACGACTGTTTTTCTGCCACAATGCTTTACTGCTGCTCTCTGAGAAATTAAAAAATACAAAACTCCATTTAGAGTGAAAACTACAAAACTCCATTTAGATTCCTGCAGATTTTAGACGACAAAGTTTGTGATCAAAAACGAGGAGAGAGGAGGTCCTGATGCAGTATTTTAGCAGTAAAAGCAGTAATTTAGCAGTAAAAGCAGTAATTTAGCCGTAAAAACTGTTTTTAGCAGTAAAAGCAGTACTTTAGCAGTATTTCTGCAGTACTTCAGTCAAGAAACTTCCATAAAGATGTTAAATATTAAAATAATTTTTCACTTTCACTGACATATTTACATATTTAGCCAATATCTGTTCATAACGAACAAATATTCATTAATTTTCTGGATTTAAAGCCTTTAAATAACACTACAGACTACATGAAACATTTTTTTAAAGAAAAAAGCACAAAAAAATGAGTTAATTAATGAGTGCTGACTGGATTTTTTTTGACGTTTCACTTAAAAGATCTTTCATTTTTGTGTCAGTGTCAGCTTTATTTTTTATGAAAAGTCAAACTTAGGAACTTAAAGACAAAAATATATTTTTAATAAACTTCTATGAAAATTTTTACATTAATGAAAATGAATACATTTCTGTTGAATACGGCAAATTGCCAATGGAAGTAATACAATATTCATAATAATGAGATTTAAAATTCACAGAAAAAAATCAGGAAAAAAATGGACTCAAAACTCAAATAAAACAGAAAATCTGAAACATTCCCATCTATCAGGCTGCTGTCGCCTCGTTTTGCTTCATAAACGGCCGATTATCGTTTCCAGCGTCTCAAAAAGGAAAATAAATGAACGTGTCGATAACAAAGGAGGAAACTGGCTGTAAAACACCAGAAATAATGACGTCCAGCTGATTATTGATCCTGATGATGGTTTATTGATCTGGAGGTCAGAGGTCAAGAAAAAGGATTTAAAACTCGAGTCAAACCGGATCTAAAATGTGGTTTTTCTCCACTTTTTCTTCCGGCTGCCAGATGGAGATTGATTTTCTGTCTGAAGGACAGATGGACGCTGTGACATCACTTCCTGTTTATTATTGAGGCTCCTGAAGGACGAAGTGTCCGAACGTCTTCACCGACCAGAGGATCTAGTTTCTGTTAACGGGCATGATCCTGGTTTTCATTCCTCAAAAAAACTGGGCGTTTGATGTTCAGCACAGAAAGAAAACAACTAGTATTACACAAAGATGAAATATGAGCGGAAAAATGACAAAAAAAGTGAAAAAATGTCAAAGAAAAAGATACAAAACTGACAAAAAGGTGCAAGAATGAGATAAAAAGAGGCAAAAATCACACAAAAAAGGCAAAAATGATTTTGAAAAATGTGTAAAAATGACACAAAAAGAGGCAAAAATGACCAAAAAGGTACAAAAATGGCACAAAAATTACAAATACAACATGATGTAAAAATGGAAAATAACATAATGACAAACAGATGCAAAAAAATTAGGCAAAAATTACACAATGACAGAACAGAGTTGCAAAAAGGGACACAAAGAGGAGCAAAAATTACACAAATGATTTAAATAAAGTTGCAAAAATGATTAAAAAAAAGATGCAAATGCTAAAAAAATTTAAAAACTTATAAAATTACAAAACTATGCAAAAATTACATTGACAGAAAACAAGTGACAGAAAAAATGTGCAAAAAACACAAATATGTCACAAAAAAGCAAGATTTACACAATAATAAAAAGAGCAAAAATGCCACTTAGAGACAAAAATAGACACAAAAATGACAGAAAAAGAAGCAGAAAAATCCAAAAATGATTAAAAAATGCAAAAATGACAAGTGACAAAAATAGTGAAATTTGGACACAAAAAGAGTCACAAATAACACATAAATGACAAAAAACAAAGTCACAAAAAAGATACAAAAATGACCACACAAGTTATAAAAAAAGATGCAAAAATGACAAAATTAGGCAAAAATTACACAGTGACAGAAAAAACATTGCAAAAGTGACAACAAAAAAATCAAAAAAGACAAAAAAATCAAAAACAACCCATAAATGATAGAAAAAAGATGCAAAAATGACACAAAAACACCACTAAGAGACAAAAAACAAACAAAAAGTTGCAGAAACAACACAAAAATAACAAAAAAAAACCCAAAATATTTTGGGTTTAATGAGACAAACTGCTGGCGTCTCATTAATTAGCAGCTTTTAATGATCTCCTGCTGAACCAATCAGATCGACCGCAGCGAAGCTCCGCCTCTAGAGCCGGTGACATCACGGTTCCCAGGGGAGACGGGGGAGATAAATGTCCTCACCCACGTCTTCCTCCACCGTAAGGCAGGAAGACTATTTTTATACCTGCGGGAGGCCGGCGCTATTGTTTTGGCGGGTCGGTGTCTGCGGCTTCCTGTCGCGGTGACGAGTCGCAGGAAGAGGAAACGGGTCACAGCTGGCCGGACGGACTTCCAACATCTGGTCTCTGAACGCCGAGAAAAAACCCGAGAGGAGCTCCGACCTCAACACGATGAGTCGAGATTCAAGATTCAAATCAAAAAGTCAACATCTGGAAACAGCAGCACGACTTCACACATGAAATATTTAATTACCAACTTTATGAGATAAAAACTGAAATGAATAAAGAAAGAAATCAGAAAATTCCAGGAGAAAAGATGAAATGTTTCCAGACAGATGTTGAGATAAAAACAGATTTTTAAGAATGAAATCAGAACTTTATGAGAAGAAAAAATAAAATATTGTAAAAGTTGAAATATTTTGAAGATTAAATCAGAAACGCGAGATAAAAGATGAAATATGTCAAGAATGAAATCTCAGCTGTATGTCAAAAATGAATAATATTTCAAGAGGAAACTCATATCGTTGTCAAGGAAAAGCTGAAATATTTTAAAGATTAAATCAAAACAAAGCAAGATAAAAGATGAAATATTTTGAAGATTAAATCAGAACACAGCAATAAAATTTGAAATATTTCAAAGATCAAAGAAAAAATAAAAGTTGAAATATTTTGAAGATTAAATTAAAAAACTGTACCTCAGAAGTAGAAATATTTTAAAGATTAAATAAAAAAGTAAAAGTTGAAACATTTTGTTGATATAATCAAAATAAAGTGAGATCATAGTAGACATATTTTAAAGATTAAATCAAAACCAAGTGAGGTAAAAGCTGAAATGCGTTAAAGATTAAACCAAAAATATAGAGAAAAAAGTTGAAATATTTTGAAGATTAAATAAAACAAAACGATGAATGTAGAAATATTGTAAAGATTAACTCAAAAAACGAGATAAAAGTTGAAATACTTTAACAGAAATTCTGAAGATCTGAAACATCGAAGATAAAAACCTAAAATATTTCAAAAACAAATTCGTAGGGTCACCAAAGGAAAACTGAAACATTTTAAGTGTCTCGCATATATAAATATTTTAAAAGCAAATTTGTAACTTTACAACAGAAAAACTGAAATATTGCAAGAGTTATGTTGAAATAATACAAGATAAAAGCTGAAATATTTTGACAGCAAAGTTGCAAAGCTGCAAAACGAAAGTTGAAATATTTTAAGAAAAAAACTGAAACATCGTAATTGAAAAGCTGAAATATTTTAGGGAAAATTTGTAACATTCCAAGTAAAAAATTGAAATATTTTCAGAGAAAATTTGCAAAGTTGTGGGAAAAAATTGAATATTTCAAATTTCTGACATGTCAAAAGAAAAACTGAAATATTTGAAAGATATAAGTTTGAACATTTTTGGCCACAATGACTCCAAAATTGTACAAGATTAGTCAAAATTTGTCCAAAATGACTCATATTTACGTAAAAATGGTGACAATGAACAATTACTGGCCTTTAAAATGTAAAAATGTGGGTTTATATGTTTTTAATATGTTACTATTATATGTTCAAAGCTGCTTCTACGATTTCTTTACTGACTTCACCAACATTTGACAGAAGAAGGAAGCTGAAAGTGAAACAAGTCGACTGAGATGTTTTCTTACCTGAGATGAAGCAACAGCAGCAGCAGCACATGAGGACAGAAGAAAAACATTATTAATATTAATAATCATCATTAGTTATCAGTCAAACATCAACAACCAAATGCAATAAGCTTTCTGCATAAAAATCTCAACAAAAGTATCCAAAATTACTGAAATGTGACTAAAAAGACCTGAAAGGTTGCAAAGTAAGACAAAATTTAACAAAAATGATTCAAAATTGTCAAAAAAACAAAAAATTTGATGTGGCTCCAGTTTGTTACTCGTTGGTGTCAAGAACAAACAAAATTTTAAATTTACTGAACTCGAAATTTGTCTAAAATGTCCCAAAATCTGACTAAAATGACTTAATATTTGTCAAAAATGATGAGAAATGTGTCGAAATTCACTTCAAATCTGACCAAAAACAATTTAATTTGACTTAAAAGACACAATTAGCACAAAATAAGATAAAGATTGTCCAGACTGACTCAAAATTTGACGTTTAGTTATTTACAACAAAAGACAACAATTACTTTAAACTTTTGAAACCAAAATACTACATAATTAGACCAAAATTACTCAAAATTCAAATAAAATGGCACAAAGTTGTTGAAAATGACAATTGAACAAAACGACCTCAAACGGGTCCAAATTAACTCAAAACTCGACTAAAAGACACACAATATGTAGAAAATAAGACAAATCTTAATAAAAATGATTCAAAACAGACAAAAATTAATAGAAATTTGTCCAGAATTACTGAAAGTTTGATAAAAATGACTCAAAATTTGGACAAAATTACTGAAAATGTGACTAAAATGACCTAGAAGGTTTACAAAATTATACTTAATTGAACAAAAATTATTCAAAATTGTCAAAATGACTTAAAATCTGACAAAAAGGATTCAAAATTTGACCAAAATGACAAAAAAATTTGACCAGGTTTCAGTTTTGTACGATTTTAAGGAGAGATTGAACAAAATTGAGACTTAAAACTCAAAACAATTTAAGATCTGATCAAATTACTCTTTACTTGTCCAAAATGATACAAAACATGACCACAATTACTCAAAATTCAAATAAAATGACACAAAGTTGTCTGAAACAGCCAACAATCAGGACAAAATGACCTGAAACGTGTCAAACAACTCAAAACACAAATATAAGGACACACAATATGTACAAAATAAGACAAACCTGAAGCAAAACTGACCAAACTTACTAGAAATTTGTCTTGAATTACTTAAAATTTGACCAGAATGACTCAAAGTTTGACCAGGTTTCAGTTTTGTATAATTTTGAGTAGAGATCAAACAAAATTGAGACTTAAAACTTGGTCAAAACAGCCCAAGATCTGATAAAATGACTATTAAGTTGTCCAAAATGACACAAAATTTGACCAACATGACTAAAAACTTTATCAAAAATTAGTTAAAACTGCCCAAAATGACTTAAAACCTGAGCGGCATGACTTAAAACTTGTCCTCAATGACCCAAACTTTGTACAAACTAAGATAAAGATCGTCCAAAATGACTAAAAACTGACAAAAAGATTTCCGAAGATCATTAAAACATCTTTTACAGGACTTAGTTTTGGGTCCAGAATATGAAATAATTAACTGTGAACCGACAGACTGTAAATAGCAACATTAACTAACGCTGTAGATCTAAAAGAGTCATTGCCTGGATTTTAGGACGTTGTTCTCTGTTGGAGGTCGATCACCTGATTCTGATTTACAGCGAGGAAGTCGGAGTGGAATCAGGTGAGTTTCCCCTCAACAACTTCCTCCTGAGATTAAAGAGTTCAGTCAAAGTTTAGACACAATTCAACCAAATAATGACGACAGATATAAAGATAGACGTAAAAATAGACGTCTATACAGACGACAACCTGTTTACTGCCAACAAGATCATCAACATCTAGTCTGAATGTCTGAAGACTGGAACCTGGTCTCAATAATAAACAATAAAACGATGAAAAACCTGGATATTAATGTACTAAAGAGTCTAAAACTTGGATATTAATGTAGTAAAGAGTCTAAAACCTGGATATTAATGTAGTAAAGAGTCTAAAACTTGGATATTAATGTAGTAAAGAGTCAAAAACCTGGATATTAATGTAGTAAAGAGTCTAAAACCTGGATATTAATGTAATAAAGAGTCAAAAACCTGGATATTAATGTAGTAAAGTCTTAAAAACCTGGATATTAATGTAGTAAAGAGTCTAAAACTTGGATATTAATGTAGTAAAGAGTCAAAAACCTGGATATTAATGTAGTAAAGTCTTAAAAACCTGGATATTAATGTAGTAAAGAGTCTAAAACCTGGATATTAATGTAATAAAGAGTCCAAAACCTGGATATTAATGTAGTAAAGAGTCTAAAATCGGGATATGAATGTAGTAACTGTGACTGCAGGTATTTCCAGATAAACTGTAATTTGCGTGTAGATCTTTGGTTTAGTCTGGACGTCTCACTCTGTCTAATCCTTGCAGATCCGGACGTCCTGCTGAGGATCCACTAATCCTCCTGTTTGGTTTTTAACAACCGTCTCATTTTAGCTCAATCTGGCTCATTTTAAACTGGACCTTTACTACATTAATATCCAACTTTAAGACTTTAATGCATTCATATCCAGGTTTTTGACTCTCTAGTACATTAATATCCAGGTTTTAGACTCTTTACTACATTAATATTGAGGTTTTTGACTCTTTAGTGCATTAATATCCAGGTTTTTGACTCTTTAGTGCATTAATATCCAGTTTTTTGACTCTTTAGTGCATTAATATCCAGTTTTTTGACTCTTTAGTGCATTAATATCCAGGTTTTTGACTCTTTAGTGCATTAATATCCAGGTTTTTGACTCTTTAGTGCATAATATCCAGGTTTTTGACTCTTTAGTGCATTAATATCCAGGTTTTCCACACTTTGGTGAATTACCATTGAGTTTTTTCCACATTTTGATGCTGTAACATTTACATTTCTGACATTTTTTCAACATAAACATCTAGCTTTTCTGCACTTTTCAGCTCTAACATTTAGGTTTTGATGTTTTTTGTTCATTTAAGATCCATGTTTTTGACACTTTTCTGCTGGAAAATTCGGGTTTTAGACAGTTTGGTGCGTTACTATCCAGCATTTTGATACTTTAATGTTTTATCATTGATGTTTTTGACATTGTGGTGGATTAAAATCCTTTTTTTTATATTTAAATGCTTCAACAATCAGGTTGAGATGCCTTGATATCCAGTTTTTAAAACTTTACTGCATTAATATCGTGGATTATGTGTCCTGACTGTCCTTCATGACCTCAGAGGACCTACATCAGCCTTTCTAAACGCTGTTTGTAGGATCTAATCTGAGTTTAATTGCATGGATCCATACCACCGGAGGCAGATTAAAGTGAGCTGGAGAAGTTGCTGCTAATCCCAGAGATCCCAGTTAACCCAGTCTGACTGGTGGAGCTGCTCCCTCTGACCTCCAACCACATCAACCAACACATTCCTGGACTCACGGATGCACAGTTTACTGGACGTTTCTGTTCAAACTGAAGCTTAAAGCAACACCTTTGTGAAACTGGATGAAATGGATTAGATGTTTGGTCGATTAACGTCAGAAAAAGGTGAAAAAGGTCGATCAAAAAGAACAAATGACGTCCAGAAATGTCTTGTCCTGTCCACAACATAGATTCTAGTCTTGAGAACATTAATATCCAAGTTTTTCTCTTTTTAGTACATTAATATCCAGGTTTTTAAGACTTTAGTACATTAACATTAAGGTTTTTTAAGACTTTAGTACATCAATATCCAGGTTTTAGATAAATTAGTGCATTAATATCCAGGTTTTTGACTCTTTACTACATTAATATCCAGGTTTTAGATAAATTAGTACATTAATATCCAGGTTTTAAGGACTTTACTACATTAATATCCAGGTTTCTGACTCTTTAGTACATTAATATCCAGGTTTTAAGGACTTTACTACATTAATATCCAGGTTTCAGATAAATTAGTACATTAATATCCAGGTTTTTGACCCCATCCCGCCTCTACTGAGCGCGCTCAGTGCTGACTCATGCGCCGTCCGCTACACTAGAACCAATGAAAGCTGCAGGAAAACAAATGAAAACATCACGTCTGTTGCCCTTAATCCGGTTTCTGGACAAAAGGTGCACAGATCTCAGCGTAATTCCTCAAGACAGAGCGGCAGCGTGGCTTACATAACGGATAAAACCCAGTTAAAAGCTTCTCTTATTGCTGTTATCACTGATGGAAGCAGCCGCCGGACAGTCGCTGCTTTACGTAACCCACAAGACGTCACTAAAAAACCTGCTTTAGTCCGCAAAGAGCCAAGAAACACTTCACTTATCCCAAAACCAGAGCAGAAAATTAAAAACACAGCCGTTAAACACTAGAAATACTTTAAAAATCTGTGAAAATCTGGAAATAAGGGCACAAAAAATTGCTAAAAACTGGAAAAATAGCAGCAAATATCTGTAAAGTCAGGAGATAATTAATAAAACTGTTTAGATGTAAATGATAATTCATGATTAATAAAGGAAGTTATATTTATTATTGTCCTAAATGACTAAAAAAATGTTTCAAATGGCTCCAAATGTGCCCAAAATGACCAAAACATTGTCTAAAATCAATTAAATTTTGAACAAAATGACTCAAAATTTGTCCTCAACAACTTGAAAGTTTCCCCAAACCAACAGAAATGTGTTTGATGACTCAACAGCTGTCCAAAAGCTCAAACTTTGTTGAAAATTACAGAAAGTCATCTAATACAACTCAAAATATGTCAAAAATGAGTCCAAAATTTGGCCAAAAAGATACAAATTATGTCCGACATGACCAAGAATGTGAATTACTAAAAAGTCGTCTAAAAATTATTAAAAATTCAACAAAATGACTCACAATTTGTCCAGAACGACCTGAAATCTGCTCAGTCACTCAGAAATCTGACAAAAGTCAAATCTGACTCAAACCTTGTTGAAAACTACAAAAAAAACTGTTCAAAATGACTCAAAATTTGGACAAAAGGACTCAAAAATGTGTCCCAGACAAGTTAAAAAAAAAAAGTCCAACGCGACTCAAAATGCGTCGAAAATGACTCAAAGTTTGCTCAAATTTTAAAATATGTATAAATTATTAATAATTATTCATAAAAATATTTTTATTCAATATATTCTAACAGGGAAAATCTGCAAATTGACAGTTCAAAAAATTATTTAACTTTAGAATTTTTTCTTTTAAATTGGCAGCAAATATCAGTAAAATTACACGACTTTTTACTGAAATAAATACAGCATAAAAATTTGAATTTTACAGTCAAACATAAATTAAACACATTAATAGAAACAAAAAAATAGGGACAATTTTTAAAAATATTTTTCAATTAATCCATCAGATTTTTAATAATTTTATCCATAAAAAGGCAAGAAAACTATAATTCCTTTCCTTTTTTTTACAGCTAATATTTAAAATAATAATGATTAATAAAGGTAATTTTATTTATTATATTCTGACAAAAAATCTGTAAAATCACATAAATATTCACTACTTACTTCATATTTATGCAACACTTGTTAAATTATGATATTTCTTCTGATTAAAATTCAGTTACTTTTTTTTGTAATTTTATGGTTTAATGTCACAAAAGAGTCTATAAGTCTATAATTTTATAAATGATAATTTATAAAATTATAGACTTTTTTAACGTTTTTCCTGTTTATTTATTTCATTTTTTTACAGCTAATATGTAAATTTAATAGTTTTTTTCTGTGAATTTATGAGTTATTATCTGTAATTTAACTGAACATTAACAATTTTTTTTAAAAAGCTAAAATATTTACAATTTTTCACTCCTTAATATGCAGAATTTTTCTTTCAAACAGCAAATATCAAAAATTAAATAACATTTATTCCTGATTTTAATACAGTACAGAAAATGACGTAAAAATATAAAACATCTCTAAAAATCTGAGAAAAATAACAAAAAATGCAAATTAATTGCTTGTTTTTTTCTGATTTCACTAAAAATAAATATCAAAAACAGATACAAATCTAAAAATGACAATATTTATCAGGCAGAAAGCGTTTACACAGAACAAAAACTGGACAAAAACACATAAATCTGGACATTAAAGAGCCTCTGAAGCTGCGTTTGAACCGACCAATGAAAGAACAGGAAGCCGACAGGTGAGAAACAGGTAACCAGTCACATGACACCGCCACAGGACAATAGAGGCAAAAGACAAAAGAAGAGATTAAATAAAGAATTGAAACTCAGACAGAAGTCTGTAAAATAACGTTCCTGAACAAAATCAGTCTTCAAAACGTGACCAGAAACGTCTTAAACTCATCCCAAAATGACCCAAAACTCAACCGAAGGAACCAGAAACGTCCTAAATTCATCCTAAATGACCAGAAATCTATCCAAGTCAACCCAAACCTTGTTGAAAATGATAAAAGACCGACTAAAAGGACTCAAAACCTGTAAAAACTGACCTGAAATCTGCTCAGTGAGTCAAAATTTGTGCAAAATGATTCAAACCTTGTTGAATACTGCAAAAAGTTCTTTAAAATGACACAAAATTTGTACTAAATCACTCAAAACTTCTTCCAAATAAATCAAAAATTTGTCCAATATGACTCAAAATGTGCCTAAAATGACAAAAATGTCAGAAACGACTAAAACATGGTTCAAAATTCAAAATTTTGAACTAAATGACTCAAAACTTCTCCTAAAGGACTTGAAAAGCGTCCAATATGACTCAGAACGTCCTAAATGATAAAACATCGTCCAAGATGCCTCAAAGTTTGTCCCAGTTCATTCCAACCTTTTGAAAACTGCAGAAAGTTGTTTAAAATGACTCAAAACCTTCAAAGTCAATGACCAGAAATATGATACATGACGAACATTTATACAAAATGACTCAAAAACGGCCCAAATGACTGAAACATTGTCCAAAAGGAATCCAGATCTGTCCAAAATTACAGAAAAAACTTCCAGTACGACTTAAAATGTGTCCAGAATGACCTGAAAAGTCCCAGATGACTAAAATATTGTCTAAAGTTACTCACATTTTGTCCCAATTTACTCAAACCTTGTTGAAAATTACAAAAAGTTGCTTAAAATTTGTAAAAAAAAATGACGTGAAATAAGCAGAATGACTCAAATTTTGTACAAAATGACTCCAAATACGTCCAATACGACCAAAAATGTTGAAAATGATGAAAACAACGTCTAATATTAACCAGCATTTGTACAAAATCACTGGAAATGACTCAAAAAAACGCCCAAAACAACTTAAAACATGTTCAAAATGAACAGAAACGTCCTGAATGACTGAAAAATGATCAAAATGACAGAAAAATGTCCTAAATTCCTCCAAACTTGTCCCAAAATTCATCCAGAATGATCTAAAATCTGCTCAGTGACTCAGAAATCTGTGAAAAACGACTCAAACCTTGTTGAAAACTACAAAAAGTTGTTTAAAATGAGTCCAAACTTCTGCCAACGACTCAAAATGTGAAGAAAAGAAGAAAAGAGACTAAACTGTCAACGACTGAAAAACTACGTTTGTTCAGAAAAACGTCTGTTTCTGCTGCAGTAAATCAGGATACAGGAGTCACCAAGAGGATCCAGACACCGTGCACGCCCACGTGCACGCCCACGTGCACGCCCACAGTGCACGCCCACGTGCACGCCCACGTGCACGCCCACCCAGTCCTGTTGTCATAGCAACACTGAAGGAAATTCTAAATTACTTTAATTGGAACAGAAATGAAAGTTGAACAAAATGATGAAAAGTTATCAGAACGAGGAAAAGTTCATTTAGTGATTGATAAACTTATTTAGAGAATAAAAATAATAATTAATCCAGATTAAATCAGGTTCAAACAACAGTTTTCTCACTTACAAAGTTGGTTTTCTGCATTTTTCAGGCTGGAAATTGATGAAAAAGCTCCAAATATGCAGAAAAATATCTATATTTACATATAACAGACTCAGTGTTGGTTGAAAGTGACTTAAACTGGATTATTTATGATGATTTTGTTATTTTTAATCCTCTAAATAAGTTCATCATACATAAACTCAGCAGATTTTTGAGTCTCAGTTTGTCGTTTCTCAAATAAACTTGATTTTCTGCATTTTCTAGTGAGTAAATCAGTCCAAAAGAAATCCTTCTATTATGTTTTAAATCCATTAAATTAGAAGTCATGATTTCAGCTTCATGCCAGCTGTAAATAATGACATTAAATCCTCTTCTGGACTATTTATATGTAATTTATTGGATTTAAAACACAATGAAATGATTTATTGGACACATTTACAAACTAAAAAAATGCAGAAAATCAACTTCTTACGTGAAAAAAACAAACTGAGACTCATTAAATACAAAAATACAAGAAATAATCCAGTTTAAAGCAAATTTACAGCCTAAAATATGCAGAAAAATCAACTTTACTCTGAAAATTCTGCTCAGTTTGTTTGATAAATGTGTTTAGAGAATAAAAAATATTAAATAATCCAGTGTAAGTCAGTTCTAACCAACACTGAGTCTGTATTTTACATAAATCTGGATATTTAGCTGCATATTTAGAGCTGTTTCCATTAATAAAGTTGATTTTCTGCATTTTCTTGTTTGTGAATTTGTCCCATTAACCCTTCAGCCTCCTGTCAGGTTAAATAATGACGTTAAATCCTCTTCTGGACTATTTACATCTAATTTACTGGATTTAAAACACAATGAAATGATTTTTTTTGGACTAATTTACAAACTAGAAAATGCAGAAAATTAAGTTTATTCTGAAAAATCTGCTCCTTTAGTGTTTGATGAACTCATTTAGAGGATAAAAACGCTAAATAATCCAGTTAAAGGTAAATTTCCAGCCTTCAAACCACAGAAACCAGCTTTCCCTCCACTAAACACTGAGATAAAAGGTTGATTTTCCTCCAGAACCGACCTTCTATGGCGATCACATGCTCCCGGATCTGGTTCTGCAGCAGCGGCTCGTCCAGCCGCTCCAGCAGCTCGTAGATGGAGTAGATGTTCGGATGGACCGACTCGAACCTCTGGATCTCCGCCCGGATGGCGGCCGAGTTGGCGAGGTGCTGCTGGTAGTTCATGTCCGCGGAGGGCAGCCTGTTAGCGGGACGGTGAAGCTCTGGGGCCCCTCGGTGCCTCTACATCCCCGGAGACCGGATCTACATCCAGCGGAGGCGGACACACTCGCCGCTACTGTCCGGGGAAGGCAGCGGCTCTCCCGGCTCCAGATCCCGGCGCGGTGACAGATGTGCGGCGGGCCGGGCACCGCTGCCCCATATCCCGGCGGATTACCCGGGCCTCGGCGGTGTGTCTGCGGATTAAAAGCGGCTTTGGGAGTCGCGGAGGAGCCGAAAGTCAGCGGACGGAACCACGGCCTAGCTGGCTGGGCTAGCCGCTAAAGCTAACTAGCTTCCAGCCGGAGGGGGACGACGGGAAAACTGTCCGCTTCCCAGGCGTCAGAGGCAGCTTCGCGTATTCCTGAGTGCGGGGTTAGTGCTCCGGAGAGCGGCCTGGAGCGGTCATGGAGGAGCGGGGCCGGACGGCGGCCCTGAGGGCAGCTGTGGAGGGCAACTCGGGTCCTGCTCCCCGCGTCCCTCCGCTCGGTGTTTTGTCTCCGGGACCAGCTGCGCTAATTAACGGCCAGATTTAACCGCCGACAGCGCGAGACCACCGGAGCGCTCGCGGCCCCGTGATGTGTGCAGGTGTGCCGAGTGACGTGGAGGTTCCACCGGTACCGTCCCGCAGTCTCAGCCCGACCAAAGTGTCTCCGTCCCCCGCCGTGCGGACACATCCAGCCGGGAACCTCCGTCAGTGTGTTTCCCCCCGGAACGTCAAGTCACAAATACGCGCAGCAGAGCACTTCCGGCTGGGATTTCAGCGTAAAACACAGTACCGGAAGTACTTATGAAAAACATGGAATATAAATAAAAATAAAAGGGAGTCCAAATGGATGATTGAAAACCTGGAGTATTTATATGTTGTAAGAATAAGAATAAGAATAATTTTACCCAAAACTTTATTTTAAATGTTTCATTATTATTATTATTATTATTATTATTATTATTATTATTATTATATTATTATTATTATTATTATTATTATTATTATTATTATTATTATTATTATTATTATTATTATTATTATTATTATTATTATTATTATTATTAATAATAATAATAATAATAACAAAGAATATTAATTTTTATGGTATTATTATAATAAGTAATAGCAACAACAACAACAATAATAATAATAATAATAAAATTGAACTCAAACCTTGTTTTAGATTTCTTTGTAATGTGCAGAAATTACCTGAAAAAAACACAAAACAGAAGAAACTCCATGTCCCTTTATTTAGATTTATTTATTTTAACAAAAATCACTGTACATGAGAATTGATAGAAACTATAAAAAGTTTTTTTTTAACATCACCCAATTAAATAGATTTAGTCCAGAAAAAAAAAGCTTTTTTTCTGTCAGTTTTCTATCCAACAAATTCAAATGAAATGGTTGTGAAAATTAAAACACAAATTAACCTGAATTAAAATTAAGAAAAAAGTAATTTATCAAATGTTTATGTTGGATTTCAGCTCAGCAACAAAACAAGAGAAGAATTTAACTGTAAAGTTCTCCAGAATTACATAAAACTTTTCCAAAATGATGTAAAAAGTGTCCAAAATTATTCACAATTACTCAAAAATTCTATAAAATGATTTTAAACTCGTCCAGGATGACTCAAACTCTGCCCAGATGTCTTAAGATTCTCCTAAATGATTCAAATGTTGTCATAAAAAAATCAATATTTTCTAAAATGAACCAAAATCGTTGCCAAAATAACATGAAAATGATCCAAAATGACAGGATTTTTTCTAAAATGACTTAAAATTCACCCAACATGACAACAATAATTCATCATTGTCTTGAAATATTTTAAAAAGTGCTGGATTTTTAAACACGGTCGGTGCCGAGGCCTCGGAAAAATCCTGTTTTTATGTGAAATTTCTGAAAATTCCGCCAGAATATTTTCCAGAACTCAGTTTTGGACCAGCAGCTGCTTTAATATCTGATCAGGATTCAGACATTTGAGATAAAAACACGTTTTCAGAGCTGCTTCCTGCTCAGGTTCAGTTTTTAGTCCGGCGGTTCGGTTCTACTGCGGCGACACGTTCTGTCCATCCATCAGCAGATGATGCTCAATGCCGTTCTTCTTCTTCTTCCCGCCGCTGGAAGCTTTGATGCAGCAGTCGTGTTCGCCCAGAGAAAAGTGAGTCTCAGTGCCGTCGTCCACAAACTCCCCCTGAGGACGCAACATTTAGACAGAAAACATAGGAGGATGTTAAAATGTGTACTGAAAACATCAGAGAATATTAAAATGAATGCTAAAAACGTGAGAAAATTAAAATGTATACTGAAAACATAGCAGGATGTTAAAATGTGTACTGAAAACATCAGAGAATATTACAATTTATGCTAAAATGTGAGAATTTTAAAATTTATACTAGAAACATTTGAGAAGATTAAAATGATGTAACATAACCCACTGGATTACAAAAAGTAATATAATTGGATTAGTTTTGGATCACTTGCAGATAAAATATTGAAATTATTGCAGATTTTACAAGAAAACAACATCTATAAGGTAATAAAACTGAAGTACAAACTCAGGATTTACTCTGATTACTTTGAAATGTGCAGTAAAATCCAGCAGATTACAACATAAAGATGTAATCTGATTACTTGTGGAAAACAGTCTCACCGTCGTCTCCATTTTCTGTCCGTTGCACCAAACGTCCATCGTGTCCTTTTCTGTTGGAAAGAAAACAAGAACTCATTTTAGCCTCCAGTCATCATCTGCAGCAACAAAACAAACCTTCTAAAACTGTTAACTGGAACGTTTCAGTGATATTTTACTGATTTTAACAGATTTGTGACATTATAAACACTGTAAATAACGACCACAGCTATTTCACAGATTTTTCATATTTATTGAAATCACAGAAATTTAAATTATATCGACTCAAAATTTAAAAAATTAAAAACTGTTGACATTTAAAATCTATATTTTAACAAATAACAATTTGTTGTTTTACAACAACTGATTGACTAAAAATTATTCGGTTTTAATTTATTTAAAGAAAAAATTGATTTTACAGATATCTGCTGTTATTTTTATTATTTTATTTGTTGAATTTTACAGCATTTCTGTATTTTATCATTGTTTTCTGAAAAAATACCTGTAAATAATGAGAATTTACAGAATATACATTTAAACAAAACTGATTTATATTCAAACCTTGATAAAAAATAAATTGAAAATGTGTAATTTAACAGAATAAAATCCCCTTTAGTTGTACAATTACCATAAAATACCTAAAAACCTTAGACAAATAATATTTGCACACATTATTTACAGTTTTTCTTAATGTAAATTAATACTTTTGTTGTATTTTTCAATGAGATACTATATATAATTCAACAAAACAGGGATAAATATGTTGAATTATTTTAAAAATGACAGTAAAAATGTAGATAAATGTTAATTAGCTCCTCTTTGTTGTGTCTGCTGCTTATTTATTTACAGTTTTTATGTTTGAGTTATTTCAGATTAAATTCTAATTTCAGTTTGTTCAGAGTTCCTGTTTTCATTCTGCTTGTTGCGATTTCAGTTTTTGTTTTTTGAAGTTTCAGATGATAATATGAAGACATGATTTAGTTTCAGAGTTTTAGATTCACTGCAGCCTTTAGCTCATGTTTCCTTAAATACCTTCAGCCTGATCTCTGAGCAGATTAAAGCTTCTCTAAGCAGCAGATCAACCCTGGAAGCCTCACCCAGAACCACCCTGCAGTCCTCCCCGTCCACCGACAGCAGCCACGTCTTGGTGGTCTTGGCTCGGTTGTCGATGAACTTCTGCAGACTTTTCCCACCAACCTCCAGAGAATATTCGTAGGCGAAGCCGCTGATGGCCTCGATGTTGATGGTGGCTTTGGTACTGGCGCCTCCGACCGTGAAGGTCTCCTTACCCACCAGCTTGAACATCCAGTCTTTCCTGACCACTTCCTGTTGGACAGGAAGTAACAGCTGTTATTTCATGAAAACCGACCCGTCCATCCACCCCGACCTCCTCCCAAACCAACTTTGTAGTCGTCATAGAGACTGAACTCTAGTGACTCTAGAGTTGTTTTGGCACAAAACATCAGGGTTTGGGGTAAATTACAGCACTTTAATTGCTGTTGTTCAATAAAAAAAAGCAGAATAACTTCTAATGAACCCGTTCATCCACCCCGACCTCCTCCATAAACTAACATTGTGTCTCTATGACAGTAGAACCGTCACTTTAGTGGAAAAACCACTTGTTTGGGTTCAGAGAACAATCAGTTTTTGGATTAAAGTATAGCATTTTTATTGCTGTTGTTAATTATAACCAGTAGAATGTGTAAAAACTGCGTTAATAAAGGAAACTGACCCGTCCATCCACTCCAACCTCCTCCCAAACTGACTTTATGCCTTTATGACAGTAGAACCATCACTTGAATAAAAAAATACTTGTGTGAGTTAAGAGAATAATTATTTTGGCTTAAAATTCAGAATCTTAATAGTTCCACTTAATTAAAATCAGTAGAATTGGTTTAAAAAAAAAAAAAACTTGCTTTGAAAATGGAAACTGACCCATCCATCCACCTCGACCTCCTCCCAAACCCACTTTATGTTTCTGTGACAGTAGAGAATGTTGTCTCGTGACTAGAGTTGTTTTAGGACAAAACATCATGGTTTGGGGTAAATTACATAAACTTTCATTGTTGTTGTTCAATAAAATAAGCAAAAAATAAATAACTAGAAAAGCACTCAGCGAGCGCAGTCCTCCTCCAAGGCTGCTCATTCCCCATATGTCATTGTCAGAAATGCAGCATTTGTGATCAAAAATCACAGCAACATAGAATGTGTCCATTTAATATAGATGTACCCACAAACTACTACTCTTTAGTACATTAATATCCAGGTTTTAAACACTTTAGTACTTTAACATCCAGGTTTTAGACTCTTTAGCACATTGATATCCAATTTTTTAAGATTTTAGTACATTAATATCCAGATTTCGACTCTTTCCTACATTAAAAACCATTTTTTTGTCAGCTTATTGTGTCAACATTCAAATTTATGACACCTAAGTCATAACAAAGGAAAGAAACCAGTAAATATTCATGTTTATGATCATAACAAACGTATTAGATGACATGATAGTTGTAAAAAAAAAAACAACCAAACTAACTCCGACAAGACACTAAACTACACTAAAACCAGCATTAAATGGAAATGATCAGTAACAAACAGTATGATTTAGTAATAAAACTGACTCAGGATTGTGACTTCCTTGGTTATAATTCATCCTGAGACCTGAGGACTCAACAGTAAACGTTATTTCCAGAAGCAGAACCAAACCAGGTCTCACCTTCCCGTTGACGTACACGACACGTTTCCCGGTGGTTGTTCCGTGAGCGAACTCGATCCGATAGACGCCGTCGCTCAGCGCCACCTCCCAGACAGCGACCACATCTCCACCCAGCATCTCCAGCACCCTTCAGGCTCCAGACCTGGACGTCCCGGATCACCAAACCGACCCAAACACCATGTCCAGGGTCTGGATTCAGCCGTGGTGTCGGCTCAGCAGCAGGTGTATTACTGTAAGAGGCTTAAGCCGTGAGCTCACTCTATACTGACTCAGATAATCAGGACAGGCTCAGCTTAAAGAAACACCTCTTCCTCCTGAGGAACTCTTATCAATGCAACGCTATCAGAAAATCAAAGTTTGAAAATTCAAGCTGATTTACGTTCTCTGACCAAAAGTGGATCAGTTTTAGGAAAACAACCGAGGTTTGGGTGGAAATACGGAATCTTTGCAATTAAAATCTGTAAAAATCACTTTGAAACAGGAACAGAAACTGCAGCTTCCCATGTTGCAGTCCAGTGTTCTGTTGACCCATCCATCCACCCCGACCTCCTCCTAAGTCACACTTTATGGCTTTATAACAGCACCACTGTTTAGGTTCAGTACCAAACCAAGAGAACGTGAGTTCGGGTTCAAATACAGAACCGTGGTTGTTGTTGTTCAATAAATCTGATGGAAAATTAATACTTGGAAAAAGAAAACAAACCCATCCGTCCACCCCGACCTCCTCACTAAGTCGACAACGTGGCTCTATAACGGCAGCAACATGCAGATGAAGAAAATAACTGAGGTTTGGGTTAAACATACAGAATATTCACTGTTGCTGTCATTTAAAATCATAAAAAAAACACTTCAAAATAGAGAAGCAAACCCAACCATCCACCCCGACCTCCTCCTAAAGGCTCTTTAACAGCACCGTCTAGGACCAAAAACACCTTATTTGGGCTAACAATAAAGATTTGAGTTAAAATACAGAAACTTCTTTTGTTAGTAATTACATAAAAGCAGTAAAATCCCTCTGTAATACAAAACAAAGTGCAGCTTCCCATTTAAAAGTTCCATGTTTTGATGACCCATCATCCACCCCGACCTCCTCCCTAATCAGACTATAAGACTTTGTAACAACTCTTCTTCCTTTGCTCCCTCCTCATCAACCACAGCTTACCTCTTTATTTAAATAAAAACGGACTTGTTTTCCTGTGAGAAAAGTCTAACTTTCAGTGGTTTCAGAGGATCCACAGACCTCCCAGATGGGTGGAGTCTTGTCCTTTATACGTCCAGCCTCCACCCCGACCTCCTCCTGCATTTAATCATAAACAAACAACCAGGAGGTTACAGATGTGGAACTTTAGCAGTTGAAAGAATCATCAAAAAAAGCACCAGTTTACTGAATTAAAAGCTGGAACCGTCCATCCACCCCGAGCTCCTCCTTACACATCACACATCCAGCTTCTTATATGCATTTCTTATATTTTATTGGTGTTTTTTCTCATTTTAAGTTCTATTTCCACTCATCCTCCTCAGACTGTAAGTTCTTCTTCTCCTCAGACGTCAGGAAGGTCTCGGTTCGGCAGCTCGACCGAACAAAGCCGCCGTTGTCTCTTTGTTTTCTGCTAAATGTGTCGCATTTCTGAGCTGCAGCCAGATCACGCAACTCAAAGGAAGAATTATGGAGATCTGATTTATTCCTCTTTGGCCTCGTTGGTCGTCTAAAACACAGCAGAGACTCGTTTTCAGCTGAACTCCATAAAAACTTTAAATTTGGAGGTTTTCTAGTTCAGTTTTAACTTCATTTAACCTGGATCACCTCCTGTTTGGTTCCTTTAGAGGTTTTTCTTTCTGTGTTTTTGTTGTTTTTCAATGTTTTTTTTGTTTTAAATGTTCACTGAACTTTAACTTGACATTAAACTAAGAAAAAATAAACAAATGCAAAAAGAAATAAAACATTTGCTCAAACTGAATTTTACTGATTGAAACACAAAATAATAAATAAACCTGCATCTTTTACATATCTAAAAAACATCTACCACAAATTTCAGAATTTTTATATTTTAGTTTTAAGTTTTCAAACAAATAAATATTTAAAGTAATCAATTAATGCAGCTTTTAAAATTTAAACAAACACAAAAATGTTTGAAATATTTAATTTTATTATATTTTATGATATATTGCAAGCAGTTATTTTAGTGCAGTTTTTAATTTTTTTAATCTGTTAACGATATAAATGGTTGAAATATTTTTTTATTAGATTTTTTGTTATTTTAAAAATGTTTTAATTATTTAAACACATTTTTAAATCATGTTTTAAATATATAAGCGGTTCATTTTTGTTGTTTTTTTCTTTAAAACAAATCTGTAATTATTCAATCAGAGTTTTGTTTTTTTTACTATTATCTTGTCAAACAAAAAAATGATCAGTGTTCTTGTTTTGTTGGTTTTTAAATAAATTTTCTAGAATATTTTGCAAACTTAATTCATGATTTTGTCAAAATAAAATGTTTAAAATATTTATTTAAATGCTGATTTATTTTACATTCAACTGAACAGAGAAATATTGACACATTATTTATTATTTCTGATTTTTTAAAAAAATCTTTGAAGAACTTTCTTTTTCATATAAAAGTAGATTTTAATGTAAAATTTTCAACAAAATTTTTACATTTAAATATCTTTTATTTTTTGTCTAAAATGATTTTATTTGGTTATAAAGTGATGAAGTACAAGTGCCATCTAGTGGCCAGACTGGCTCATTACAATCACTTTATCAGGTTAAATCTTTTATTTCGGGAAGAATAAAGGAAATATCTGTTGTTTTAATGATTGTTTTCACGTTTTTATGATTAACAAATGTTACATTTCTATTCAGGTTTGAATTTTTATCAGATATTTTTTAATGGATTCTTCTTGTTTTGACTTTTATTACCATGACAACCTGATGGAAACGGTCATTTCATCAGTTTTGGGTGAAATTCATTTTTAGGTAAATCAGAGATTCTTCTTATATTTTGTCTTCTATTATAAAACAGATTAGCTAAAAGCTAATTGTGCTAGCTAGCTATTCAGTTCCTTTGGTTCTATTTTGAAGGAAAATGTTAATTTCTTGAAATGAAAAAGCTCATTTTTATTCATCATCCATCAACTTTTACTCCCTAAATGCTGAAGTTTATTCTTGTCTGGAGACAAATTTCCCGTTTTTTTGGACTTTCGGTGCAGAAACGACAACATCTTTGGACAAACATCCATGAAAACCTTCAATCAGCAGAAACGAGGCACCGAGTCGTGATCAGTCGGTCTTTTATTATCAAATAGTTTGTCTGTAAAGTCGACAAAAACAGGTTTAAAGTCCGACAGAGTGACGAAGCGACGCGGTGTTTAAATATTCCCTTTAAAGGTCGGCTATAAATTAGGTTTCCACCGGTGGGAGGTGAAGATGAAGCTTCGTACAAATGGAGTGTCTGGAAGTGTCTTAATTAGAAACGAGGAATGCGAGGAAACACAGAGGAAGGAAAGACGAGACATTTTTGGCTTTTCAGAGGCAACTTCTGAGAATACTGGAGAGTTTTAAGGCACGAAGACGTTTCCTACGAGGCGGCAGGAGCTCTGGGAGCAGAGCGTCGCTGCATCTTTCTGGTTTCTATCCTCAATCTGTTCGTCCTGGACTCAGCTTCAGACAAACAGTCTGTGGATTTTTATGTTCTGATTCTGTCTGAGGAGGGTTTTTTCAGTGTAGATGGCTGAACGTCGACCCTCTGAACTCCCAGCGGCAGCTTTTATTCTCTGAAATATAAAGTCTAGAAGTAGAGAACCAGAAATGTCTTCTGAGCAGTTTGACGGAGTTTAAATGAAGCAAATCCTGAAAAAAAAATTGAATTTCTTTGATTATTAACTCGAATCGACGTGCAAAAGTGTCCACGAACGCTAGAAATAAAAAATTTTGGCATGTAAATTTGCTTCCATTCCACCTACACTACCTGCAGTTCAGCCGAAAACGTTCTGAATTTTTGTAAGACGAGCGTTAATCACAGCTGGGTCAGTAAACGCTTCATGGTTGCACCAAGAGTGAAGAACTTTTGGTTTTTTATGGAATGTTTTTACAGCTAAGTGCTGATTTTTGGCAAATTTTTTAATCAGTGCATGTAAAAAAAAAAAAGCGATTTCGATGAAATGTGATATTTCAATGAATTTTCAGGAAGAAACCTGAAGTTAGACGTGATACGTTCGAGGACTGTTGGAAAGTTCAGCCGCCAGTGAATTTTTCAGTTTTTTCAGTATAGACGGCTGAACGTCAACAATCTGAACTCCCAGCGGCAGTTTTTAATCACGGAATTATAAAGCCTAGAAGTAGAGAACTCAAAAATGTCTTCTGAGCAGTTTGACGGAGTTTAAATGCAACAAATCCTGAAAAAAATTTGAATTTCTGTGATTATTTATTCTGTAAAATTTGAAAAAAACATGGAATCAACATGTAGAAGTGTCCACAAACACGAGAAATTAAAATGTTGGCTCTAGAATTTGGTGATTTTTAACTATTTACATGTCAATTTGCTTCCATTCCATCTACACTGCCTGCTGTTCAGCCGAAAACATTCTGAATTTTTGTAACACAATCGTTAATCACAGCTGAGACGCTGAAAGCTTCACTGTTGCACAGAAGAGCAAAGAATTTTTGTTTTATACAGAATATTTTTACAGCAAAGCGTTTATTTTTGGCAAATTTTTTAATCAGCGCGTGAAGAATAATGCAATCTCAAAGAAATGTCGCGATATCTCAATGAATTTTCCCGAAGGAACCTGAAGTTGCGCATGATGCGTTCGAGGACTGTTGGAAAGTTCAGCGTCCAGTGAATTTTTCAGTTTTTACAGTTTCTGGCTCGGTTGGTTTTTTAAAGCTGCTGGTGGTTCAGAGGGTTCCAGCGTCCTCATGCTTTAGTGGATGTTTTGTGTGTGTTTTATACAGGTGATCATGTGACCTCCTCCCTGGCTGCTGATTGGACGGCTGCAGCCCTCAGGTGTTAAAGTAAGCAGCAGTGTTTCTTCTTCTTCTTGCCGCTCGGCCCGTTTTTGTCTTTGCTCTCCAACATTTTCTTCTTGCGGACCTCCCTCATGAGGTCGAAGAACACCTGCAGACGACAGGAACGTTTATTCACAACAGAAATCTGAAAATTATTCTTTATTTTCTAGAATCAATAAACATCCCACTGAATTTGGTATCTGCAACTTTTCTGGTCAAAACTTTTCAACTTTTAAAGCAGATTTTAGCATCAGAACGCTAAACTTTAGCTAAATATTTGAGGATTGAAGAGTAAAAATGCACATTTCTGTCTTTTGCTCAGATATTTGGTGCCATCTGGTGGACAAACTGGCTCATTACAGGCTGTAGAAGTATGAATAATGTCATAGTGTGCTACTTCTTTTATTTTGGGTAAATCTGCTTGTTTTTAATGACAAACGTTAAAAAATATTTTCAGGTTTGAATTTTTAGTGGATCTTTGACTGGATTCTTGCTGTTTCAAATATTTTTTTTTGACTTTTAACCAAATTCCGTGGCTCTTTTACGGCTCCTTTGGTGCAATTTTTAGAGAAAATGTGAATTTCTTTCAAGGAAAAAGCTCAATTCTCTTCCCTATTCAGCGTTTTTTGTAGCTTTTGCTTGATGTTTTAGACTCTTTACTACATTAATATCCAGATTTTAGACTTTTTACTACATTAATATCCAGGTTTTAGACTCTTTAGTACATTAATATCCAGGTTTTAGACTCTTTACTACATTAATATCCAGGTTTTAGACTCTTTACTACATTAATATCCAGTTATGCTATCTAGCTAGTCGGCTCCTTTGCTTCAATTTAGTACATTAACTAAACATCCAACTGAATTTGGTATCTGCAATTTAACAAACGCTAAAAATATCATAAGGATTGAATATTTTATTGGGTCTTTTACTGGGTTCTTGTTGTTTTAAATGTTTTTTTGACATTTAACCAAATTTCGTGGCTCTTTTACGGCTCCTTTGATGCAATTTTTAGGGAAAATGTGAATATCTTTTAAGACAAAAAGCTAAATTTTCTTAATCATTCATCACTTTTTGTAGCTCTTGCTCTAAATGTTGCCGTTTATCCTCATTCTTAATGTTTTGTACCTTGTCGACGTTGGCTCTGGTCTTGGCCGACGTCTCCACGTACTGGACGTTCCACTCGCTGGCCTTCGCCGCCGCCTCCTCGGCTGAAACCTGCCGTCGCTCCTCCAGGTCCGACTTGTTTCCGACCACCAGCAGAGGGATGACTTCCTCCTCCTTCACCCGGAGGATCTGCTCCCTGAGACCACAACCAGGAAAAAGTCAAACGAAAAGTCCAACCTGGTGCTTCGTCCACAACAACTTCAGGATGTTCCAAAAGTTTTACCTTCGAATCGTCAACATTTTCTGCTACAGGCAAACAAAAAGACACAAAACAACACAGAATGACACAAATAGATGTAAAAAAACAACCACAGAAACCTCCAAAACGACCACAAAGAGGCTAAAAACCAACAAAAAGACTCTTTGTTCTATTCTACTGAAACCCACCTGAACTCTGACGTTCTACTGAAACCCACCTGAACTCTGATGTTCTACTGAAACCCACCTGAACTCTGACGTTCTACTGAAACCCACCTGAACTCTGACGTTCTACTGAAACCCACCTGAACTCTGACGTTCTACTGAAACCCACCTGAACTCTGACGTTCTACTGAAACCCACCTGAACTCTGACGTTCTACTGAAACCCACCTGAACTCGGACGTGGCGCTGAAGGACTCGTGCTCGGTGATGGAGAAGACGAGCAGGAAGCCCTCGCCGCTCCTGAAGTAGTTGTCCCTGATGGCGGCGTAGTCCTCCTGCCCCGCCGTGTCCAGGATGTCGATCTGGACGTCCTCGCCGTCCAGCACCACCTTCTTGCGGTAGCTGTCGGCCTTGGTGGGCTCGTAGTCCTCCACGAACTGCGGGCGGAGACGGGTTAAGAGGCGGGACACAGACAGAGGGGCTGATGGGAAATGAGGTCCTGAAGTCTCACCTCGTCGTACATGAACTGCAGGGTCAACGCCGACTTCCCCACGCCACCGCTGCCCACCATGATCACCTTATGGAGGACCAGAGACGTCTGGGTCTTGTTCTTACCAGAGGACATGACTCTGGTCCACAGCAAGAACTGAAGACCTGCAGGAACCAGCAGGGACCAGGACGGACCAGGAGGGGGGTTCAGACAGAACAGGAAGGGACCAGGAAGAACCAGGAAGGAACAGGAGAAGGGGGAAGCAGTAGGGACCAGGAGGGACCAGGAAGAGTGGTCACGAAGAGGAACCACAGAAGTCCAAGAGACCAGGATCAGACCAAGAAGAACCAGTGGAGACCATCAAGGAAGAACAAATATTAAAAACATTCATTAGGTTTTGTTGTAAACTTTTATATTTTTATTTAATAAAAATGTAGAATCTGACTAAACTATAATAACATAAAAATAAATCTATTATTGAAAACAAACTTCCAAACCTTTAAAGAACCTTGAAACCGACCTGCAACCAGAAAAAAAGAACTAAATGATTTATCTGTTGAAGGAAATCAAACAAACTTTAATAATAAAAGAAAACCAAAAACACAAATGTTTTTATAACTGGAACTCCAAGAAATAATTTGGAAAAATATCAGAATTTCAGGAAATTTTTTTTTTTTTTTAAAGAATTTCTAATTCATACTTAAACTTTATTTTTATAAAACAAAACACTAAAGTTTGTAAGTTTTTAATAAAATTGGAAACATAATTTAAAAGATCAAATTTGTTAAAAACAATACATAAAAACATAAGTTTTTTATATATATATTAGGATCGGTTCATATCATACCAAAATAACAGGGAATAACATGGTATGAACAGTTTCTATAATTAATAATGCTGTGGAACGTGAATATTTAGTTTTAGTCGCTAAAGTGAGAATTTTTCTGGTTAATTCCTCCATAAATAATCCTGAGGACTCTTCAGTGCCACATTTAAATCTGTTAGACTCTTTTATCATTTTATCTTAATGCATTAAATGTGATTTATGTGGTTCATTTTGTAATAAAAACACATTTAAATCTTATTTATCTGGTTTATTTTCCCCATTAACAGGTTTAAATGTGATTTTTCTGGTTTATTTTCTGATAAAAACACAGGGATGAGAATGACATGGAAAAAAACTCGGACATTGCCCCCCCCCCGGTTTATTTTCCCCACTAACGGGTTTAAATGTGATTTATCTAGTTTATTATCTGATAAAACAGGTTTAAAGGTGATTTATCTGGTTAATTATATGATAAAACAGGTTTAAATGTTATTTATCTGCTTTATTTTCTGATAAAAACAGGTTTAAATGTGTTTTTTCTGCTTTATTTTTCCATAAACACTGCACTTCTTCTTGACCTTTCTTCTACTCATTATGCGGGTTCAGCTAAAGGACACCATCCTGAGCTTTTAGTCCGACCAGAGACGCTCCTCTGCGGCTCTTCTGCGGCTCTCTGACCGTCAGGAGCCTCCGGAGCTTCAGAAAAACTAAAAAACCCGAAAAATTCTGAAGCTTGAGCAAAAAGAGGAACTTTGAGGAAACTTCCTCACAGCTGACACAAACAAACGCGAAGCCCCTCCCCTAGCAAAATCAGCGACTGTGATTGGACGAGCCCCGCCGCAGAGCGCTCCTATTGGCTGCCGGCGCCGCCACTCACCGCTCCGTGACAGCTAGCTAGCACCGCGGGCAGAAAAACTCTTCAGTTCGTTGCGAGGAAACCGAGCAAAACGGCGGAAAAACGCGTCCGAGCGGAGCCGAAACGAGCCGAGACGGCGTCCCGGAGTCCCGGTGAGAAGCTCCGACTCACCTGCTCAGGTGTCTCCGCGTCGTTCAGCCGCCAAACCGCTGAAGAGTGAACTTTTCAGAGTTGACGCGCAGACGCAGAGCCGCACCTTGAAGCAGCCGAAGATCGAGTGTGACGTAGAGAGGGCTCACTCTGCTGCTTTTACTGAAAACCGGAAATAAAATAAAAATAAAATAAGAATTCAAATTACAGAAAAAGATTAATAAAAGAACGACATACACTCATGTTATAATATACAGATATACATGTTTAAATATTGTAAAAAAAATGATAACAATAAAATATTTTTAAAAACACATAAAAACAGACTAAAATAAAAAATATGTCAAATCTAAAAGAAAAAAGCAACAATTATTTTAAAAAAAAAATACAAATAAGTTTTTAAAAAATGCAATAAATGATAAGATAGTAAAATAATAATAATAATAATAATAATAATAATAATAATAATAATAAACAAAAACATAAAAAACTACAAATTGAAATACATAAATAAACTAAAAAATACATAAATCAATTTAGTAAACTAAATATAAGAAATGAACTAAAAATGCTAAATATCATAGAATAAATTATTCTAAAAAAAAATAAGTAAAAAATTAGCACAACACAAAAAATAATAAGAAAAAACATGAAAACTACAATAATAAATTAATAATCTAAAAGAATCAATAAAAAATGTATGAACTAAAAAACAATGAATTAATAATATATTAAAAACTACAAACTATTCTAAAATACAACAATTAAAAAATTATTATAAAACAATAAAACACACAAAGTGAACAAAAATTATAAAAATTATGCCAATAAATAACATAAAACCACACAAGGTATTTTTTATACTAAAAATTTGATAAACACAAAACTAAAGAGATAAAATATAATCAGTATAAATTTAAAAAGAGAATGAATGGCAATAGTTGTATTTACATGTTTCAGTTCATATCAATTAAAATAAAATATTAATATACAATAATATAAAATATACACAGAATTTTAAAATAGGAGATTAAATAATAATATAGATGTAAATGAAAGAAAGAAATACACAAATAAACTACATAAATGCAAGAAAAATACACGAACCACAAAAAACAAAATAAGACAATATAAATCATGTAAAACAATTGTAAAATAAAGCACTGAATAATAATAAATAACAATAAAATAATAAAGGACAAGATGTACATTAAAAAAATTAATCCCTATGAACTATTATATTCTAAAAAACTAGATGAACACAAGACTAAAGAGAGAAGATTTTAGAATAATAAATAATAATAATAATTATTATCTGCAATGTGGTTCACACACAAATGAAATAATGACATAGAATAATCTAATAATAATAAAAAATATTATCATTTTCAAAAACAGATAAAAAAATAGCATCAATTTGAATGGAAGAAATAAAAATAATGGAATAATAATAATAATAATAATAAGAAGAATAAGAATAAGAATGTAATTAAAAAATTGGTAAAATCTAATTGTAATTAAAAAATTTAATTATTAAAATAATAATAATGACAAAGAATCAAACATAAATAATATTAATTTATATGACGCTTTTTTCTAAACTTATAAACAAAAATAATGATAAAACATGAGGCAGAAAAATAAATTTAAGAAACCAGCCTAATGCCAGGATATTGTTTAAATGACAATAATATTAGAAATAAATTAAATTTTATTTTAACTGCACAGTTATTGCAGTAATGAAATTTCTTGAACTAAAAACAATATAAAAAACAAAAATATGCAAAATAAAAGTACAATGAAAAAAATGTTTAAAATTTGATGTCATAAAAATAGTCATGATGAAGCACAAGACAATGAACTAAAGTCCAAGATAATAATAATAACAATAATAATAATAATAATAATAATAATAATAATAATAATAATAATAATAAAGCACAGATTATAGAACAAATGTTTCCCATAATAAAACAACTTAACCTAAAATAATGAAATATTTTAATTTTACAGGAAACCAGTAGTAAGTCTGAAAAATTAATCATGAACTGAATGAACTGTTTATTTTTTTCCTGCTCTAATTATCTCAGAGAAACAGGTCGGAGTGAAACATCTCTACTTTTCACTCCTCTCAGGCGAAGGTCGGACGTGACGTCATGACGGTCGTCATATTTTCTTCATTTTCCGTCAAAACTCTAAAAATCTGCTGATTAATAATCTGATCGTTTTTATTTGAGGATTTTTAAACCAGAAACTAAAAACTTGTCAATGTTCAATATTTTTTTTAATAAAATGAAGAAAACTTTAATTTAAAAAAAAGAACAAAAATGAAAAATGTTTCTTCATGAAATCTGTAATCTTACTATCTAATTAGGTAGGTCCATGTATTTATCTGGCAATTGGATTTTCCGTTCTGAAACGGGTGTTGAAAAACAAAAAACGAGTGGTTATTTGATTTTCGTTTTAAAACAAAAATTAAAATTTAAATACAAGGCGTTTTTCCTTTCCATGATCAAAAAGGGATATACAAAATTTTTTAAAATGCTTCGATTTTCATTTTCTATTTAGAATAACAAGAAAGTAAAATCTGTAAGAGACAGAAACGAAAAAAAGGTCCGTTTTTTCATTTTCTGAGACCGGAAGTGGTCATCAGCAAGTGTGGAGCCAAACAGAGTTCGGTGCATAGACTGGATATAATTTTTTTCGTTAGTTTTCATGGTCAAAATGAGAGATCAGGTGGTCGATCTTAAAATAAATCAATATTGATTTTTTTTATAGAGCGTTAAAGTTTTACGAAGCCAGGGGGCGGGACTACTTGATTGACAGTCTGGTCTGGAATGATTGACAGGTCGTATGGAGGAGGCAGCAGAGACTCTGCTCTCCTCGTTTGGATTAATTCTGATATAATAACTGTTGGTTTATTTATCGGTGCAGCAGCAGAACCTTTTCCACAGACAGTTTTCCTGCCCGTTGGCTTGTTTTAACCAGTTTTCTGCCTTCAGCTGATTCTACCAGCAGACACTGAAAGGACTCTGATAGTTCGGTAAGTTAATGTTTATTTTCGTATCGGTGCCGCTTTTAATGCGCTTTATATGCAGCTGTAGTGTCAGATATAATGTGTGCCATGCACTCCAGATGTTGGTGGAGTTTGTTTCAGTGTGTGTTGACCAGAGAAGAAAGTGAGCATAGTAAATCCATCCATCCATCCATCCATCCATCCATTATCTATACACCCCTTAATCCTCACTAGGGTCGCGGGGGGGTGGAGCCTATCCCAGCTGACTCGGGCGAAGGCAGGGGACACCCTAGACAGGTCGCCAGTCTGTCGCAGGGCTACACACAAAGACACACAATCACTCTCACATTCACACCTACGGGCAATTTAGAATAGTCAATTAACCTCAGCATATTTTTGGACTGTGGGAGGAAGCCGGAGTACCCGGAGAAAACCCACGCATGCACAGGGAGAACATGCAAACTCCATGTAGAAAGATCCCGGGAAAGCCGGGACGCGAACCTGGGATCTTCTTGCTGCAAGGCGAAAGTGCTAACCACTACGGCACTGTGCAGCCCGAGCATAGTAAATATTAGTTTTAATGTTAGCGATGCTAACCGAGCTAGCTGCTCAGTCCTAGCCTGATTAAAGCTAACGTAGCATCAAGCTAATGTGTTGAGTTTCATGTAAACAGCTGAAGTGTGTTGTGTTCCTGTAATGTGGTTCATTGAGTTCATAAAACTGTGGCTGGTAGACGTTAATGTAACGTTCATCCACAGCATGCTTTAGGGTCGGACTTGATGTTTGAAATACTGACCGACAGCTCAGATTTAACTGTCTGTAGTTCTGTTTTGATGGATGTTAAACTTTCACTCAAAGCCACCAGGAGCTGAGTCTTTAAAATAACCGCCGTCTCGTTACAGAGTGAAAGTAGCAGTTCCTCCTGAAGGTCAGAGATTGCAGCATCTGAGGGCCTCTTCAAAAGAAGACGTAGTTGATGAAGGCGTTCTGGAGCAGGACCAGAAAGACCACGACCAAGCAGCCTTGAGATCTTAGGCAGCGTCTCCCTCAGGTGGGTGTCAACGGTGTTCACGGTCCCTCCTAACGTTTAATTTTCTTTTTAAATGCTTCATTGTATTTTCTGTTTAATTCCTATTTAAAGTTTTATTGTCTTTCAGATTAAATTTTCTAATTAAACATTTAATTTTTTAATTAAATGTTTTGTCTTTTTCAAGGTTTAATAATGTAATTAAATGTTTTGTATTTTTTTTAAATGTTTAATATTCTTGTTTAATTGTATTTTTTTAAATGTTTATCTGAAATATTTCATCTTTGTTTAATATTTTTATTTTAAAAATTGTTTAATTTCATAATTACATGATTTGTATCTTGTTTAATTATCTAATTAAATATTTTGTCTCTTTAATATAATTTAATTGTGTTTAATGTTTAATTTTCCTTTTAAAAGTTTTATTGTATTAAATCTTTTTTCCTTTGATTTAATTGCTTTTTTAATGTAGTTTATTTCTTTCATCTTTTTTTCCTGTTAAGATTTTAAGCCCAACCTTAAAAATGAAACAAACCCTTAAATCACAATGAAAATACTTCTGTTGTCACAATCATGAGTTAATCAATTATTCAGTTTATCAATTCAACTTTATTTGTTTAGCACCTTTCATACAGACGACAAAACTAAACAAGCAAAGAGAAAAAACTGCTAAAACTATGATTAAAACTCAAAATATTTTTGGAAAAAAAGATTTAACATGGTAATAAAATGTGTTGTGGTCAGGGGATGGAGGGAGTTTATTGAAGTCTTCTTGGGCTCACATGGAAAATCATTTAAAATATAAACTTGATATTCAGTCTAAGGAAACTGGAAACTGCAGAGCGACAGAAGAAGCAACAATATCTCCTGTTTTCTCCTTTAATGAGTCGACTCTTCTTGTGCTTTCAGACCAAAGAACTACAGACTCTTCACAACCTGCTCAAACTCTTGGTACAGGACCTCACCACACGGGTCAAGAAGGTTTCCGTCTCATTTCTACTCTGAAGCTCACCTTCTCCTGCTCAAACTGCTGACAAATGTTTCTGCTGCTCTAAAGTCTGCTCTCCAGAACTTCCTAAAAACTCTCAAAGTCTCTTCTGCTGCAGGTTGCTTTGTAGAACTGTTCCAGAAAACCTCACTAAACCACATGGAGGAGCCTCAAGATAGTCGTCCAAATGAAACCGTACAAAAACCAAACTAGCACAACCCAAACGCTAAAGTCTCCTGCAGCCTACCAGAGAACCTCTGAGAACAGAGAATCAGGACAGGAACTCTTACCTTCTGGACAACCAACGCTGGTTCACCAACAAGAATACAGAATGTGTCTGACCAAAAACCTCTGAAGACTCACTACAGCCAAGATAAAGACACAACTCAGCTGCAACAAATCCACTAATCACTGCACACATTAGCACCATGTGCTAACTGTGGCTAAAGAACCACATTTACCAAGACAACTATCCAGTACAAAGTCCTAAAACACACCAAGAAACACATTAAAGACGATTTTACTGCTGGAAGCTGCAAGCCAACGCCTAAAGAACAAACTAAAGCAACGGAACCAAACCCAGTTCACTGGGGAAGAGAAGCAGAGGAAATGTCTGTCTGCAGCTAAACAAAGCAGGAAGACACTGAGCTGCTCAGGTGTTCCTGATAACACCAAGCAGCCACCTGGACAGCCAATAGGAACACAGCTTACTGGAAGTCCAGAGGGCTGGCTTAGTGAAGGAAATTTAGTTTAAAGTTGAAGCAGAAAGTTAACAAAGAAAGTTGAAAACCACCTTCTGATCCCTGAAGTCTCTGAGTTTTCACACAAAGAACACCTGAACATGTCAAACTGGTTCCATAGTAGAACCCTCATTGTAAAAACGTCATAGTATGATGTGTTGCTCAAAAAACATTAGAACCCGGCTGTCTAGGATCGCCGAGGAGCAACACAAAAACAGGACAAACGCTGGTTTCCAGGGGGTTAGGAGGATATTTATTTGAAAGAGGAAGTTTACAACAACACAACATGTGAGCATAAAAATCACAAAGTCTGTCTTTAGTTCAACTGAAAATATTAGTTTTTGTCTTTTTCATTGACCAAACTTTTCAGGAAGTAGATGAAGAATAATTAAAGCTCTCATGTAGAAGTCCAACTTATTTTGGATCCTTGTGGAGAGTTTAATCTTAGAGTTTGTAAAGCTGTTGAGTTTTTAGAGTCACATGGATTGTTTTGACATTTAATAACCGAGTCCTGAAATAAAATTGTGGATGACAGGAGAAAAGACAGAAATCAAACACAGATCACAGAAATACAATTTATTCACTTTCATCATTTTATAAAAGTAGCATGAACTTTATTAAAACTTGACATCAGTAATGAAAGTAAATGTTTTTATCTCGTGTTGAAGCTAAATTTAAAGTCAATCTTAATGACAGTTTATCCTGAGAGGAGTGAGAATGGAGCTTTTCTTTCCTTTTTACAATATTCCCTCAAAATATTCTGTTTATTATTGGCTTTAGAAGCATTTTTCTTTACTTATTTATTTTTAGATACCTCAGACTGATGCACTTTGCTGGTTTGCAGATAATTTCATGTACAATGACAATAAAGATCTTCTATTATAACATATTTTGCTAAAACAAGAACTGAAACCTTCTCAACCATCTCTCAGTCTGCAAAATTCCAACTGCAACAAAGAATTATCTGATGTAGTTATTATTATAATCTTTACTGAACCAGCCCTGGAATTAATAAAACTCTGTATATGGATATGATTTTCTCTGATGGAACCACTAAAACTGCATCCAATAAAGTAAATCTCTTCTGCACTGCACACATTCTCCACTTTTGTAGAACTCTGGATGTCAGAGTAAAGGCAGACAGATCCACCGATCAGCCACAACATTCTGACCACTGACAGCTGAAGACAACAACATCCATCATCTTGTTCTAATGCAACGTTCTGCTGGGAAACCTTGACGTTCATGTGGATGTTTGACATGTACCACCACCTAAACACTGCAGGACAAACAACCCCCTAGTCTCCATGGCAACAGCAGTCCTTGATGCCAGCTGCCTCCCTCAGCAGGACAAACTAAAACTGCTCAGGAGTGGTCCGAGGAACACGACAGAGCTCAGCTGTTCACCTGGGTTCCACACTCCCCACATCCAGATCTGATGGAGCATCTGTGGGATGGTCCAGGATCAGCCTGGTCTAGGTAGGACCCACCCTGCAACCCACAGGATCCACAGAATCCACAGGATCCCCAGAGGTTCTGATGAACCACTGGGTCAGAGGAGTTTTAGCAGCATATAGGGACCAACACAGTATTAGTCAGGTGGTCAGAATGTTCTACTGTTATATTGTCATGCTGATTATATGATCAGTAAATGTTACCATCAATTATAACGTCCACATTGATCAGGAAAAAACAAACTATCAGTTCATTCAGAAACTGTGGGGTTAAACCTAAAAACACAGACCTCAACAGCAGTTTGTTTCAAAGCAGAACACCAGCTGGTTTTCACTAAAGAAGCTTTCAGAGCAACAATTAAATGACAGTTTTGTTCTCATTCAGTTCAGAGTCAGTGTCAAGTGTTCTCCCACTTTCAATGACGTGTGAATATCATTGATGATTCATGAGTCAGACAGTTGCTTTCTTTTCTTCCTCTTTTATTTTGCAATGGTTGCAAGGTCATGGAAACAACGATGTCAACTTAGGTGACAGGTTTAGGTGAAAAACCTTGAAACAAAACACAAAAGAACAATGTTCACAATATTGCATTCAGCAGATAGTAACAGCCATTCCCCATGTACAATTTCACCTCATTAGTAAATGCTGCTCAATTTACCTGCATTTTAAAGAGTTGATTTTAATCACATTTCAACAAATTTTACTCTTAACATTTCTATCAGACTTTTTAAACTATTTTTATACTTTTTAATTCGTATTTTTAAAATTATTTAAAGGTCATACAGTGACTTTTAAATTGCATTCCGTTCCAGATCCAATAAATAAACAAATAGAATAAAGTGCATAGTACAAACCCACCATTACAAACAGAAAGAATTAACTGGTTTTTAACCTTAGCTGGAAAACCTCTAATTGGCACCAATTAGCCTGTAATCTTATTTTCAACTGACCAATTACAAACACAGCAGTTATCGGCATATAGACAGAAAGTTAGCAACCCGCCGCTCCGTGGCTTATGCTAACGCTAATGCTAACACGTTCTGCAGGTTAAACAGTCTCCTAGCTCCGTGGCTAATGCTAATGCTAACACGTTCTGCAGGTTAAACAGTCTCCTAGCTCCGTGGCTAATGCTAATGCTAACACGTTCTGCAGGTTAAACAGTCTCCTAGCTCCGTGGCTAATGCTAACACGTTCTGCAGGTTAAACAGTCTCCTAGCTCCGTGGCTAACGCTAATGCTAACACGTTCTGCAGGTTAAACAGTCTCCTAGCTCCGTGGCTAACGCTAATGCTAACACGTTCTGCAGGTTAAACAGTCTCCTAGATCTTTCATGGTTCTGCTCTTACCTGCTGCTACCTGGATTTCTGTAGATGAAGCAGGTCCTGCACAGTTTGCCGCAGATCCTCACGTTCACAGCTACTTTGTTTGAGGAGATCATTCATTCTCCTTCCTCCTCAGTGCTGCGTGTGTCCCTTTTTATGCTGCAGGTAGGAAACCTGCAGCCGCAGATTGGTTCCGCCCCAGCTGAGTTTAGAACCTGTGGAATGCTTCTTCCTTCTATCAGATTTCAGCTTCTTCTTCTATCAGACTTCAGCTTCTTCTTTCTATCAGATTTCAGCTTCTTCTTCTATCAGATTTCAGCTTCTTCTTCTATCAGATTTCAGCTTCTTCTTCTATCAGACTTCAGCTTCTTCTTTCTATCAGATTTCAGCTTCTTCTTCTATCAGACTTCAGCTTCTTCCTTCTATCAGATTTCAGCTTCTCCCAGTTTGACTTGACCGTCAGAATCAGCCAAAATAATGTAAACACACATCAGGAAAAGAAAAACGTTTATAAATATTTGATTTGTATCAGTACTTCTATACATATAGATTCCTCTTTCTAAGTTTGATCAAATCATGATGACTCCTAGTAAAATTATGAAAAGCCACTAAAATATAAAACTACAGTTAAAAAATTAAAATAGTAAATAAGTTTGACACTAATAAATAACACAAACCTACAAAAAGCTACAAAAACATTGAAAGATTAAAATAACCAAATATAATAAAATGTAATAAATATAATATAATATAATAATATATATATAAAACAATATAATAAAATATAAAATTAAATAATCATTTTATTAATATTTAGATACTACACTTCATACAGTAACTTAAATAAAATTTTATAAATAAAATTCAAATAAATAGAAATAATATTAAAATAACATTCAAGACGTAGTTCACTTTTCTTTATTTTCTTTAAAAAGTACGATTTTCAGTGATTTAAAAAAAATCTCACAATAAAATGTTTTTTACAAAGCCAAATAACAATAACAAATCAGTCTGATAAATAACATGGAACCATAAATACTAAATATAATACTAATACTACTAATAATGATAATAATAACTGTATTTATAGCTCAGTTCATAGAGCAACTCAAAAGCCTTTCACAGGAATAAAAAGCATTTGAAAAATAATATAAAATCACATTAAATAAAAAAAACTAAATAAACAAAATAAATAAAAATAATAAATAGCTTATTATCAGTAAATTACATGAACCAACAGAAAAAAAACACATAAACACAAAACCAGTAAATAATAACAATAATAAAGTCCCTCACAGTAATACAAAATAGTTTTTAAAAATCTCAAATGACATTAAATTACATTAAATAAATAAAATCAATATTTTAATAAAATTAATTTAAAAAATTTAAAAATACTAAAATATAAACTAAATAAAATGTGTAAATAAATAAATAAATAAATAAAAATAATACAACTAAAATAAATAATAATAAATAAATTTCTCTGCCATTTTTGTTTTTATTCCTAGCACCAAACCTCCTTAACTTTGACTTGTGTTTTCTGTTATTTCTGTCTTTTATTAATAATATTTGTAGTTTTCAGACTTTGTTTTACTGTTAACCGCAGAAAAAAACTTTGTTTTGAAGGTCTTGTGCTTGCACTTCCTGTGTTTGGACCAAAGATGGCGCCATTTCACTGCTTTCTGCAGACTTGAAACAAATTCAAGATTTAAATTTAAATAAAACTCGTTGAAGGAGTTAAAATGTTTAGATGTAATAATAATTTAATAAAATCATAAAACAATGATATTTGTGATAAAATTCATGACAAAAAACAGAAGTAAAATAAAAAAATTAAAATAACAAGTCTGACATGAATAAATACACAAAACTACAAAAAACACAAACATAAGACTAAACTAAAAAATAATCAAATAAATAATAATGTTAATGATAGTATTTAATACAGTTAATAAATTAAATAGCAGAGTTATTTATTTTATTTTTTTAATTTTGTGTTTGTGTTTTTTTCTGTTTCATGTTATTTACTGATTTGAAAGTCATTTATTATTTTTATTTATTGATGAATTTTATTTAGCTTATGTTTAAGTATTTTTATGCAATTTCTTTCTGTTTTCTAAAATTATTGAAATTATTTTAATGTAATTTAATGTCATTTCATATTATTTAAAAGTAATACAAAATCACAATAGATATTAAAATAATGCAATAATTATTATAATAATTTAAAATACTATTATTTATGACTGAGGGATTTTATATTGATCACTATTATTATTATTATTATTATTATTATTATTATTATTATTATTTGTCTTAAGTGTTTTTTCTGCTGTTTCATGTAATTTCCTGGTATTAAACCTGTTTATTCTTTAAATATTTATTTCAATCTTTTATTTACTTCATGTTTTAGTAAAACCAGAACCATCCATCCTGTTTTTATTCTCCATGTTGTTGTTGTTGTTGTGTTTGTTGCTCCCTGTTGCTCTGCAGCTGATTTGTTTTGGAGTTTTTACTAACAAATATTGTCGTCCGGAGGCTCATCTGTTGGAGCTGCAGAGGAGAAACTCACATTTGACTGAAGAGACTTGACTGGTGGACATTTGAATGATCAGAATCAGCTCCTAAAACTCCTGAAGTTCCAGAAATCTGATATTCAGCCTTTAAAGTTCACAAACTCTGCCGGAAAAAACGGTTTCCAAAAGTATGTGGACGCTTTAAACCCACACCTCAATAGAAACACAGTCAGGTGGAAGGTTTAGTGTCCGCATACTTCTGACTACAGAAACAGGAAGTTAATTAGATTGTTTATTATTTGCTGTTTGTTGTTGTCGATTCGAGCTCGATACCGAACCTTCACCAAAGTCCATTGTGAAATTAGTCATTTTAAGGAAGATAAAAGCGACAAAAACTGTGTTTCGGCATTTTATTGTGGCGGTTTTTGTGGTTAAAATGCTGCTTATGGAGGAAAACGTGAGAATCTGTTAGCTGAGTGATGCTAAGCTAAACAACTTCACATGTCACATGATGATGATGTCACTAATTAATAAATTAGTAATTAATTAAGGTCAATAACAAACTCAACAAACTGGAAAACATCATTTTAAAGATGCTAAGAACTACAGGAAGTTCATGAAGTTAATGATGCTGCTACCACCATGCTTCACTTTATAATGATGCTGCCACCACCATGCTTCACTTTATAATGATGCTGCCACCATGCTTCACTTTATAATGATGCTACCACCATGCTTCACTTTATAATGATGCTGCTACCATGCTTCACTTTATAATGATGCTGCTACCACCATGCTTCACTTTATAATGATGCTGCCACCATGCTTCACTTTATAATGATGCTACCACCATGCTTCACTTTATAATGATGCTGCTACCTCCATGCTTCACTTTATAATGATGCTGCCACCTCCATGCTTCACTTTATAATGATGCTGCCACCATGCTTCACTTTATAATGATGCTGCTACCTCCATGCTTCACTTTATAATGATGCTGCTACCACCATGCTTCACTTTATAATGATGCTACCACCATGCTTCACTTCATAATGATGCTGCCACCTCCATGCTTCACTTTATAATGATGCTGCTACCTCCATGCTTCACTTTATAATGATGCTGCCACCTCCATGCTTCACTTTATAATGATGCTGCCACCTCCATGCTTCACTTTATAATGATGCTGCCACCTCCATGCTTCACTTTATAATGATGCTGCCACCTCCATGCTTCACTTTATAATGATGCTGCCACCTCCATGCTTCACTTTATAATGATGCTGCCACCTCCATGCTTCACTTTATAATGATGCTGCCACCTCCATGCTTCACTTTATAATGATGCTGCTACCTCCATGCTTCACTTTATAATGATGCTACCTCCATGCTTCACTTTATAATGATGCTGCCACCATGCTTCACTTTATAATGATGCTGCCACCACCATGCTTCACTTTATAATGATGCTGCTACCATGCTTCACTTTATAATGATGCTGCTACCTCCATGCTTCACTTTATAATGATGCTGCTACCTCCATGCTTCACTTTATAATGATGCTGCCACCTCCATGCTTCACTTTATAATGATGCTGCCACCATGCTTCACTTTATAATGATGCTGCTACCACCATGCTTCACTTTATAATGATGCTGCCACCATGCTTCACTTTATAATGATGCTGCCACCATGCTTCACTTTATAATGATGCTGCTACCACCATGCTTCACTTTATAATGATGCTGCTACCTTCATGCTTCACTTTATAATGATGCTGCTACCTCCATGCTTCACTGCATGTGAATTTAAAACATTTTTCTTCTTCTGGTTTGGACAAATTTGGAGTCATTTTAGACATTTTTAAAAAAATTGACAAATATTAAGTTATTTATGACACAGTCTGAGTTATTTAGTTCCAAGACTTTAAGTCATTCGTGTTTTGCTTTATTTTGAACATATTTTGGTTATTTTTGTCCCTTTAGAACAGGTGAAGTCGTCCAGAACGACTTTTAAGTTCATTAAGACTGAATCTGAGTTCTTTAGTTTTTGTTGTTTTCGTTCCATTTGGATCCATATTTATTCATTTTAAGGCAAATTTTACATCTTTTAGGCCAAAATCCAAGTTATTTGGAACATTTTGAGTCATTTTAGACATTTTTCTAGTCTCTCTCTGAGATTTGAGACACCGTGATGAACATTTTGTACAGTTTTCTGAAGTTTTATCGACAAAATGAGTTAAAAGGGACTGATTTAGAGGGATTTTAGACTGATTTTGAATGCTTTAGGTCTGGTTTCAAGTCATTCTGGACAGTTTTTGATGATGTCTTCCAGTCTTTAGATCCATTCTGAACAAGGTTTGAGTTATTTTCAACAGTTTTTGAGTAATTTTGGGTGAATTTTGAGTCATTTCTGACACTTTTTCACTCTTTCTCTGAGATTTGGGGAACAGTGATGGACATTTTGCAGTTTCCTGATATTTTATTAGCAAATTAAGTCATTATGGACAGTTTTTGAGTAATTTAATTCAAATTTTGAGTGATTCTGAACAGTATATAGTCTTTTTGGACAACTTTTGACGATGCATTTCAGTCTTTAGATCCATTGCGGACAAGTTTTGAGTCATTTAGGACACATTTTCAGTCTTCCTCTGAGGTTTGGGAGACTGTAAAGGACATTTGTACTATTTTCTGATGTTTAATAGACAAATTAAGTCATGATGGTCAAATTTTGAGTCATTCTGGACTGTTTTTGACATTAAGAAGTCCGTTTGAGTCCCTTCGGACACTTTTTTAGCCTTTGTCTGAGATTTGGGACACTATGATGGACATGTTGCAGTTTTCTGTTGTTTCATCTGGACATTTTCTGAGTGCTTTATTTCTGATTTCAAGTCATTCTGATGATGCATTTCAGTCTTTAGATCCATTCAGGACACGTTTTGAATCATTCTGGGCACGTTTCTAGTCTTTCTCAAAGACTTGAGACGCTACTACTTCCTGTTGTTGTATTGACAAATTAATATATTATGGACAGATTTTAGTCATTTTGGACATGTTTTTTTTTTTTTTAATGATTTTGAAAGATCTCTTGTCATTTAACATTTTTGAGTATTTTTCAACAGTTTTGAGTCATTTAAGGTGGATTTTGAATTATTTTGGACAGTTTCTGTCATTAAGAACATATTCTGAGTCCTTTTGGGCACTTTTTTCTTTCAGTCTTTCTCTGAGATTTGGGACACTAATGACCATTTTCCACAGTTTTTTGCTGTTTTAGACACTAAATAAGTCATTCTGGACAGATTTTGAGACATTTCAGTGAAATTTTGAGTCATTCTGGACAGTTTTCAGTGGTTTAGAACATCTTCTGATGAAGTCTGTTGTGGTTCTGTCTCCACCTGGTCCAGTCTCTGTCTCTGGTTCTTTTCCAGGGGGAGGGGTCTCCTGATTTGGCCCCGCCCCCTCGCCTCCTCTCCGGCTCCTGATTGGCCCCGCCCTCCCGGTCCGGACCCCCCCGGATATAAAAACTTTAGGGTGTTCGGGGCTCCGGGTGTCAGAATGGAAACGCAGCTCGGTGCGCTCAGTCCTCCTCCTCTTCATCTTCCTCCTCCTCCTCCTCTGACCGGACCGGTTCTCATCCTCTGACCGGACCGGTTCTGCTCTCCGGGACTCGGTGCCGCTGCTCGGCCTGAACATGAGGACGTGTCTGGACTACGGGACGAACCGGGCCGGTGAAGCTGTGAAGAAGCTCCAAACCCCGTGAGAACCGGAATACAGACCGGACCCTTGACCCCGCTGCCGTTTTTAAACTTCTCGGACCGGAACCGGCGGACGGAGATGTAGATCCGCTGCCGGACTGTGCGTCAGAGCGGAGCCGTTACGCACGGAGCGGCTTCTGGCTCCGGTTCCCGTTTCTCTCCTGTGCTTTTTTTTTTTACTCAACTCGGTTCTTCCCGGACTCACGATGAGCCGCCGCCTCCTCGCGCTGCTCCTGGCCGCCGCCTGCCTCCTCCCGTCCGCGCGCTGCGCCGCCGCGCCCGGAACCGACGCGTCCCGGGACACCTGCGCGTCCTGCGGCGGAGCGCAGAGGGACCCGGAGGAACCGGAGTCCCGGCTGAGCGGAGACTTCCTGGAGGCGGTGAAGAGGCACATCCTGAGCCGGCTGCAGATGCGGTACAGACCCAACATCACGCACCCGCTGCCCAAGGCGGCCATGGTGACCGCCCTGAGGAAGCTGCACGCCGGGAAGCTGCTGGACGACGGACGGCTGGAGATCCCGGAGCTGGACGGACACCCGACCGGAAACCAGGTCCTGGAGGAGAACTCCGAGATCATCAGCTTCGCGGAGAAAGGTGGGTGAAGGAGCGGGTCCTGGTCCTGGTCCTGGTTCTGGTTCAGGTCCTGGTTCAGGTCCTGGTTCTGGTTCTAGTTCTGGTCCTGGTTCTGGTTCTGGTTCAGGTCCTGGTTCAGGTCCTGGTTCTGGTCCTGGTTCTGGTTCTGGTTCTGGTTCAGGTCCTGGTTCTGGTTCTGGTTCTGGTTCTGGTTCTGGTTCTGGTCCTGGTTCAGGTTCAGGTTCTGGTTCTGGTTCTGGTTCTAGTTCTGGTCCTGGTTCTGGTTCTGGTTCTGGTCCTGGTCCTGGTTCAGGTCCTGGTCCGGGTCCAGTTTAGTGAAGTTCAGGTCAAAACCCTTCTGATCTCATTAAATCACATTTTATTCACTTCATTTTAAATTAAAAACCACAAAAACTGAAACTTCTGACAAAATCAACAACGTTTGCATGTTTTTGCAAAAATACTTGAAAATATTGAACATAAAAGTTGAATTTAGGAGAAAACAAGTGAATAAAAATAAGATTTTCTTGCAAAAAACATCTAATTTTACCCGAAATCAAGACATTAAACTAAAAATCTGCGAAACTGGCAGAAAGAAATTCACCAATTTGTCAGAAAAAGGTTAAACATTTCACCTTTTTAAATTTAAAATCAACAAAAATAAGAAAATTCTTTACAGCTTGAACTTTACTTGCAACAGAATTGAAAATAAACTGGTTTTGACAAAACTGGTAAATGATGTTATTAATGAAGGAGAGTCTGGATTTTTATCCAAAAAACATCTAATTTTATCCCCAAAACAAGAAATAATCATCAACAATCTGTAAAACTGGCAGCATGAAGACAGAAAAACCACAAAGACTTAAAGTTATTGCAAGAAAATCAAGAAAACTCTGGACAGTTTGCAGAAAATAAGTTCTTTCAGCAGGACGGATCGAAATTCACTGCAGATTCTGACTTTTCATCCAAAAAACATCAGATTCCACCCAGAAAGAGGAAATGATCCTCAATAATCTGTTAAAGTGGCAGAAAATGCTTCAACTTCAGAGAATTTTGAAATTAAAACTCACAAAACTAATGGACTAATAAAGTTCAACTGAGAAAACAAAGATTTTCACTGAAGAAACTGGAAAATATCTGCAGGAAATCAGTAAAAAGGTGAAAAACAAGAAGTAAAATCACACGTTCAGGAGGAAAAAACTGCAAATCGCAGCCTAAAAGTAAACAAACGTGAAAAAGGAGTAAAATGTGTAAAATGTGGATGAATTTCTGAGCAGAAAGCTTCAAATCTTTCATTCCTCAGGAGGAAGTTCCACCTGAAGTCAGTAAAAGTGACATTTTCTGGTTAAATCTGCTCCTCGTCTCTCAGCGACTGGATGAAGCCGAACAGATGTTTCCCAGATGTTGGACAGATGTTCAGCTTCACCTAAAACCCTCAGATTCCTCCACATTTAAAGAAGCGCCTCCAGAAACGAGTCAAACCACCAGTTTCCATCGTTTCTACAGGGAGAGTTTGAGGCTTTTACTGGAAATTCATGAACTGAGTGGAAATCAGCAGAAAACTGTCGAAGCTTCAGGTTCAGTTTTTAGGTTTTTACAAGAATCTTAAAGCAATTTTTAGTCTCATTTTAGTCATTTAGGACAATTTTTAGTAAGTTTAGACATTTTTTTAAGCAATTTTGGACAATTTTTTGTAACTTTGGATTTTTTTCTGTCATTATAGTTTTTTTTTTTTTTTTTAGAAAATTCTCGAAAATGTTTAATAATTTTGGAATTTTTCTTATAATTCTTGACAATTTTTTGTAATTTTGACAACTTTTTTCAGTAATTTAGGACAATTTCTTAGTAATTTGGAAAAAAATTGTCTGTATGAAATATTCTAAAAATAGTATTAAAATACTGTAAAATGAATGTGAACAACATGAAAAAATGTAAAATTTTCAGTTTACAAAAGTAAAAAATACAGTGTAAAAAATGTACAGTGAACAAAAAATGTTTTCAAAAAATAATGTAGGAAAACGAAGTGTCCCTAAAAATCTCAGTAAGTAATTTCAAAAGTCTATAAACAAACATTTACAGAGGCAGTTTGTTTGTTTGTTTTGTTTCCTGCTGCTTCCCTTTCACAATAAAAGCTCTTTAGTGAGCCTGGTAGTTAAACGCTGCATTCACTGTCGGCTGGTTCGTTCTGGCGTCGACTCGTCTCCTGCTGAGACGCTTTTCTGTCCAACATGTTGGACGTCGTGTCCAAGTTTCACCTCCGAGCTGCAGCGGGGCCAGCTGGAAGCAAAACAACAACAACACAAACAAAAACAACAACAACAACATACACAAAACAGCAAAACAACGCAAACAAAAGAGCTAAACAACAAGAGTAAAACAACACAAACAACAACACAAACAAAATAGCAAAACAACAACAGAGTAAAACAACACAAACAAAACAACAACACAGCAAAACAACAACACAAACAAGAACAAAACAACATAAACAAGAACAAAACAAAAACACAAACAAAATAGCAAAACAACAACAGAGTAAAACAACACAAATAGAACAATATAGCAAAACAACACAACACAGCAACAACAAAACAACAACAAATCAAACAACACAAATCAAACAACACAAGCTTCTGAATTGCTGTCTTCATGTGTGTCTTTGTGTTATTGTGTGAGTCGTGAGTTTGTGATTTTTACTAAAACTTCACAAAAGTTGTGTTGAACAACAGAAACACACACTTTCATGAAACTTCCTGATTGCTACTAAACTTTTTTGTTTCTTCATTTTTTGGCCTAAAAAACCCAAAAACCTTTTATTGCTAAAATGTCAGAATTTCCACCAAAACTTCCAGGAAGCAGAAACATCAGAAACAGGAAGTAGCTTCAGTTCACATCACTTTTCCAGCTTCCTGATGTCTGAGCTGAAGATTCCCAAGGAGTACGTGTCATGTTGGTTTTATGGTTATTTTGCATCTTTTTGTGGTTGTTTCTCATCATTTCTTGGTCTTTTTGTGTCTTTTTGGTTGTTTTGCATCTTTTTTTCTGACTTTCATCTCTTCACTCTTTCATTCATTTCTTGGTCTTTTCGTGGCTCCTTCTCTTTGTTTTGCATCTTTTGTTTGTTGTTTTCTGTCATTTCGTGTTCATGTTGTGTCTCTTTCTGTTCAGTTAGTGATAGTTTTGTGTCTCCTTCTGTACATTTTGCATCTTTTTGTGTATTTTCTTGGCTCTTTTGCGTCTTTTTTCTGTCTGTGTTTCACCTCTTCTTTCTTTCATTTGTTTCATGGTCTTTTTTTTAAAATTTATTTTAAATTTTTTTTATCCCTTATTAATCCCACGAGGGGAAATTCAGATTTTTGCATCTCTCCCCAGTTGGGGGAGTCAGAGTGACGGGTCAGCCGTGGTACAGCGCCCCCTGCAGCAGGAAGGGTAAAGGGCCTTGCTCAAGGGCCCAACAGTGGCCATATCGGGGCTTGAACCTCTGACCTTCTGATCTGTAGTCCAGAGACTTAACCGTTGTGCCACCACGAGAAAACTTTGCTTGGTTAAACAACCTGACGCTGTTGTAGACAAAGACTGGTTTTGGTTGACTTTAGTTTTTGTGTTTGTTTCCAGCGTTGTGTCTTCATGTTTCTGTAACTCTGCTGTCTTTGTTCTCCTCAGACGACTTGGTGACGTCCAAGTCCAGCCTGTTCTTCCTGATCTCCAGCGAGGGGAACCAGAACCTGGAAGTGGTCCAGGCCACCCTCTGGCTCTACTTCAAGCTGCTGCCCTCGGAGCTCCGCGGCCGGCGGAAGGTGACGGTGAAGGTGTACTACCAGGAGCCGGGTCTGGGCAGCCGCTGGAACCTGGTGGAGCGTCGGGTGGAGCTGAAGCGTAGCGGCTGGCACACCTTCGGCCTGACCGACGCCGTCCGGCTGGTGTTCCAGAGGGGCGACCGGCGCCAGAACCTGGACGTCCGCTGCGAGGGCTGCGAGGCGGAGGGCGTCCTGCCGGTCCTGCTGGGCCTCGGCGACGAGTCCCACCGGCCCTTCCTGGTGGTGCAGGCGAGGCAAGCTGATGCCAAACACCGCATCCGGAAGCGAGGGCTGGAGTGCGACGGCAGCAGCAGCCTGTGCTGCCGCCAGCAGTTCTACATAGACTTCCGCCTCATCGGCTGGAACGACTGGATCATCGCCCCATCGGGGTACTTCGGGAACTACTGCGAGGGCAGCTGCCCCGCCTACATGGCGGGCGTCCCCGGCTCGGCCTCGTCCTTCCACACGGCGGTGGTGAACCAGTACCGCATGCGGGGCATGAGCCCCGGATCCATGAACTCCTGCTGCATCCCCACCAAGCTCAGCACCATGTCCATGCTCTACTTCGACGACGAGTACAACATCGTGAAGCGCGACGTTCCCAACATGATCGTGGACGAGTGCGGCTGCGCCTGAGTTTTATTTAAAGAACCCGATGGAGTCCCGACATTATAGAATATTTATGGACGACGTATCTACTCCCCATCATGTACGCCTGCACTCAGACCTGTACATATATTTATGTCTCTTCATATAGTTCCTTCTATCTCCTGCGACGAGAGGTTCCACCCTGGAGAACAAACCCAAAGTTCTTCACAAAGATCTTGAGGTTTGTTAAAGTGTTTTTTGGATCGAAACTCTTCAAACCCAACCTGGAAAATGGAGGCCTGTGTCGGTCCAGCGACGCCTCCGGAGAGAACAGTGGGTAAAAACGCTTTGAAACGAACCGCCAACGTACAGCACTTCTGGCTCCGTCTAACAGGACCTTTGGTTCCACCATAGAACCGGCAAACATTCGGACACAGAAACAAATTCTCAGTTTCTTTCCATCATCTTCACTGCTGGAGAAACACTGCAAGCTGGAAATTCAACGTCAATCGGCCAAAACTTTTTGCTAAATCTTGTTTCTTTTTCTAAATTTCCAAACCTGTTACCTAAAGGATCCCAATCGGGGATCAACTCAAATAATTACCTCAGATTCTTGATTCTACAACAGAAATATAAATGTTTTCGAGATTTTTGATGTTGCAAAAACAGAATTTTCATTAGAATTGAGGCGCTTCATAAAATAATAAACTGTATAAACAAAGGCAAATTGTTTGCAAGAAAAAAAATAATAATTTTGAGCACAATCTCCGAAAAATTTCAAATAAACTTCAGTTTAAATTCAAGCTTCCAACATGTAGAATGAGAGTTAAATTTAAGTCTTTGTTGTTTTATAACCAAAAATGGAAAATCAGGTGTCAGAGTAAAAAAAAATTCCTTTTGTTGTGTAATTTCCAAACAAAAAATAATGTTTTTCCCATTAAACACCAAAAATGAGTGGAAGACGGCCAGTTTGAATTTTTTTGTTTTCAACCAAACAAAAAAAGCAAGAATTTTTTCCTGTTAGCCTAAATAGAACAAAGTCTAACACGCCACTCATTTTGTGGTTTTCTGTGATCATATATGTAATTTTTCTATTCAGATTTTTTATTTAAAATCAACGAGGAAATGAACTTAAAATGTGCCCATTTTTGATTTTTCTATTAAAAACTGTCAATTTTTATAATTTTTTGTCATTTTAAACCAGTAAAAACAACAAAAGAGAAAAAAAATGACAGAAAATGGACCCATTTTTAGTTTTTCTCTTCTGATTTTTCATTTAAAATCAATGACAAAATGAACTTAAAATACGCCCATTTTTGATTTCTCCATTTTCAACAACCAATGAAAACTTTTTTCCATTTTGAACCAGCAAAAACAACAAAATAGGGGAAAAAATCAACAGAAAATGGACCCAATTTTATTTTTTTCAGTTTTAAATCAAAAAGAAGAAAAAGTGTCGTGATTTAGTTTTTGGTTTAAAATTTTAAGAAACACATGATTTCTGTTTCCAGACAAAAGCTGAGTTAAAAAACTAAAATGAACTGTTTTTTTTTTTTTTATTGGCTTCTTATCTTTACATTCTGACATTTTTATTTTTATTTTTTACATTTTTGGTTTTAAACAAACGACATAAATTTGCCTTTTTTCTGTTTTCAACCACATTTAAGTTTGTTTTATTTGAGTTGACTTTTGGGGAGATCTTCCAGTCTTTGTATGAAATCAAAGACACACTATTTTACGGCGTTTTATCAGCACATGAAGATGGTGGAAAGAATCAGGAAAAGAATCATCGACATCTTTCTGTCATGTTTGGACGTTTGCTTTTCTTCAGCTTCTCCTCAAAGGGGAAGATTTGAACGCTGAAAACATATTTAATGCATCTCTAACTTAAGAGTGAAACTTTGACAGTAGCACTTGCAGATTGAAAATGCCTTTAATGAGCCCTGAGTGGCGCCGCTGCCCACAGTCCTTCCAGAAACTAATAAGTGCCGCATGAGCTATGCAATGTATAGAATTTACCCGTTTATCAGACAGAACTGAGGCTCTAGTGACAAACTATCATTTATACTTGAACAATGGAAGCGTGGCGAGAGGCGACGGTCGAGCTTCAGGCAGGAGGATCAGATGAAACAACGTTATGTGTCTTTAAAAGGTCAAAAAATACATTTAAAATGTGAAAACAACTGCAGGACGTTTGATAGATCTGTGACAACGTCTAAAAATCCTCCCTCTGTTTGGTCGCTATTGACTTTTTCATCATTTTAAACTTATCTAACCTTAAAAACTGACTGTTTAACAGGTATAGATTCATTCTTTAAAGCTACTTATGGATAAATACGAATAAAGTTTATATTTACACTAATTTTTCCATCAAACAAACCAACTGATCTTCTCGTCTGTTATGATTTTTCTGTACAAAAATGTGGTTATTGGGTAATTTTACACATGTGTAAACCTTTGTTTTAGGAGATATAAGGTCTAGAAAGTTGTGAAAATTGTCCATATTCTTAATCTAAAGAAGAGAAGTTTCAGTTGTAATGTCATACAAGAGACAAATCTGTTACAGCATCTAAAAATCCTCCCTCGGTTTGGTCGCTTTTGACTTTTTCATCATTTTAAACATATTTAACCTTAAAAACAGACTATTTAACAGGTATAGATTCATTCTTTAAAGCTATTTAAGCATAAATAAGCTCAAAATTGATATTTAAACTAGTTTTTCCATCAAACAAACCAACCCATATTCTCCTCTAGTATGATTTTTCGATACAAAAACATGTTTAGTAGATAATTTTGCACATTCAACATGTGCAAACCTTGTTTTAAGGAATCAAAAACTGGAAAAGTTTGGCAAATTGATAATATTATTAATCCAGAGACTCAGAAATTTTCAGTTTCCCTGTCATACAAGAGAAAAAAAACAGCAGGATATTTGGTAAATCTGTGACATCTAAAAATCCTCCCTCAGTTTAGTTGCTATTGACTTTTTCATTATTTAACCTAGAAAAATGGCTGTTTCACAGATACAGATTCTTTCTTTTAAGACATTTATGCTTCAATAAGAATAAAATTAACATTTAAACTAGCTTTTCAACCAAACAAACCAACAATGTTCTCATTTACTCTGATTTTTTATGTAAAAATACATACACTTGGTCATTTTCTGATGCATGAATACAATAAATCTTAGTTTTAAGAGACAAAAGGCCGAGAAAGTTGTCAAATTAGACAATATTCTAAATCTAAAGAAACAAAAGTTGCAATGTCACAAAAGAGACAAATCTGTGACAACATCTAAAAATCCTCCCTGGGTTTGGTCGCTATTGACTTTCCCATCATTTAAAACATATTTAACCTTAAAAACTGGCTGTGCTAACAGTTATACATTCATTCTTTAGAGCTATTTATGTGTCAATTAGAGTAAAATTGATATTTAAACAGTTTTTCCAATCAACCGATATTCTCATTTCTTATGATTTTTCTATGTAAAAATACATATTCTTGGTCACTTTCCTTTGTATAAATGCCATAAATCTTAGTTTTAAAGGCTGAAAAGCAAAGAGAATCAAAAGTTTCGGCTTCAATGTCACACAAGACGACCAAGTTATTACGTTGGCCCCCGGAGACGTTTTTTTTTCCTCAGATTTTCTCCTCTTTTATCCTAGAAAAAGTTTTCCTGCGGTGGCTGAAATGTGAAAAGAGGCTAACTGGGGCTAACTTTGACCCAAATGCGACGCCTGAATAGTGATTTTTAAATGAATGCGTCCCAGCGGAGTTCCCGCCGCGGCCCGCTAACACACTTTGAGACACACTTTCGGGCCTCGGTATTTTCAGAATAAGAGCTTCCCGTCGCTCCGAGGGTTTCACCTGCCCGTCGCTCGACCCCGACCTCGCCCAGACCTGGTTACAATATTTGCACTGAGGACTAGAAATGGGAAAATGAACAGAAACTGCCATGGAAATGAGATAAAAAGTTATTTTTGTAGAATTAAATTGAGCTCAGATGTGTTAACGATGGAACCAAAGAGGCCACGAGGTTTAAGAGGCCTAAACACTGTATCAGGGTCCACAATCAGCTTCATCTCTTTTCTATTTTGTACCTAGACATGGAAGAGTTCATATTTTTTCATCAGATGACTTAAATATTCCTAGAGTTCCTCCTTGTTTTATTCGTTAGCTTCATGTAGCGACGCCATGCGCCCCCCTGTACAGTCCATGTAACAAACCAATCTATGCTTTTTCAACTATTTTGTTCTTTGTAATTGATGGAAAATAAATTTCTTATTACCGATTTTATGGATTTGTTGTTGGAGTTTCTGTTGTTTTTTCTTTCTTTCTCTGCTCAACGTGTTTCCTGGGAGTTTAGCTGCTCACTGTTCTCTTCACTGTTGGATCCTTTTTTCACTTTTGTGTCTCATTTATGTTGTTTTTTGCCCTATTTTTCTGGGTTTGCATCTCATTAGTGTTATTTTGTGTCTCTTAAGTCGTTTTGTGTCCCATTTCTGTTGTTTTGTCTCATTTATTTCATTTTGTGTCCTATTTTTCTAATTTTGTATCTCATTTGTGTTGTTTTGTCTCTTTTTCGTCGTTTTGTGTCTCATTTATGTGGTTTTGTGTCTCTTATTTGTCGTTTTGTGTTTCATTTATGTCGTTTTCTCTCATTTCTGAGGTTTTGTGCCTTATTTTTTGAGTTTTGTATCTCCTTTGTTATTTTGTGCCTCTATCATTGTTTTATGTCTCATTTATGTCATTTTGTGTCCCGTTTTTCTAGTTTTGTATGTCGTTGGTATTATTTTGTGTCTCTCTTTTGTCGTTTTGTGTTTCATTTATGTCGTTTTGTGCCCTATTTTTCTAGTTTTGCATCTCATTTGCTTTATTTTGTGTCTCATTTATGTTATTTTGTCTCATTTATGTCATTTGTCTCTCATTTATGTCATTTTGTGTCTCATTTATGTCGTTTTGTGTCCTGTCTTTCTTGTTTCTTGCTTCATTTTTGCGTTGTTCCTCATTTTGGTTGCTTTGGCTCAATTTTTTTTTACGTTTTGTGTCTCATTTTCCTTGTTTAGTCTAATTTTTCATTGTCGCATTTTTGTCGATTATGTCTTGCTTGCATTTTTCTCGTTTAGTGTCTTCTTTGAGCTGCTTTTTGTCGTTTTTCTTGTTTTGGGCCTCATTTTTGTTTCATGTTCCATTTTTGTCATTTTATCTCACTTTGTTTTGCCGTTTTGTGTCCTGCTTGTGTAGTTTTGTGTCTCATTTTTGTAGTTTCTCTTCTATTTGTCTTGTTTACTGTCTCGTCTTTGTTGTATTGTGTTTAAGTTTCTGGTATTTTGTGTCTCGTTTTAGTGGTTTTGCAACTCGTTTGTGTCATTTTGTGAGTCCTTTGTGGTGTTTCATCTTTAGTTTTCCTCATATCTCTGTTTTTTGTGGTTTAGTTGGAAGGAAAGTTGTTTCACTGTACTGATTGTATCTTCTGAAAGTCTGGAAACTCTGAATTTTTGTCACATGATTGTTGGTCACTGCTGGGTCGTTCATAGATTCACATTTGCATCTGGAATCGCAGAATTTTCTGTATTTTACAAAATGTAGTTATTATAAACGGGTGATTTTTGGCAAATTTTGACATGAGGAAAATAGAATAAAGTGATTTAGCTCATCTCCCTGAACACGTCCCATGAGATGCATTCAAGGACTGTCAGAACGTTGGAAACCTGATTATCCTTTTGGCTTTTTTTACAGTTTCTGTTTAGATAAATGCTGTCACTGAGATGTTTTCTCTTCGTCTGAAACCTCAGGCAGCCGTTCACTTGCGCTTTTTCTGCCTCACGTTTTATTTCCACGTTCAGACAAATGAAAGATGCTATAAAATGCTGCACAGAAATCCTCTCCTCGCAGTTTCCAGCAGAGATCCAATCAGCAGACGGGTTTTAGACTGACGTTGGACTGGTTTTCATTCAGCTTTTAGGCAGGTTTTAGACTGGTTTCTAAGTTGCTTTTAGACTGGTTTTAGACTGGTTTGTTGGTAGTTTTGGACTGATGTTTAGACTGCGTTTTAGATTGGTTTTAGGCTGATGTTGGACTGGTTTTAAGGTTGGTTTCTCTCTAGCTTTGGATTGGTTTTTGGTTGACTTTGGACAAGTTTGAAAAGTGATTTTATACTTGGTTTTTAGACTAGCTTTAGGCTGACAGACTGGTTTTAAACGTGGTTTTGGACTGAGTTATATTCTGATTTTTAGACTAATTTTAGACTGGTTTTAAATGTAGTTTTAGACTGGTTGTTAGATTGGTTTTAAATGCAGTTTTAGACTAGTTTTAGACTAGTTTTAGATTGGTTTTAGACTGGTTTTAAACGTGATTTTAGACTGGTTTTAAACATTGTTTTAGACTGGTATTATTCTGCTTTTAGACTAGTTTAAATGTGGTTTCAGACTGGTTTTATATTGACTTCTTGGACTGTGTTTCTCCGGCTGTTTTTCCAGCACCCTTCAGACCGATAAACCTGAACCTGACGTCTGAGCTGTTCCGTCTTGTCGCTCTTGTCGGCTGATTGCTGGAATGTTAACGATGCCGTCGCTCACCTGAGGCTCACCTGAGGCTCACCTGAGGCCGACGTGAGGCCGAGGAGCTGCAGCCGCTGTGTGTTTTGACAACGTGTCTGATCTGACAGCTACAGCGGGACGAGATGTTCTCCTGAAGATGATTTATGGCGGCAGATCTCATTTGTTTGAGGGCCGGAGAGCTTCGGGATCATCGCTGTGGCCTCCGGCAGGAAACAGGGAAAATGATTCCCTGAAATCATCTGATCAGGCAGCAGACGAGGCTGAAAGTTAAAAATACTGAGGCAAAGATCAACTGGGTTTAGACTGGGTTTTAGACTGGTTCTGGTCTGGTTTTCAGCTGGGTTTGGACTTAATTTTGGTCATGTGTTTACTTTTGTCCAAACTCTGCTGTTAACTGGCAAAAAAACGGCCCAAAAATGTCGAAAACCTGTTTGAAACCAACCCAAACCTGGAGGCAAGACCAATAGAAAACCAAAAACAAAACCACTTCCAATTAAGTCCAGTTCCCAGTCCAGAACCAGTTTAAAACCATCCTAAAACCAGTGGAAAACAAACCCGAAAACCAGTCCAAAACCAGTTTAAAACCATCCTAAAACCAGTAGAAAACAAACCCGAAAACCAGTCTAAAACTGGACCAAAACCAGGAACAAAGTCATTAAACTGATCCAAAAGCTCTCCAATACCAAAAGCAAGACCAAGAACTGAACAGGCCCCAAACTGGTCTAACAAACCAGTCTAAAGCCAGTCTGAAACCAGTCTAAGACCAGTCTAAGACCAGTCTAAGACCAGTCTAAAACCAGTCTAAGACCAGTCTAAAACCAGCCTAAACATCCACCAGAGATCTCAGCAGCAGGACAAACGTGGAGAGTCTGACTGAAGGACAACCAGTCTGTCCAGCAGAGATCTGGTCTTGGACTGGTTCTTAGACCTGTTCTAGACTCGTCTTGGACTGGTTCTTAGACCGGTTCTAGACTGGTTTCAGGCTGGTTCTTAAACCTGTTCCAGACTGGTCTTTTACTGTTTTTTTTTGTTTTTTTTTTAAATAAACAGTTGTTTTGGGTTTTTTTTTACTAGCTTTACACTGGTTTAATCCTGGTCTTATTCTGCTTTTTTACTGTTTATTGTTACTGGTTTTAATTAGTTTTTTAATGTTTTTTTTTGTTTTGTTTTTTAACTGTTTTTTTTACTGCTATTTTCCTGTTTTTATTGTGGTTTTTTACTGCTATTTTCCTGGTTTTATTGTATTTTTTTTACTGCTATTTTCCTGGCTTTATTGTGCTTTTTACTGCTATTTTACTGGTTTTATTGTGGGGTTTTTTACTGCTATTTTCCAGGCTTTATTGTGCTTTTTACTGCTATTTTTCCTGGTTTTATTGTTGGGTTTTTTACTGTTATTTTCCTGGTTTTATTGTGCTTTTTACTGCTATTTTTCCTGGTTTTATTGTTGGGTTTTTTACTGTTATTTTCCTGGCTTTATTGTGCTTTTTACTGTTATTTTCCTGGTTTTATTGTGCTTTTTACTGCTATTTTCCTGGTTTTATTGTGGGGTTTTTTACTGCTATTTTCCAGGCTTTATTGTGCTTTTTACTGCTATTTTCCTGGTTTTATTGTTGGGTTTTTTACTGTTATTTTCCTGGTTTTATTGTGCTTTTTACTGCTATTTTCCTGGTTTTATTGTTGGGTTTTTTACTGTTATTTTCCAGGCTTTATTGTGCTTTTTACTGTTTTTCTGTTTATGTGTTTCCTGGTTTTATTGTGGGCTTTTTACTGCATTTCGTTATTGTGCTTTTACTGTTTTCCTGGTTTTATTGTGGGGGTTTTTACTGTTATTTTCCAGGCTTTATTGTGGTTTTTTTTTTACTGTTATTTTCCTGGTTTTATTGTGGTTTTTTACCGCTATTTTTCCTGGTTTTACTGTGGTTTTTTTACTGCTTTCTGCAGACCTGCAGCAGCTGCAGAGGTTCCGTCGTTCAGGGCGTCACCGCTGAGGAGGAGAATGACTGGAATGTTCCACTTATCAAACTATGTGCTGAACATCTCCAGGTTTGGTTTGGTTTGGCCTGAAGCTTCGTCTTATCGTCTCACATTGAAGCGTTCGGGATGATTGATGGCTCAGAAACACTTTTATGTTCTGCTGTTCTGCTCCTCAAACTGTTTTTAAAGTGTTTTTAAATTGGCCTCCTGCGGTACGGAGGCCCAGAGCGGCCAGAAAGATAAAAAATACGCTCAAGGAAAAGTTCCATTTAGAGTTCTGGTAACTTTGATTCCACATTCACAATTCCAACTAAAAGTAAAATTCTTTAATTCTGAGTTAATATCATGTAAAATTCCTGTCATTTTGATCTTTTTCAAATAAATTTTGGACATTTTTTCCATCCTCTATGGTTGTTTGGGAAAATTGCTGCCTTCTTAGGGAGTTTTTAGTTATTTTAACAACTTTTTGTAACACATTTTGAGGGATTATGGACAATTTGTTTCTAATTTTTTTCAATTACTGTAGAACATTTTTCAATAAATTTAGTAGATTTTTGGTATTTTTGGACAATGTTGGGAAAATGTTTACTTCTTGAAGGACACTTTTGGTCACTTTGAACACATTTCGAGTCATTTTGGACAACTTGTTTGTAAATTCTTGGAGTTATTTTGATATTGTTTTGAAGAAATTTAGTAGATCTTTGGTATTTTTGGACAACGTTGCGAACATTTTTTCTTATTCGTGAACATTTTTGGTCATTGAACACATTTTGAATCATTGTAAACAACTTTTTGTCATTTTTTTCAGAAAATTTGAGGATTTTTTGTCCTTTGTGGTCATTATGGACACATTTTAAACATTTTTGGACACTTTGAACACATGTAGACTGATTTTGGAAAATTTGTTTGTAATTTTCCACTAATCCAAGTTATTTTGGATTGTTTTCAAAAGAATTTATTTTTTTTGAATTTTGGTGTTTTTGGACAACGCTTAGGTCATCTCGGCAAATTCTTTTGTTATTTTACAACAATTTTGTGTAATTCTGGACAAATCTGAAATCAATTTGGACAGTTTTGGAGTCATTTAGGACATTTTTGGTATTTTTGAAAAAAGTTTTGGTAATTTTGGGAAACTTTAGGTTATTTTGAGAAGATTTTGAGTAATTTTCAGCAACTTTTTGGTCATTTTGTACCACGTTTGTGTAATTTTAGAGTTTGTATATCATTTACTATGGTTTTGGACAAAGTTTAGGCAATTTTGGACAAAAATTTTGAGTGATTTAGGAGAAGTTTTGAGTCATTTACAAAATTTTTGTTATTTTTGGACAAAGTTTGGGTCATTTTGGGAAAAGTTTGTTACTTTGAGAGGATTTTCTGTAATTTTGGTCAACTTTTTTGTCATTTTGGACAAAGTTTGACTTATTTTGGACAATTCCTGAATCCTTTAGGATCTTTTTGATATTTCTGAACACATTTTAGCCCATCTGAGGAACATTTTGAGTTATTTTTAGAAACTTTTGCACCATCTTGGACAATTTTTGGGTCATTTTGGGGAAGTTTTCAAGTCTCTGTCCTCTGGTTTCCATCATTCTGAGGTCTTTTTTCTTTCTCCTTTCTGTTTCCATGCAGCTGTAGGACTTTAGAGTGAAAAATGAGGCACTAAACTTAAAAAACTGAACGTTTGTTCACCTCTAAACGCTGAGTTTCGCCTCCTTCAGAGACTCAATCATCTCCGTTTGAAGCCTGAGGGCCACAAATCTGCAGAACTAATGAGACTGAAGATGTTTGAGCCCCAGAGAGGCGGCGTTGGGAATCCAGTCCTCCCAGAGCCACAGAGCGAAGCTTTAACCCTTCGTTCAACAAGACCGGACACGACCTCCAATCAGAGCTCTTAGATAATCCCGACGGCCTGCTTTACATAACGGACCCTCACATTACCGTCGCTCATTCCAAGGAAAGCAAACTGCCCCACTTTCCCCAACAATGAGGGAAAACCAACAGCCAGGTGAAGCCGAAGTTTCCTCCTGTCGTGACCCAGAAAACAGGATCAGCCAATGAATGATCGGCCTCGTGAATATTCATGAGGACGCACGTCATTCTCACGCTGCTGGGATATTCTAATGAGCCGCCTCGTCCTCATGAATATTCATGAGGCTCCGAACGGGTCAGAACCGACCATCTGGAGCGTTTTTAACCACTGTGGCTTCATTTTACATCCACCTCTGACTGTCCTCTATGCAGAAGGACCAAAATTAAGAAGAAGAAAACTAGAAAACTTCACCTAAATGACTCAAAATATGTCCAAAATTACAAAAATGATCTAAAACGACTTAAAATGTGTCCCCAGTGACTAAAAAACTGTCCAAATTGATGCAAAATTTCACCAAAATGACTCAAGATTGTCCTAAAATGAGATAAACTTTGTCCAACATGAACAAAAAATGTCCAAAATCACCCGAAATGTGTCCAAAATTAACAAAGATTGTCAAAAATTATGTAAAATTTGCCCAAAATGAACTAACCTTTGTCCATCATTACCAAAAAATGTCCAAAATCATGACAAGAAAACCGTTCGTCATTTTTAGTCATTGGGGACGTGTTTTGAGACATTTTAGACAATTTGTGGTAATTTTGGACACATTTTGAGTGATTTAGGTCAACTTTTTTGTCATTTTGAACCACGTTTGAGTTGTTTTGGGCAATTTGTGTGTCATTTAGTATATTTTTGGTATTTTTGGACAAACTTTAGGCAAATTTAGAAACATTTGGGCCGTTTAAATTCGTCCAAAAATACCAAAAATGTACTAAACAATACACAAATTGCCCAAAACAACTCAAACTTAGTTCAAAATGACAAAAAAGTTGACCTAAATCACTCAAAATGTGTCCAAAATTACCACAAATTGTCTAAAGTGTCTCAAAACGTGTCCCCCATTGACTGTCTAAACTGACTCAAAATTTGTCCAAAACTATTCAAACTTTGTCTGAAATTACAAAAAAATGGCCTAAATGACTGAAAATCTGTCCTAAATTACCAAAATTTTACCTAAATGACTCAGAATAAGTCCAAAACGACTCAAAGTATGTCCCAGATGACTACAAACTGTCTAAACTGACTAAAAAAAAATTGTCCAAAATGAACTCAATTTTGTCCAACATTATCAAAAATGTCAAAAACGACTCAAAACATCGCCTCGATGACTATAAACTGTCAAAGAGGACTTAAAAACTTGTACAAAACAACTTAAACTTGTCTGAAATTACAAAAAAATGGCCTAAATGACTGAAAATCTGTCCTAACTGACCAAAACTTGACCTAAATGACTCAGAATCTATCTATCTATCTATCTATCTATCTATCTATCTATCTATCTATCTATCTATCTATCTATCTATCTATCTATCTAGTCTATCTATCTATCTATCTATCTATCTATCTATCTGTCTATCTATCTATCTATCTATCTATCTATCTATCTATCTATCTATCTATCTATCTACTCAGAATGTGTCCAAAATTACCAAAAAATTGTCTCAAATGACTCCAAACGTGTCCCAAATGACTAAAAAGAGAATAAACTGATTCAAAATTTCACCAAAATGACTCGATTTTCCTAAAATGAACTAAATTTTGTCCAACATGACCAAAAACGTTCAAAATCACTCAAAATGTGTCCAAAATGACCACAAATGTCCAAAATTATTCAAGCTTTGTCCAAAAATGTGTCCAAAATAACTTCAGAATCGTCTAAACGGTCTCAAAACTTAAACAAAACAACTTAAAGTTTGCCTGGAATTACAAAGAATGGCCTAAATGGCTCAAAATCTGTCCAAGACGACACAAAATTCTCCCCCAAATAAGTCCGTTTTCAGTTGGAATGAACCCAAGCAAAGACTTTTCGGACGCTGTTGACTTTCATGTTCTGCTCACTGGTTGTTGGTGTTTTAACTCACTGTTGTTTTGTTGTTTCTAGCTGCTGTTTAAAGCCACTTCCAATCACTGTTTCCAGGAGTTTTCTTCCACTTCCTGTCCTTACGTCTGACTTTCTGATTTCCTTCTCCTCCTCGACGCTGAGGCCTCCCGGTCGCTAATCTCCTGCTCTGAGTGACTTCACCGGCTAAGAAGGCGCTTCGTCCCAACAATGCTCCGCTGGTAGATTTAAGAGGCTTTAGGTGAATTTGTGCGGGACGACGAAGCACCATCACCGTCTTAACGGGGATTTGGTGAACAATTGTTCTCCTGATAGCCGCACACTTAGGAGATTAGTGGCTGGAAACTGGAGGTTAAAGATGTTTTTCCAGGAATCAGAGTCCTGGTGGTAGAAAGTAAAGCAGGTTAGAAGGTAAAGGAACTCAGCAGAGCAGAGAAAATGTCCAAAACTGTCATCGGTTTTCAGCACATCCTGTAAATATTAGCAGATTAGCTTCAGCTGCTCAGTATTTATTTATCAGAACTAATTAGCTCTTGGACTTTTGCTGCTGCAGATGTTTTGTGGTCCTGAAAAAGTTCTCTAATACGAAGATAAAACTGTCACAGTCACTGTTTACTTTCATGTTCAGTTACTATTTCTGCCAGTTTCAGTCGCTGTTTTTTACCGTTTTCATTTTGTTTTTGTTGTTAAATTAGTTTCCATCACAGAGTTCCGTTTTCTTTCCTGGAATAATGATTCATGGTTTGCTAAAAAGCGTCAGATTTATTTTCCTCCTCCTGCTTTAAAAACGCTGAATCATGTTTGGAGACGAACTTCCTCCTCTGGACGGTTTGAGTGATGGATGGCGTCTGAACACTGAAAACAACAGTAAACAGTGAAGCTACATGTCCACTAGATGCTTTTTCCCGCCTGTAAACACTACATCTGAAAACCTCCCCCATGGTGGGCGGTCACTAGAGGCTGCTAGAGGTCACATGACAGCTTTCAGCTTCAGTCTGGTAGAAATGTCGGACCAACATGGCGGCTCAGCCTCAAACTTTCTCTTTTATTTTGAAAACACTTCAGGGAAAAGTATTTCTGAAAGCATCTGAGGTGAGAACTAATCTGTGCAGCAGCTGAATCTGTTCTGGTTTTAGTTCACCAACAGCTGGTTTAGATGTTTGACCAAAGTTTTGCGATGCGTCTGATCTTTGCCATGTTTGTCCAACACATCTGTCGGACTCTCAAGCTAAAGTGCTGGTGGTCCGCTAGTGACCGTCCAGCATGCAGGAGGTTTTCAGATGCAGTGTTCACATGCAGGAAAAACGCATCTAGTGGACACGTAGCTTCAGTGTTTACTGTTGTTTTTTGGTCACTGTTTACTGCTGTTTCCAGTGACTGTTTTCTGTCTCTTTTAACAACTTCACTCTCATGTTGTCTTTAAACTTGAGTGTCAAATCTTTTCCTGAGCCGTTAGCGTTGCTGTTTTCTGCGTTTCCATCACATTTTTGAGTGTTTTTAGTTTTAGTTTATTCTTCTGCTGCAGTTTCTGTTTTTAATATTTTCACATAAAAACCCAACAGTAGCTGCCACCAGCTAACAACAAACAGATGAAATGTCGCCTACAGTTTTTACGGCTCTTTGAGATGAGTCAAGTCCAGAGCATCATTTAGCTTCTCAGTGACCAAGCGGACATCCACTGAGCTAAATTAGCCTCCGTTTGTTTTGATCGCTGCTAACAGCATGTGCTAACATGATAATAAAGACTGTTCATCCAGGAGGATGGCAGCGTTCAAGAAGGAGCTTTACGAGAACAAACACTGGCAGCATCTTTAGCTTCTTTAGCATCTTTAGCATCTTTAGATTGGTTTCCTCCTACAGCTAGCCATCATAATCTAAGCTAATGTGTTGTCGGGTGTTTGTTTACTTTAAAAGATCACATGTTTCTGATCAGGACAACTGGGAGATTTGTTGGGACCCTGGAGGTCCCTGAAGGACCCCACAGTCCCTGGAGGCCCCACTGGGTCGGTGTCTGGGCTTCAGGCTCTGACCGTCACTCAAACCATCCAGAGGAGGAAATTCTTCTCCAAATATGATTCAGCAGTTTTAAAGCAGGAAGAGGAAAATAAATCTGAAGCTTTTTACCAAACCATGAATCATTAATCCAGGAAAGAAAACACAACTCTGAGATGGAAACTAATTTAACAATGAGATTAAAACAAAAAACAGTGACTGAAAACAATAAAAAAAAACAGCAAATAAAAACAGCAGAAAGAGCAGCTGAAAGGGACAGAAAGCAATGACTGAAAATGTTGGAAAACAGTGACAGTAAACAGCAGAGAATAGCAAATAAAAACAAGAAAAAATGACTAAAACTGGTAGAAAACAGCAGCTGAGCATGAAGGCAAACAGTGACTGAAAACAAAACTCTACAACATTTAGCTGGACACTAGTTTAACAACGAGACTGAAAACAATAAAAAACAACAAAAACTGGCAGAAAACAGTGACTGAAAACAACATGAGAAACAAGAGAAAACAGTTGTACAAATGACAGCAACTGTTTCCTCTTGGTTTCAGTCACTTTTTGTTGCTGTTTTTGATGTTTTCCGTTGCATCTAAACTTTGCTTCGAGTCACTGTTTTCTGTCGTGATTAGTTTGCGTTTTCTGTTGCTATTTTGTGTTGTTTAGTCAGCGTTTGTTTTCATTCTTAGTCACAGTTTTATGTCATTTTCAGTGACTGTTTACTGACATTTTTAGCTGCCATTTCCTTTTGTCTTCAGTCATTGGTTTGTCATTTTAGCCACTGCAAGTTGTCAAATTAAGTCACTGTTTTCTGCCTTTTTGAGCTGCTGTTTCCTTTTGTTTTCAGTCGTGATCAGCTCACGTTTTCTGACTGTTTTCCAACGTCATTCACCAACTCTTTCAGTCACTGTTTTCTGATGTTTTCAGTCACCGTTTTATGTCATTATTAGTGTTTTCTGTTGCTGTTTTCAGTCACTGTTTCATGTAATTATTAGTCACTGTTTTCTGTCATTTTGAGCTGCTGTTTTCCATCATTTTCATTAGTTTCTCATGTCATGTTTGTCCTCCAGATGAGCGTAGTTTAGTTGAGATGTTTGGGGACGCTGGACGACTCCCGGAGCTCCTTCTGAAGCACCAGAACCAGACGTGTTCCGTCAGAGGTCCAGATTGAGTTGGAAAGGCGAAGGAGAGAATCGGAATGGCAGCGGGCCGGATTCCTGACGCCGAGGCCAAAGTTTAGAGCCGCTCTGTGCCGGGAATACCAAGCGCCCGGCTCCCCGCTCGGCGGACAATGGCCTGGATGGGCGTGACACGGCAGCTTAATTTCCAGAAAGCCAGAGGCGAGCGCTGCCCATCTCTTTCAGCGCCGAGCAACCGGCCCGGGCGGCATAAAGACACATTGTGAACGTGGCAGAAAGTGAGCAGGAGCCTCCTTCAGATGTCCAACCGCTCTGAGTTTGCACTTTTTTCTGCAGAGCTGGAAACCTGCAGCAGCTAAAGAGCGTTTCTGGAAAGCTGTTTGACATGAAGTCACTGCCGCCGAGGCTTGAAATTGATTCGAATCGCTTGACAGATTTTTTTCCTGTCGCTGCCATATTTACACTTTCAGTTTAACTCTCCGACTCCAGCAGCAGATTTAAGTTTGGCTCCTCGTTTCCCAATCTAAAGTCAAAAAGAACAACATGAAGAAGGAGAGAATGATGGAAATGTCTTCTGTCAGTTAGAATTAATGGAAACCAGAAGAAGAGATCTTCATTACTTGATATAAAAGACTCAAAAATGTCCAAAATGATTCAAATCACGTCAAAAATTACCCCAAATATGCACAAACCCGTCTAAAATTACTTACACTTTGTCCCAAAGTAACTCAAACCTGATCCAAAAGGACAAAAAGTTGTCCAAAATTATTAAAGGGGTGTCAAAAGTTACCATGAATCTGTTCGAAACAAGACAACATTTTAAACTTTATCCAAAAATGTCCTAAATGACCCAAACTTTGTCTAAAAATAACTCGGACCGAGTCCAAAATGACAAGAAGTTCACCAAAATGAAGATGTCTGCAAAATGACCGTAGATGACTCAGAATTTGTCCAAAATTACACAAAAGGCTGGAAAAAGACCTGAAATCAGTTTGAGTTACTTTTTCCAAAAGTAACTCAAACCTTGTCCAGAAAGACAAAACTTCATCCAAACTGACTGAAGATGTCTCTAAAATGACCACAGATGGTACAAAATCTTCTCAAAACAACTGAAACTTTTGAAAAAAAAAATGACCTAAACTTTGTCCAAAAACACCAAACATGTCCTAAATGACATAAACCTTGTCTAAAATTATTCAAAATGACCAAAAATGTTTGCAAATCTTGTCCAAAATGGCTGAAGCTGTGTCTAAAATTATCATAAATTATTCAAAATTTGTCCAAGACAAGACAATATTTTAAACTTCATCTGAAAATGTCCTAAATGACTCAAAAATAAACCTTGTCCCAAATGACAAAAAGTTCACCAAAATGACCATGGCACAAAATTTGTCAAAAATTCACAAAACCTCTCAAAATAATTTAACTTACAATGACCTAAATATTGTGTGAAAATACCAAAAATGCCCTAAATGAGTCAAAAATGTCCAAAATGACACCAATCTAGTTGAAAATTACTCAAAATGACCACAAACTTACACAAACCTTGTCCAAAACGGCCTAAGATGTGTCTAAAATGACCATAAATTGCGCAAAATTTGCTAAACTTTGCTAAACTACCATAAAGGGATGTAAAATGACCCCTAAAAGACACAAAACAAGCATAAAAAGACGGAAATCAACCACAAACTGATGCAAGACTACAACAATGAATGCATTGTCCTGATACTGAAGCATGGAGGTGGAAGCATGATAATAACTACCACAAACAAACATAAAACTACCACTAAAGGACACAGAACAACCTCTAAAAGACATATAACAAATATAAAAATCAGCAAAATGACCACGAAAAGATGTAAAACTACCACTAAAAGACACAAAACTATCAATTAGAGACAAAGCAAGAATAAAAAGAAGCAAAATGACGCTAAAAAGATGTAAAACTACCACAGTTAATGCATAATCCTGACAGTGAAGCATGGGGGCATGAGCAAAAGGTGTTGGGGAGATGACCATAAAAACAGGAAAAAACTACCACAAAAATACACAGAAATATCAATTAGAGACATAAAATAACCCCTAAAAGACACAAAACAAGCTTAAAAAGAAGCAAAATGATGCTAAAAAAGATGCAAAACTACCTCAGTAGATGCATCGTCCTGACAGTGAAGCACGGAGGTGGAAGTGTGATGATGTGGGGCTGTTTGAGTGCAAAAAATGTTGGGGAAATGAGCATACAAAGAGGAAAAAACTACCACAAAAAGACACAAAACAATCATAAAATACCCAAACAAGCACAGAAGAAGCAAAACAACGCTACAAAGATGCAGAACTACCCCAGTGGATGCATGGTCCTGACAGTGAAGCAGCTGCTGGTTGTGTTTTATTACGTTCACAGGCAGAATGATTCTGGATCATTTTCAGTTTGCAGTGATTCTGAGTGTTTCCTCTGCAGGTCGGCTGGTTGAACTTCCCGAGCTGCAGGAAGTTCTGCGTTGTGACGGCGTCGCTCCACGCGTCCCGTGATTAATCCGCCGGTCATTAGGCTGCGCTGAAACCCGATCCTTTTCACTGCTCACTTTTTTTGTTTTCTCAGCCCCGGCGCTGAATTAGCAGAGAATACATTAGCATACTAAACACCGGGAGCTGGGACCTTCCCTCAGAGTCTTTCTCAGGACGTCCACAGATTCATAACGGCGATATTCCCTCACTGGAATCCCTCTGGCTCCGTTTACACCAGAGCTTCCTGCTGATTCTGAGCTTGAAATCCGCTCTCTGGGCTTGTAAATCACCGCTTCTCGTTGTTTTGTCTACTGATACGAGTCTAAAATTGCATTTTTATGAGCGGAGATGAATTAGCGCTGTACAGAAAGTGACGGACAACAATGCAAAATCAAAAAAAAGAATGTGTGATTTGTATGGCGCGGCCCATAAAGGCAGGCAGGGGGGTTCATTAGCATAACAAGTGCAGCGCGACCAAAAGCCATTTTGCTCCCTTTGTTTCAGCTAAGCAGCTGTCATTTGCAGAACATTATGCATTTTGGATTCTTCTATGCTAATTTTTTGGGGGACAATTTTTCCAACAATACGCACTCGGGCATCGAACAGAAAGCCTTTCATGGCAGCGGCCCCGGGGTGCCCCGAGCTGTGCCAAGTCAAACAATGGCTTATTGCTCTGAGCAAGCACATCTCAGCCCCTCAATAAAGCATGAAGTTCCCAGCACACTGCAGCCCAAATCCCCCATCACACGGACAAACGCTCACTGGAGCCCAGCCTCGGGCCGATTAATCAAGATATTCATCAATACTGACCGGGACACGCATGGAAAACACTGGTTAATAAAGGGCACCACAAAAACACAGAAAACCACAAAAAATTACCTGAAAGAGATGCAAAATGACGGGAAGACTGGAGTTCAGCTGCACAGTGGATGCATAGTCCTGACAGTGAAGCACGGAGGAGGAAGTATGATGATACAAGGTTGTATGAGTGCAGAAGGTGTTGGGAAGATGACTGTACAGACAAAATGACCACAAACAGGAAAAACTGCCATGAAAACCACCACTTGGAGACACAAAATGTGCACTAAACTACACAAAACAACCAAAAAAAGAGACAAAATGACTCTAAAATATGCAGAACTACCACAAGGAGACGTAAAACAAGTACAAAAATATACAAAACAAGAATTAAAAGATGCAAAATGACCACAAAAAAGACCCAAAACTGCCACAGTGGTTGCATCGTCCTGACAGTGAAGCACAGAGTTTGGAGCGTAAGCAAAAGGAGTTGGTAAGATGACCATAAAAACACAAAACGACCACAAACAGGAAAAAATACCACAAAATGGTGCAAAACTACGACTTGGAAACATAAAATGAGCACTAAAATACAAAATAAAGATGCAAAATGACCTCAAAATGATCAGGTTCAGAGGTTTTTCATCTCAAAAACTGTAAAAATGTGCATTTTCAGGAATTAATATTCACTCTCAGCGTGTATTTTAGAGGTTATATACAGTTGTTAGATGGAATTTTTGGAAAACTGAGACCAGGATGTAAATATAGAAGCAGCAATAAAGATTATTCTGTATTTACACTCATATTTGTGCTTAAATTAAACATTAAAATTAGTGTCAGAGGTTTTTCCATCTCAAAAACAGTTTTGTGTATTTTATTACTTGTGTTTTCTGACATTAATATTCCCTCTCAACCTGTATCTTAGAGGTTTTATACAGTTTTTGATGGAATTCCTGGAAAACTGAATCAATGTAAAAATGCAGCTAATTCTCTGTTTGCATCTGTATTTATACATCTATACTTCAATCCAGATTCAGTTTTACATTTGAAACTTTAAAATACATCCTGAGAGGGAATATTAATGCCTGAAAATGCAGATTTTTACTGTTTTTGAGATGGAAAAACCTGTAAAAATGATTGTAATGTTTAATATAAACATAAATATGAGCCTAAATAGAAAATAACCTGGATTTATACGTTCATATTTACATCCTGATTCAAGAATTCCATCGAACCACTGCATAAAACCTCTAAAATACAGGCTGAGAATGAATATTAATGCATGAAAATACAGATTTGTACTGTTTTTGAGGTGGAAAAACCTCTGAAACTGATTTTAATGTTTAATTTAGACAGAAATATGAATATAAATAGAGAATAACTTGGATTTATGCATCCATATTTATACTCTGGTCTTAGTTCTCCAAGAATTCCATCTAAAAACTGTAAAAAAAAAAAACAACCTCTAAAATACAGGCTGAGAGTGAATATTAATGCATGAAAATGCAGATTTTTACTGTTATTAAGGTGGAAACACCAAAGAAACTGACTGTAATGTTTAATTTAAGCATAAATTTGAGTGTAAAAAGAGAATTAGCTGCATTTTTACGTCTATAATTCAATCCTGATTCAAGAATTCCATCTAAATACTGTATAAAACATTGATCTGAACATCAATGTCAGAAAAAGCAGATTTTTACTGTTTTTGAGGTGGAAAAACCTCTGAAACTGATTTTAATGTTTAATTTAGACAGAAATATGAATATAAATAGAGAATATCCTGGATTTATGCATCCATATTTAGATCCTGGTCTCAGTTTCCCAAGAATTCCATCAAGAAACTGTATAAAACCTCTAAGGTGTGAATATTAATGCCTGAAAATGCAGATTTTTACTGTTTTTGAGGTGGAAAAACCTGTGAAACTGACTGTAATTTCCTGCTTTAACCCTCTAACTGGAGTCTAACCTGGTTTCTGTGTCTATACATTTACATTCTGGTCTTAGTTTTCCAAGGATTCCATCTAAAAATGGTAAAAATCCTCTAAAACACAGCATGACAGTGGATATTAATGTCAAAAAATGCAGATTTTTGTTGTTTTTGAGATGAAAACCAGTGAAACTGGCAGTGATTTCCTGCTTTAACCCTCTAACTGGAGTCTAACCTGGTTTCTACGTCTATTCGTTGGTCTTCGTTCAGTCCTTCCACCCTAACTGTCCAGAAATCCTTCTTCCTCGCTGTGTTGCTGGTCTTGCTGGTTTTCACGGACTAAAGGTTCGTGTCGGGTGAATCCATCGATCTTTCACACACCGATTAGCAGATTGTGCGTTCAGTGTGCGTTCATGTGGGCTCCTTTGTGTTTCCTGAACTGTAACAGCGCGTCGCCTCGGGCCGCCTCGCTCCCTCAACGGGCAAAGTCAAACCAAATTGGGTTACGGGAGACCTCGGGCCACCAGGAGTCCAAAATAAAGACGCCACCCCCAAAAATAGACCGGCAGGAAACCAGGTTAGCGCCGAGAAAAACCCACCCCAGGACCGGCTGGTGGGGGTTTGAAGGTCGCCACGGTGACCCCCCGGGCCAAAATCAATGGCTCTATTATGGGCTGGAAGTCCAGACCTTCACCAGCAGGAAGCTTCTAGAAGCAGCCGGGGGGAAGTTCAGGATGGAGGCCAAAGAAATCTGGTTCAGTCCTGGAACGGCTCAGGTTCTAGGACCGGTTCTCATCTAGACCCGTTCTGGGCTAGTCTGGGATGATTTAGTTTGCTTTAATGCGTTGTGGACTGGTTTAGGTTTAATTTTAAGCTGGATTTAGACTGGTTTAAGATTAGGTTTCAACTGGTTTTGCACTAATATCAGACTTGGTTTGGACCAAGTTCTGGATTTGGTTTTGACTGGTTTTATACTGGTTTAAGACTTGGCTTTGGACTGGTTTGAGATTTGCTTTGAACTGGTTTTGCACGAATTTTGCACCGCTGTTAAATTTGGTTTTAAACTGGTTTTGGACTGGTTTAGGTTTGCTTTTAAAACAGTTTTGCACTGATATTGGACTTGGTTCTAGACTCAGTCCTGGACTTGGTTTAGGCCTGGTTTTGAAATGGGTTTGCTCCATTATTGGACTTTGTTTTGAACCAGTTTGAGTTCTGGACCTGGTTTTGACTGGAGTTACATTGGTTTCAGACTTGGTTGGTGGACTGGTTAAACATTGGGTTTCAACTGGTTTTACACTAATTTTGGACTGGTTTAAACTGGTTTTGGACTTGGTTTGAGACCTGCTTTAAAACTGGGTTTTAACTGGTTTAAAACAGATTTTGAACTTGGGTATAGATTTAGTTTTTAAACTGGTTTAAGGCCTGTTTAACTGGTTTTTAACTGGTTAGAGAGTTGCTTTTCAACAGGTTTTAGACTTGGGTTTGGACTAAGCTTTGGATTTGCTTTTCAGTTGGTTTTGAACCAGTTTTTATCTGACTTTGTTTTGTCTTGTGCTGGTTTTTAACTTGTTTTTAAACTGGTTTTACCTTGTTTTTAAACTGGTTTTGACTGGTTTTAGGGTCCGTTTGGTGTCTTCACAGGAAATACAAATCAGGGAATCTGAAGCATCTGAACACGAACCAGCTGAGCTTCATGCAAATGAAAGTGGGACCAGTTTGGGCTTTTTTTCTCCCAGTTTGGGCTTTTTTTCTCCCAGTTTGGGTTTTTTTCCTCCCAGTTGTGCTGCAGGTTGAATACAGCCGGTAATCAGCCATGACTCCAGCGTGGATCGTACCATGTGCTGCTGCCGGGGGGTTGACGTAAACCAGCTCAGCTTGTCCAAACATCTCGTCCGGCTCTATTCTGGCGGCGGATTAGAAGCACCTGCCGACACACAAAGAATGACAGAAGCTCCGCCTCCAACCGGCCGACCGACGAATCAGCTGAAGTCTGATCAGCCTGAAGGTTTCAGTGAAGCTTCAAGACAAAATATGTGAAGGACAGACTGGTTGGATGACGTGATGCTAAGAAGGATGGAAACCACCTGAACCTTAAAGGGCTTGGAAAACATGTTATTTAAAAATAAATAAAAATACCCAACAGGACACCATTTATTAGCCAAAAACTGTAAAACATCAGAGTTGTCAGATTTTAAGGTTATCATAAACCACTAAAAGGTTGGAAACAACTAAATTTAACCACCTGAAACCTGCTAGTTGGTTTGAAAAGTTCACTAGAAATCTACCAAATGACTCCATCTTTCAGCTAAAAACTGGGGCCAAAATGAAAAAAATGTGTCAAAAATTAGTCAAAATGCAACAGAAATTAGTGAAAACACAACGGAAATGAGTCAAAAAATGACTCAAATTACTCAAAATGTGTCTGAAATGAATCAAAAATGAAACAAAATGAATCAAAACATGGTGAAAAAAGTGAAGAATTTGAGGAGCCAGTAACTGAAGATCCATCCAGGAGGGTGAAACGTTTTTCGACATCATTAGAAAACATTTTGTTAGTATTACAAAGAGGATTTTTGAGATATTTAATTATTATTTTTAGGATATGTAATTCATATTTTTCAGGCATTTTATTCCTACTTTAAGGATTTTTTTCTGTCATTTCATTGAGATTTTTATGATATTTGTCTGTTGTATTAATAATATTTTTAGAGTATTTTTCTAACATTTAAATAAGATTTTAGGACATTTTCTGACTTTCTACCTGTTGGTCCGACAGAAGTTCTGCAGAAAATAAAACTTTGGATCAGAAAGAACCAGAGCCGAAAAAAAAACATAGAAAGCAAAATAAATATTAGGATAAAATGACAATAAATATCCATAAAACCTGATTTTAAAATAAGTGGAAAAAATTCTAAAATATTGAGGGAAAAATATTAATAATAAGACTGGAACATATTCTGAAGATAAATATACATAAAATGACGGATAATATAAAATTCCTGAAAAGCTTTCTCAAATTAATTCAAAAATTGATGATTTTTTAATATTAAAAAAAGACTACAAAGTATCCCAAATATAAATAAAATTCTAAAATAATATCCTAAAAATATTTGTTTAAAATACTCAAAAATGTTGTAAAAATATTTTTAAAATTAAAAAAATCCTGAGAAACTTCACAGAAATGCTAATTAAATGTCAGCAAATTTCCTGAAAATAAAAACAAAATTCCTTAAAAATACCTAAAAAAATTGATAAAGTGTCAAGAAAATTTCTTTAACATATAAATAAAATTCTTGAAAAAATTCCTGAATATGTCAAGAAAATTAATTAATTTAATAAAATTTGAGAAAAAATACCCTGAAAATATAATTCTAAAAAATATTCTTCACGTTTTGGAAAAAAAAATTGTAATTGTGTATGAGCTTAAAGTCATTTAGGACAAATTTTTAAGTAAATTTATTCAAGTGTTAAATGATTTTGGACAATTTTTGGATGGTTTTTGAGGCCTTTTGGACATTTTTTCCCCTTATTTTGAAAAGTTTCTGACATTTTGGACAAATTTAAGTCATTTTGTAGAAATTCTAGATTATTTTAGATGAGCTTTGTCTCTTTTTAAATGCATTTTGAGTGATTTTAAACAGGTTTTTGTCTTTTGGGACAAGCTGTGGGTCATTTTTTGAGTAATTCTGGACCAGATTTAGGTTTTTTTGAGACTGATTGGAGAAGTTCTGCTGAGAGACGAGGATTTCTGACGCTGGATTAAACTCTGAACTCCAATAACCTCGCTCTGATTTGGGTTTTAAAGGCGACAGGTGAAATATTTATCCAGGTGGAGTCGCCGATAAAAGCCATTGACCAGCCGACAGTCTGGACGGAGACAAACGGGGAAGAAAAGCCGAGTGTATCTGTAATCTGGACTCTTTTTAAAAAGCATCTCTGGCCGTCAGGACCTCGGCCTTTCAGGACTCGGCTGCTGCCACGGTGGCTGCCTCCTCTATCTGATAGCCTTTCTCCTTTTACACGGTGGCCTTTATCGCCTGGCTGGATGGAGACAAAGTGGCCTCACCTGACCTGACCTGGAGCTGCTGCAGGATCCCAACGACGAGAGCCACGAGGACGGGTCTGGAAAGGCAGGAAAATAACGGAAATGAGTCAAAACATGAATGAAATGACACAAAACATAAATGAGATGAGTCAAAACATGAACAAAATGAGTCAAAATGTGATGGAAATGAGTCAAAACATGAACGAAATGAGTCAAAACAAACGAGATGAGTCAAAATGTGATGGAAATGAGTCAAAACATGAACAAAATGAGTCAAAACATAAATGAGATGAGTCAAAACATGAACGAAATGAGTCCAAATGTGAACGAAATGAGTCAAAACAAACGAGATGAGTCAAAACATAAATGAGATGAGTCAAAACATGAACAAAATGAGTCAAAATGTGATGGAAATAAGTCAAACTGTGATCAAAATGAGTCAAAACATGAACGAAATGAGTCAAAATGTGATGGAAATGAGTCAAACTATGATCAAAATGAGTCAAAACATCAACGAAATGAGTCAAAACATAAACAAGATGAGTCAAAATGTGATGGAAATGAGTCAAAACATGAACGAAATGAGTCAAAACATGAACGAAATGAGTCAAACTATGATCAAAATGAGTCAAAACATGAACGAAATGAATCAAAACATAAACGAGACGAGTCAAAACAAACAAAATGAGTCAAAATATGACAGAAATGTTTCAAAACATCAGCGAAATGACTCAAAACATGACGGAAATGAGTCAGAATGTGTTGGACATGAGTCAAAATGTGTCAGAAATGAGTCAAAACACAACAGAAATGAGTCAAAATATGATGGAAATGAGTCAAAGCATGAATGAAATGAGTCAAAATGTGTCTGAAATGAATCAAAATATGAAGGCAATAAGTCAAAACATGACAGAAATGTCTGAAAACATCAGCGAAATGCTCAAAACGTGATGAAAATGAGTCAAAACAGGGCTGAAATGAAACAAATATGTCTGAAATGAGTCAAAACATGTTTTTGCCATTTTAGAGGAGTAGATTAATTTAGGATCTTTTCTTTTCTCATGTTGGACGTGTTTTAGGCAAATTTTAAGTGTTTTTTTCGTGTCTTTTTGACTTTGTGGACAGATTTTCTGACTGTGGACGAGTCTTCTGAAGCTGCAGATTTCTAGAAAACTCTGCTTTTTTTCCTCCACATTCAGTCGCAGCCAAACCACAGGAGTGTGAGCAGACAAACAGCCGGTTTCCCTTCAGCAATTATCCAGGAAGATTTATGGAACATGAACTCAGCGTTCTAGATAAGAGGCAGATCTGCAGCACTTTAACGAGACAGAAAAGGACGAGAAAGAGTCGACTGGAGAAGGAAAAAGAACCAGAAAGACCACAGATGTGAAGGAAACACTCAGAGTGGATAAAAGTCGTCCAGAATAACAAAACTTTGTCCAAAATGCAGCAAAACGTTTCCAACAACTGAAAAAACGACTAAAACTGTCGATCAAAATGACTCAAAACTTCTATAAAATAAAGAGAAACATCTAAATGTCTAAAGTTTTGCTCAAATTGACATCAAATGTTTCCTAAATAATGAAAATTGTCCACAATTAGTCACAGTCTGTTCAAAAACAACTCAGTTGTGACAGAAATGACAATAACACAACTGAAACGACTCAAAGGGTGACAAATGACAAAAACTGTGATCAAGAAAACTCAATGACAAAAAGTATGAATGAAATCACAAAAGTGTGACTCAAATGACTCAAAACACGACGAAAATGAGTCAAAACAAGGCGGAAATGATTTGAAATGTGTCTCAAATTTAGCAAAATGTGTCTGAAATTACAAAAAAACATGACCAAAATGACTCAAGATGGGGTTGAAACGACCAAACTAAGACTAAAACTGGATGGAAATGTGTCCAGAATTAGAGATATATAACTGGACTGACTGAAAATGTGTCAGAAATGACAGAAACACGACTGAAATGACTCAAAAAGTGACATAAATGATTAAAAACTGTGATCGAAATGATTCAAAATGGATCAGAGATGACTGAAAATGTGTCTAAAGTGACAGAAATCTGACTGAAATGACTAAAAACGTGTTGGAAATGACAGAAACTCGACTGAAAATGACTGAAAACAAGCAGAAATGATTTCAAATGAAGCAGAAACGTTGGAGCGACTCGCTGCCACGAAATTAAAACCAATAACAGTAAAAACATGGAGACAGAAGGAAGTGATGGGTTTTCTCACGGGAAACATCAGCTCCAAGGTTAACCAGAAACTAGAATCCCACAGACAGAGGAGGGAAGTTATCTCAAGGACGGCAGCCTTCAAAATAAAAGCATCTTCCAGCGGAGAACCAAAACAAGAACCGTCCAAAAGTCTGCAGAGAAACCAAGAAATAATCAGAAAACAGACGAGGAAGCCGCTGGAGGCTGGAAAAGAAGAGTTCAAAATGATGAAAAGATGAATGAAATGTCTCAAACATGACTGAAATATGACTGAAAGGACTAAAACATGACAGAAATGATTTAAATATGACTGAAATATGACTGAAATATGACTGAAATATGTGGAAATGAGTCAAGATCAGTCCAATAAGAAATATGACTGAAATGTCATTGTTTTCTGTTAGTGACTCTGCTTCTGGTTTTTAGCTGTTTTTAGCTTGTTTTAATGGTTTTTATGCAGTTTTTACCCGGGTTTAGCCATTTTTAGCAGTTTTTAGCGGTTTTTCGTTGGTTTTTAGCTGGTTTTAGGTGGTTCTAGCCGGTTTTAGGTGGTTCTAGCCGGGTTTAGCTGGTTTTAGCCGGTTTTAGGTGGTTCTAGCCGGGTTTAGCTGTTTTTAGCTGGTTTTAGGTGGTTCTAGCCGGGTTTAGCTGTTTTTAGCCATTTTCTGTCTTTTTTTCAGCTGTTTTCAGGCACTTTCTGTCACTGTTTTATTGTTCTTCAGTAGTTTTCTGTCATTATCTGTTGTTTTCTGTGACTGTTTCTAGTTACTTTGCCGCTGTTTTTGGCTGTTTTCTGCCTTTTTCCACTTTCTGGGGATTTTTAGGCACTTTCTGTTTTCTGTCCTTTTTTGTTGTTTTTTGTAATTATTTTGGTTGTTTTCTGCCATTTTGTGGTTGTTTTCTGTCTCTTTTTGTTGTTGTGTTCCGTCGTTATTGTGTTGTTTTTGGTCACTCTTCTGAAGAACATCCTGAACTCTTCACCTTCTTCCGTCTGTCTGAATCTGTCTTTTCCATATTTTGGTTTTGTTCTGCATAAATGAGGCTCAGAAGTTTAGAAATTATTTCCACATTTGGTCCCTGGAGGAACGTCTTCGTACTTCCAGCTGCAGAACATTCATGTTTACGACGACGGAAAACAAACGCTCCGACGGTTGGACGGTTTGACGCATCCCGACGTCCCGACATGTCGAAGCTGAAACCCACAACAAAGAGCTGAAGCCTGGAGAGAAGCGAGCGTTTGTCTGAGCAGATGTTGTTCTTTGTCTGAGCAGATGTTGTTGTTTGTCGAGCAGATGTTGTTGTTTGTTGTGGGTTTTTTTCAGACAGGAAACAGAACGACGAGCTGAACGGATCAGAACCCAAAAGAATCCGTCTGATGGTTAAAATGCAGCGACCGAGGTTCACGGAGAAGCTGCACCATTAGCATAATTAGCATAATTAGCACAGTTAACACCATTAGCACAAAATAAACAAGCTAACAGGCAACAAACTGAACTCCGGACAACTTTCATTTTCTCTCTCTGTTTTTTGTTGTCACTATTTTCAGCTGTTTTCTGACTGGCTTTTAGCTGGTTTTAAACTGGTTTAAACTGGTTTTAGACTGTTGTGTTTTTCGAGCCAGTTTTGGACTGGTTTAGTTCTCGGCTGTGGACACTTTTATGGCAGTTTTATGGCTGTTTTCAGACTAGTTTTAGTCTGATTTTGGACTGGATTTAGACTCGTCTTGCACTGGTTTTAAACTGCTTTTAGGCGGCTGCTTTGTTTCCAGGCTTTGGACAGTTTTTTATGTTTTTGTGGACTGGCTTTGAATTTGTTTTAGACTGTTTTTAGACCGTTTTGGACTGGTTTTCTTCTTGTTTTTCGACGTTTTTGACAGGTTTAGTCTGTTTATAAAGCTGGTTTTGGACTTGTTTTAGACTGTCCTTTTAGGTCAGTTTTGGGCTGGTTTTCTTCTTGGTTTTGGACTTTTTTGGCTGGTTTACTCTGTTTTTAAGATGGTTTTGGACTGTTTCTTGGCTTTTCTTTGACTGGTCTTTGGACTGGTTCTTTGTTTTTGATTTTGGACAGTTTATTTCTGGTTTTAGATGGTTTTTGGGGCCAGTTTTGGGCTGGTTTTCTTCTTGGCTTTGGACTGTCCTTGACTGGTTTTAAGGCTAGCTTTTGACAGTTGTTTTTTTGTTCTTGGTTTTGGACTTTTTTGGCCGTTTGTTGACTGCTTTACTCTGTTTTTTAAGCTGGTTTGGACTGTTTTTGAATTAGTTTTAGACTGAATTTATTACGCTGGTTTTGGGGAGGTTTTCTTCTTGGTTCTGGACTTTTTTGGACTTTTTTGTCTAGTTTACTCTGTTTTTTAAGCTGGTCTTGGACAGTTTTTAGTTTTGGCTGATAGAAGAGTGTAATTTATAGAGTAAACCTGGTTTCTAAAGCTAGCAGGGAGCTTTTGGGGGTTCAGAAGGTCAGACAGTGATTTTGCGTCCGACCTGTTGGCTCATCATTTTTCTCTAGAACATTTGCACTACAGAGGCAGGAGTTGAGTCGGAGCCGACGTCCATCTCCGTCCCCCCTCCGAGCCGACCGTCCTAACCACGGCAACTGAAAGCATGCATAGCTAACGCCGGCGGGATTGTGTGGAGGCCTTTGTCTGGCCTCGATAGCCGGGACTCCTTTGGCATCATCCCCGATCCGCTATCCATTTTTTTCTCTTGTGTTTCTGAGGATGGCCCCTCCGGCACAATGCATAATATGAAATATATTCCAGGCCGCGGCCAGTTAGGATTCATTTTAAACTGTTTACGCGGCGCAAAACAAAGGGCGGCAGTCACGGCTGTTAGCCGCTGATTTATCGGCGAGGTGCAGAACTGGCAGGCGTGCAGCGGTGCGGAGGATGGATGCTCTCAAACATCACTTCTTTCACCGGCGCTCCTTCGGCCCGGACAAAAAGATGAAAAAGTCGAGGCGCTCGGGGCTCCTTTCAGCCGGCGCTGCTCATCATTGTGTCGCCAAAATGAGCCAATTTCCATAAGCGATTGGGAGGACAAAGTCTTAAACAAGCGTGCATGCAGAGCGACAATGAGCCCACAACAAAGCGCCGTCCTCGTTGTGTCGGTGGCATCGCTCACGTACAGTATCTGATCTCACACTGGGAGGAAGGAAGGAACCCAAGAGAACGTCTGGTCTCCTGGAGAACGAGCCTTTTAACCCAAACAGCACAAAACAACATGAAACGACACCAAACGCACGTCATCTTTAAAAAATCACCAAAATTACACAACTTATCAGAGTCAGAAACTATAAAAACAGAAAAAATCCACATGCTTTCACTTTTCTGACGGTCATTGAACTAATCATGTGTGACATACAGTTGGATCAGAAAAATTAATTAGATTTAACCATTTTATTCTGCATGTCTCATTATTCTCAAAATACATCAATTTGCTCAAACTAAATTCTGAAAAAAGCAAAAAAAAAATGTTTAAAAGAATTTTAAAAATCACCAAAATTAGACAATTTATCAGTCAGAAACTCAAAAAAATGAAAAAATCTGCACACTTCCACTTTTCAGATGGTTCTTGAACTGATCATCTGTGACATACGGTTGGATCAGGAAAATTAATTAAATCTGAGCTTTAAATTGTGACATTTCATCAAAAACCTCTTTATTTTATGTCTCGTTTAAAGATTCTCAAAATATACATTGAACTGGACTCTGAAAAAAAGGAAAAAAACTTTTTAAAAAAATTTAAAATATCACCAAAATTATACAGCTTATCAGAGTCAGAAAGTGTAAAAACAGAAAAAATCCACAGACTTTCACTTTTCTGACGGTCCTTGAACTAGTCATGTGTGACATACAGTTGGATCAGGAAAATTCACCAAATCTGAGCTCTAAATGGTGATATTTCATCAAAAAACTGTTTATTTTGTGTCTCGCTTGAACAGGAAATAAACTGTTGGAGCTGTTGAGCATTGAGTTGTGTCTTTTTTGGACAATTTCTTTGTAATTTTAGACAAATTCTGAGTCATTTATGACAGGATTTGCTTATTTTTTACAAATTTTGAGTCACGGACTAATTTTTTGCTCTTAGGACAAATTTTATGTCATTTTAGACAAATTGTGAGTCAATTATGACAGTTTTTTGTTATTTTGGACAAATTTTGAGTCATGTTGACAAAACAAAAATGACAAAAATGAAGGCTTTCCACCAACCAGATCCTGTGAAGGACTAAAAGGTCGGTGTTCCTCGGTTCAGCTGAGGATCCATGATGAAAACATTAAACTTTGGAACTGTTTTCATTGTTTCGTGTCATTTTTGGTCTTTTTTTGCAGACGACTTGATTTTTTTTGTGCTGGTTTGCAGATATTTGCAGCTATTTTGCATCTTGTAGTCCTTTTGTGCCTCGTTTCGCAGCTGTTACTCTTAATTTTAGTCACTTTTAATCTCTTTTTGGGTCACTTTGTGCGTTTTTGGAGTCATTTTCATTTATTTATGGTCATTTTGCAGCTTATTTTTATTGCTTTGGGTGTTTTATGGTTGTTTTGTGTCTCATTTTTACATCTGAGACTTTTAAATCTCTGTCTGCATTAATTTCTGTTCATTTTGCATCTCTTTGTATTTATTTGTGTCTGTGTGGTCGGTATTATTTGTTCTTTTATTCATTCTGTTGCTGTTTCGTGGCTCTTATTTTCTGTTTGGAGTAATTTTCCACATCTTTGCAGTTGTTTCTGTTGGTTTTTAGTGTATTTATGTTAATTTTGCATCAGTTATCTTGTTAGTGCGTCTTTTTAGTCACTCTGAGTGTCTTTGCAGATATTTTGCATCTAGTTTCTGTAATTCTGTGAGTTTTTATGTCTGTTTGCATTAAATGAGTTTGTATTTTATGTCTCTGGTTGCAGTTTTTCTGGTTGGTTTGAAGCTGAAAGGTGTTTTTTAAATGATCTTTAATGTGACGTAAACTAAAACAGAAACAGGAAACCGAAAAAGAACCAACCTGAGCAGGAAGTCCAGACTGGGAGAAAACCAGCAGAAGTAGAACATACAGGAAGTAAGGAGGAGAACCAGCTGAGTCATTAATCACAGGTGAAACAGATCCGACCAATCAGGACGGAGGCAGGAAGTAAAGACGACAAGAGACACACGAGGACAGAGAATGTCAAAATAAAACAGGAAATAAGCAGCAGACAGTTTAAAGAACCGATTCAAGAGTCGTTCGGTCCAACAGAACTTAGATTTATCCAAAATAACTTCGTTCAAAATTAATTGAAATGTGTCCAAAAATATACACAATTTGTGTAAATGACAAAAAATGGTCCTAAATGAAAAAACAACTTGTCAAACATGAGTTCAAATGCATCTAAAATTACATATAATTTGTCCTAAATGGCAAAAACTAGTCCAACAGGATTCAAAATTTGTCTGCAATTACAGAAAATGTCTCCAAAATGATTCCAAATGTGTCTGAAATTACAAAAACTAGTCCAACATCACTCAAAATGACTATAAAATGATATAAGTAGCTTTTGTCATTTCAGACATATTTAGTCTTGGAGTCATTTTCTATAATTTTGGGTAAATTCGGCATCAATTTAAACAAGTTTTGAGTCATGATGGACTAGTTTTTGTCATTTTAGACAGATTTTATGTAATTTTGGACAAATTTTGTGTCATTTTGGGCAAATTTTATGTAATTTTAGATAAATTTTGGGTAATTGGACACATTGTCATTTGTGTCATTTTGGACACATTTAGAGTAATTTTATGAAATTCTAAACACATTTTATGGCATTTTAGAGTCATGTGGAGTGATGTTGGGCTAGTTTTTGTCATTTTAGACACACTTGGAGTCCTGCTGGACACCTTTCCGTCCGTGTATTTCAGCTCCAGGGCTTGTTTCCAGCGTTTCCAGCCCCAGCAGTCGGCTGAATCTCCTCTGAAGGCAGCTCAGGACGGGCCAACATGTTGCACTTGGCTCGGACGTTTGTTTTCCACAGCGCCGGCCGCACGACTCGAGCCTCGGCCTTTTGTGCGGCGCTGCGCTGAAGCTGTCATAAAACGTTATATCTGTAAGAGCAGCTTCCTGTCAGGCTCCTCGGCCAGTGCCAGCGACTGCTGCCAGTGCATGCGCCTCTAATTACATGCACTTTATTGTCCACGCAGGGTCAGCGGAGGGAGATTTTGGGGCTTTACTGCTGCTTGAGCGCTCCGATTCACCGCTGACGCTGATAGGAAGCCGGCGGGGTTCCACTCCACATTACAGAAAGAACACACAACCTCACACTCGGCATTGTGCTGCCAGTCAGGCCATGTCCCATCAGCTCAGCCTCCCCACAAACATCCCTGCTTTCTGTGCCGGATGGATGCCCAGGAGAGGGTGGGAGCCGTGCATGTGTGTGTTTGTTGTGCATGTTGTGGGCCGTAAATCAGCGCCCTGCTCCCTCCACTACACCAGATATTACATATGTAGAGCGTAGGTGAAGCAGAGTGGAGCTGTCCTCAGATAGCCTCCGACCTGACGCAAAAACCACCGAAACCACCGCAAGGACAAAACTAGGAAATAAACGACAAAAAAGCAATGTGATCTTCCTCCCACGTTGGTCCTAAATGAGTCTAAAATGACAAACATTTGTTCTGAATGACAAAAACTAGTCCAACGTGACTCCAAATTTGTCCCAAATGACAAAAGACGAGTCTAACTGCCTCTTAATTTGTCTAAAAATGACAAAACCCTGTCATAAATGACTCCAAATTTTTGTAAAATGGCATAAAGTTTGGCCTAAATGACAAAACCCAGCCCAACATGACTCAAAATGTGTCTAAAATTACATAAAATTTGCCCTAAATGGAAAAAAGCCCTGGCCATCAAGACTTAAAATATGTCCATAATGACAAAAAACAACACGACACATGATTTGCCTAAAATGACATGAAGCTGTTCATAAATGATAAACAACCCAAACCACCTCCGTGCTTCACTGTCAGGACGATGCGTTCACTGTCGGCTGATTAAAGACAGTAAAGTGGACCGTTTTCTTCCTTCCAGTGCAGCTTTCAGCTCCTGAACCTCAGAGTTCCTGACAGCAGCTTTTTATTGATGACGGTTCCCACCCTGCTGTCAAAAGGCGGGTCTCTGACAACAAAAGCTGTGGTCGAGTGTTTTTAAAAGCCTCGGCTGGTGAAAGGATGAACAGGTGTGTTTAGACGTCAGGTAAGACCGTCGTTTTCCACGATAAAAGACGACTGAAAAGCACAAAACAGCTGATTCAATAACGAGGACGTCCAGCTGTCAGTCAGAAATAGAAATGAACTCCAATCATTCTGCAGCTCCTGTACAAAGTAGTGGAGGTTTTCCCCTTTAACTGCTTTCATCATGGTCAGAAAATGTGTAATAAATGACAAAACACCTTCCTCTTTGACAAAAATGTGTCATTAATGACTAAAAATTTTACCACAATGACACAAAATACCCAAGATACCAACAAGATACCCAAAAATGACAAACATTTGCCCAATATGTTTTAAAATGTGTACAAAATGACTCAAAATGTGGTCAAAATGATGAAAAAATTTCCATAAAGTGTCCGACATCCAAAAGATTTGATCTAAAATTACAAAACATTTACAAATATGGCAGGAATTAGTTCAAACTTAATCAGAAAATGTCAAAAAACCACTGAAAACCTGTACAGTATGACTATCATTTGGCCTAAATGACCACAAAATTGTGCAAAATGCCAAAATGTGTTGAAAATGGCTAAAAAGAAAAACCAAAAATGTTCCCAAAATGACATAAAATAGGTCTTAAATGACAAAAAATATCCAAAATGACAAAATCTTGTCTAAAATGGCAGGAATCTTGTCAATATTTGTCTAAAACCACACAAATCATGTCCAAAATGACTCAAAACGAGTCAATAATGAGCATCAGATGTGCTTTCTAACATTCAATCATAGTCAAAGGTGTCAAAAATGACATAAAATATGTTCCAAATGGCAAAAACCTGTCCAAAATGTTCCAAAATGTGTCCACGATGACTCGAAATATGTCCAAAATGAAGACAACCTGTCCAACATGACCCAAAACTCGTCAAACAAACAAAAATTTTAGGTCCAAAATGACCTAAAATTTTGAATAAATTACATAATATTTGTCCGAAATGACCACAGAGTTTATCAGAAACGTCTAAAACTTGTAAAATGTGACAAATATGATTCCTGATTTGTCCAAAATGACTTAAAATGTCCTGAAAGACTTTTAAATTTGTCCACAATGAGTTGAGACATGATCAAAAATGTTGTAAATGACTCAGAACACAATCAAATGAACACAACGTTTGTCTGAAATATTCTTCTCAGAACTTCATTAAATTACTGAAAGGATTGGTCTAAAATACTCAGTTTGTCCTAAATGACTTCAAATGTCCACAGTTACCACAAATGTTTTCTAAAATTAATCAAATTCAGTCTCAAAATGTCCTGCATACGTCCACCAGCTAAACAGAATGAGAGCAGAAAAACAAACAGCGTTCAGTGAACGCATCGTCCTGACAGTGAAGCACGAGGAGGACTCACATGACACGAGTTATTTCTGGTTTATGACCTGATTTTATGGCATTTTTTACCACCAAATGTGTCAAAAAAAATACTCAAGATCCGTCTAACATGATTCAAAAATATGTCCACAAATTTTATGTCATTTTGGACAAATTTTGACTCATGAAAGCTGAGGGTTTTTTTTAAAAAAATTATTATTTAGGGCAAAATTTATGTCATTGTAGATACATTTTGAGTCATGTTGGACTAGTTTTCTCTATTTAGGACAAATTTTGAGTCATTTTGGACAAATTTTAAGTCATGATGGCCTATTTTCTTTTATTTATGACACATTTTATTGATTTTATTGTAATTTCAGACAAGTTTTGAGTCACACTGGATGAGTTTTTCTCATTAAAGACAGAATTGGAGTCATTTTGGACAAATCAGTGAATGCATAGTCCTGACAGTGAAGCACAGAGGAGGGAGTGAGATGATATGAGCTTTTTGTTTTTTAGGACCTGATTTTATGGCATTTTTTTAACCACAAAATCTGCCAAAATATACTCCAGATCTGCCTAAAATGATTCAAAGCTTGTCCAAATAACAAAAATCTGTCTGACATGATTAAAATGTCTCCAAAATGACCATGAAATCTGTCTAAAATGGCTTGAAACATGTCTAAATAAGACGTCGATTTGTCCAAAATGGCCCAAAATGTGTCCAACATGACTCACAATTTGTCCAAAAACTGTCCCAATTCACTCAGAACCTCTATTTATATGTCATTATGCTTCAGTCGCCAACATTTCCAGTGTGGACCATGTTTTCTGACAGTGGAAGAAGCTGTTTGGAGGAAGGAAATGGCAGCGAATGGCATCCTGGGTGGCTTCAGCGCCGATAACGAAATAATTGGCCACGGAGGGGGAGGAGCTTCTCACCAAACACAATTAGTCTATTAATCCAGCGATGACGAGCAAATAATCACGGCCCTTTGTTTCGCTAATTCGCTCAGATATGTATGAAGTGAACTGGAAAAACGCACAATGGCAACTTTTGCCACTTAAGACGGCAGCGGGAACAATGGAGGTCATTCAGGATGTCGTCATCGTCCTCATTAGGCAACACATGTGTGCGTCCGGACACACAAACACAACACGCCGAGGTGTTCCCATGACGAGGATCCGCTTCGTGACAGAAATTACACACTTTGTCAGGAAGCTGTCAACTCGTACAGACGACTTCCAGCGCTGAAACGTGTCCGAAATGACCAAAAAGAAGCCCCAAAATTACTCATATTCTGTCTGAAATGACAAAACCTGAACAAAAATGGCAGTAAATTGTTCAAACTTAATCAGAATTAGTCTAAAATCACTCAAAACTTGTCATTATGACTAGAATTTGGCCTTAAAAATGCCCAAAATGACAAAAACTTGTCTAAAAATGCCCAAAACTGGTCCAATAAAACCAAAGAATGTTCCCAAAATGATAAAGAACAGTCTTAAATGATCAAAAGATGTCCAAAATTACAAAATCTTGTTTAAAATGGTCAGAACTTGTTCAAATTTACTCTGAAATGGTTTAAAATTACACAAAGCATGACTAACATGACTCTAAAATATGTCTAGAATGACATAAAACCTATTCAAAATGACAAAAAAGGTCAAAATGACTCTAAAATATGTCTAAAATCACTCAAACCCTGTCTAACAGGACTGTAAATCTCTCCAAATGTCAAACATTTGCCTACAAGGAGTATCCAAAAGGCATCAAAACACATCTAAAATAGCAAAAAATTTGTTCAAACATTTGTCTAAAATCACTCAGAACTTGTCCAATATGACTATAATTTGACCTAAATGACAACAAAATGGTCCAAAAGGACAAAAACTAGACTAAAATGACAAAAAACTGTCCAGACTTTGGCTAAAATCACTCAAAATTGGTCCAATAGAACCAAAATTAGTCCTAAATAACAAAAAGATGTCAAATTTTAAGAAATCTTGTCTAAAATGGCAAGAATTCATTTAAATCTACTCAGAATTACTTTAAAATTACACAAATCCTGTCAAACATGACTATAAATATGTCCAGAATGACATAAGACGTATTCAAAATGACAAAAAAATGCCCAAAATGACAAACATTTGTCGAAAATCACTCAGAACTTGTCCAATATGACTAGAATTTGACCAAAATGACTACAAAATTGTCCAAACTTACAAAAACTGCCCAGACTTTGTCTAAAATCACTCAAACTGGTCCAATAGAACCAAAAGATCTTCTCAAATATCATAAAATGAGTCTTAAGTGGCAAAAAATGTTCAAAATTATGAAATCATGTCTAAAATGACAGGAATTTTGTTAATATTTGTCCAAAATCACAGAAAACTTGTCCAAGATGACTCCAAATTAGTCAATAATCACAAAAAATGTGCCCAAAAAAGACAAAAATGTGTACTAAATGACAAGAATTTGTTCAAAATTACTCAAAATTTCTGCTAATTCCAAGAAAAGACACCCAAATATGACAAGCATTTGTCCAAAATGACTCAAAATGATTAAAAAACCCACCTTCCTATATGACAAAATTTTGTACTAAATGACTAAAAAATGTCCCTAATGACAGAAATTTGCAAAAATGGCAACAGGTTGTCCAAATCTCCTCTGAATTTGTTTAAAACAACTCAGAACATGACTCAAAATATGTCCAGAAAACATATTCAAAATGACAAAAAAAGGTCAAAGTGACTCCAAATTTGTTGAAAATCACTCAAAACCTCAATCAGGACTATAAATCTCCCAAAATGACATAAAATAGGTCTTAAATGACAAAAAGACATGACAAACATTTGTTCAAAATTACTAAATGTGTCTAGAATGACATTCAAATTGTCCATAATGACACTAAAATGCCCTAAACAACTTCAAATTGACCCACAATGACTCAAAATGTCATCAAAGTGACAAAATTTGCCTAAAAATGACAAACATTTGTCCAAAATGACAAAAATTTGGTCCAAAATGGCATAAAATTTGGCCAAAGTGACAAAAATGGTTCATAAAGAAAAAAACATCCAAAACAACTTAAAATTTATCCACAATAACTAAACTTATCCAGATTTACACATGATTTGTCCAAAGTGACAAACATTTGGTCCAAAATGAAGTAAAACTTGTCCAAGGTTACAAAAATTTGTCCAGAATGATGTAAAACTTGTCTTAAATTCTTCAGTTGTCCAAAGTGACTCAAAACTTGTCCCTAATTCACAACAATTAAGAGAAAAACACAGTTTCTAGAGGAATCTTCTATTTAAATTAGTTAAATAAGTCCCTTAAGTAAGATCCATTTAGTTTCTCTTCTGGAGCTTTCCATCAGATCACCTGGTTTTCACTCATCTTTTAATGCTAACGATGATAAAGTTGAACTTTGTTGCAGATAAACCACCAGTTTTGGGTCCGTTTAGTTTCTGTTCTGGAGCTTTCGACCGTGAAATCAGAAGGTGAGTCGCTGTGGGAGCAGAATCTGCTTCATCGTCCGTCCGGAGGTTTCTCATTTTCTATTTTCAGCTCGATGATGGCAACAAACAAACAAACAACACAATGAGTTGCGTGTCGCTGAGAGCAGCAGTGGATTGTGGGAAAGTCAGAGTGAGGATAATTGGAGGGGCGGTGGGGGAGGACCTGGCAGACGGTTGGAGATGTGATCTGATGAAGCCACAAACAACAGAAGAGATGTGAGACCAGGAGGAACTCTGGAGGAACCAGGAGACCAACGAGTCCAGATCTGGAACCAGTTCGTTCTCTTTGCTCTTGGCGGACAGAAGTTCAAACTCCACACAGCTGAGGCTCTTTCCAAGGCGCTAACCACAACGTTTGGTCTGGAAACACTCTGAGAAGAACCCTCGAGTTTAATCAACAACCTTCCAGGTTCCTCAACAACCTCACAAAGTTCCTTAACAAGCCTCTAGGTTCTTCAACAAGCCTCTAGGTTCCTCAACAACCTCACAAAGGTCCTCAACAACCTCACAATGTTCCTCAACAGCCTCCCAAAGTTCCTCAACAGCCTCCCAAAGTTCCTCAACAGCCTCCCAAAGTTCCTCAACAACCTCCCAAAGTTCCTCAACAACCTTCCAGGTTCTTCAACAACTCTCCAGGTTTCTCAGTACCCCTCCAGTTTACTTCACAACCTCACAAAGTTCCTCAACAAGCCTCTAGGTTCTTCAACAAGAAGAACAACAACAAGAAGACAGGAAGAAAGCCAGCTCTGTCCTGGGCTGAACCTGGATCCTGTGGAGGTGGTAGGAGACAGGAGGATGAAGACAAAGCTGTTGTCCTTCCTTCCTGCTGCAGTCAGACTTTACAGTCAAGCTCCCAGTAGTTCAGTTCACCCACTAACTAACTGTGCAATAAAAATGTACATAATGATGCTGTGCAATTTCATAGAAAATTTGCTGCTAATATTGTATTTCTCTTCTGGAAGGAGAAAATATCTATATCTATGCACCGTGTGCTGCTCTTTTTATTCAAACTGGTTTTCTATTTGCTGCTGTTACACTGTAAATTTTTTTTATTACTTTCATCTAAATATCTGTTACATTCAGCTGACTTTTTATTACTTTTATCCAAATATCTGTTGCATTTAGTTAACTATTTGTTATTTTTAGCTACGGTTTCATTGATTTTAGTAACTATTTGTTGGAACTATTTACTGCTTCTTGTATTTAATAATTTTAACTTCCTATTTTCTTTTACTTTAAGATGAGTATTTGTTATTTGTAGCTTTTTATTATTTTGTATTATTATTATTGTTTTTGGAACACTGACGCAGCCAGAATAAATTCAAATGAAATCAGCTGAGTCGACTCCTAACTGGACTAAAACCTGCTTTCCTAGCAGCAGCTTGTTCTCTGATCTGCTGAAGGTTCCTCCAGGTTCTGTTGGTTCGAAGAGACTCGAATAAAAAAAAATCCAGCCCCTAAAAATGTGCGATCCAGAACCTGAGCAGGAAGCCGAGGACGTCTGGACTCGGTGGTATTTTTTTAGGGCAGATCACACGAACACATGTTCAAGCTGGGAGGAAACCCGGGGATTTGAGGAACCATCTGTTAGGCAAAGCCTCGGGGAAGCACACTAAGATGATCTCGGGATATTGTTCTCCCCAGGTGGGAATGGCAGGAGGCCCCTCGGACGGAGCTTAAGGAGCTCTGCGATGCCATAATCTCATTTTCATTCATAACGCTCGGGCTCCTCAGGTCGGAGAACGAAGGCAGGAACTAGCCTGGTCTCTGAAATCATCTCCAGCAGCAGAAGAAAGGGGATTAGCTCCACTTTAGAGCGCCGCACACGAGCCGAATGTTCACGATCCGGGAGGAAAAGAGTCCAGGATGGAGGAAAAAACAGGATCCTCGACCCGTCCATCCACCCCAACCTCCTCCTTATACTGTTTAAGGAGGTTTAATCAATAAATTCAGTCGCTTTTTGCTCTAAAATCGTCCAAATTTTAATCTAAACTTCATTTAATTGTCAAAATTTGACTTTAATATCATGATCTGAACCACAAAATGCATGATTTTACCCATAAAATAAAGAAAATGTACAGTTTAAACCAAATTTAATGATTGAAACCTCCTTAAACCAGTGTAGGGAGGAGGCTGGGGTGGATGGACGGGTCAATAAATAACTTAAAGTTCCTGAAAAAGCACCAAAGCTGCAATGCTCTGTAGCTTTTTACTCTGAAATAGTCAAAAATATTCGTTTAAACTTAATTTAATCCCCAAAATCTGTCTTTAGTCTTGTGATCAGAACCCCAGAATGCTCGATTTTACCCATAAATCATCAATATTATCCGTTTAAACATAACTTATTGATTGAAACCTCCTTAAACCAGTGTAGGGAGGAGGCTGGGGTGGATGGACGGGTCGATAAATAACTTCAAGTTTCTGAAAAATCAACAAAGCTGCAACGTTCTGTAGCTTTATTCTCTGAAATCATCATAAAAATTTGTATAAATTTAATTTGGGGAATGAAATAATTAAATTAATGTTAAAACTAATGATTGAGCTGATTTTAGGGTCAAATCTTGTATTTATTTGGACTAAAATCCTGATTTTGGGTCCAGATCATGAATGTAAAGTCACAGATTTTAATCAGCAAATTCGTGGTTAAACTAATGATTTTAAAGCTTTTACAGCTGAATCATGTATTTATTTCTGATTAAGCACAGAGTTTTGAGTTTGATAGTGAGAATAAAATGAAAACTGTGGATCAAAATCACAAAGTTAGCATTTATTTTTAGGGTCAAACTAAGCATTTAGATGATTTTAGGGTCAAATCTTGTATTTATATTTGAATAACATCAAAGTTTTCAGTTTGTTTGTAACATTAAAGTTATATTTGGGGAATTAAATGCTTAAATTAAGATTAAACTAGAATTTATTTGCTGATTTTAGGATAAAATCGTCCATTTATTTAGAATAAAATCACGATTTGGGGTCAAAATCTCGAATCTAAAGCCACATTTTGGGGCTTTAATCTGTAAAATCATGTATTTGTTTTTGGGTTGGTTTTTTTTTTGAATAAAGCCAAATTTTGGAGATTAAATGCTTAAATTAAGGTTTACACTAGTATTTTTGGAAGATTTTAGTGTACAATCAGTGTATTTTTGAATAAAGTTCAAAATTTAAAGTCAAATTTTGGGGATTAAATGCTTAAATTAGGTTTAAACGAGTGTTTTTTGATGATTTTGGGGTAAAATCATGTATTTTTCTTTGAAGAAAGTCACAGTTCTGGGATTAAATGCTTAAATTAAGGTTGAGCTAGTATTCTTTTGATTATTTTAGAGCAAAATCATGCATTTATGTTGAATAAAAGCATGATTTTGGGTCCAGATCATGAATTTAAAGTCACATTTTGGGGATTAAAATCTTAAATTCAGGTTTAAACTTCTATTTTTGGTGATTTTAGGATCAGATTGTGTATTTATTAGATCCAAAATCATAACTTTGGGTCCAGATCTTGAATCTAAAGCCACATTTCGGGGTTTTAACCACTAATCGAGTGTTTTTCTGTCTCATTTCCTCGTCTAATGGGCCTCGGCTGCCTGGTTTCCTGCCGGGAACCGAACCTGCGGCCTCCTGGATTAGCTCCAGTCTGCGGGCTGCAATAATTACCACAACAAACAGGAGCGCTGCTAATCCGGCCACTTTTCCAACCTGTAATTAGGATTGTGCCGCTGATTCCGCCTCTGATCGTGGCTCGCTGCTAATGAGCCGACAGATTGGCGGGAATCTAAATCTGCATTAGAGGCTTTGGTCGCTCGGCACGAAGGTCTTTATCTGGAGACACAACAACAACACAAAGTCAACACTGCTAATCCCAGACTGCAGTTAGGAGAGGACGCCGCCAAAGGTTCTGCTTTAAATTCATCATCTGGACCCCAAATCACCACTTTAATCACTAAAGGATGCAAGATTTTAACATTAAAGCATCAAAAATATCAGTTTAACTCAAAATTTATGGCTTTAAACTCACAATCAGACTGAAAACTGCAATTTTAGTCAAACTAAAACACTGATTTAGTGATTTAAACTCCAAAACAATGACTTTAAACTAACCATCAAACCAAAAAATAAGAGTTTATTCCAAAATAAATACATGAATTTACCCTAAAATCAGCAAAACATCAGTTTAATCCTCAAAATAAACACTGGGTTCATGATTTTGATCCACAGTTATGACTTTAAATTTACAATCAAACTGAAATCTACAACTTTAGTCAAAGATAAATGAAACTAAAACACAGATTTACTGATTTAAATCCCAAAATCATGACTTTAACTCACCATCAAACCAAAAAATATCGGTTTAATCTAAAATAAATGCAAAATTTTAACCAAAAGGTCCAAGTTCAAAGCTAATTTATTGATTAAAACCCCAAACTATGGCTTTAATCTCCCAATCAAACACAAAATTTTGACTTTATTCCAAAATAAATAGATTAATTTACTCTTAAATCGCCCAAATCATCAGTTTACCCCTAAAAATAAACAGTGATTTCATGACTTAAAACCCTAAATCATGATTTTAATCACAAGAAGAAGCAAGATGTTCACCTTAAAACATAAAAAAAATCAGTTTAACACAAAGTTTATGGCTTTAAACTCACAATCAGACTCAAAATTACAACTTTAGTCAAAGATAAATGCAGCTAAAACACTGATTTCATGATTTTAAGGCCAAAATGTAAATTTCCCCTGGCGTGGGGAGAAATAAAGAACTTATCTATCTATCTATCTATCTATCTATCTATCTATCTATCTATCTATCTATCCATCTATCTATCTATCTATCTATCTATCTATCTATCTATCTATCTATCTATCTATCTATCTATCTATGTATCTATGTATCTATCTATGTATCTATGTATCTATCTATCTATCTATCTATCTATCTATCTATCTATCTATCTATCTATGTATCTATCTATCTATCTATCTATCTATCTATCTATAGTCTATCTATCTATCTATCTATCTATCTATCTATCTATCTATCTATCTATGTATCTATGTATCTATCTATGTATCTATGTATCTATCTATCTATCTATCTATCTATCTATCTATCTATCTATCTATGTATCTATCTATGTATCTATGTATCTATCTATCTATCTATCTATCTATCTATCTATCTATCTATCTATCTATCTATCTATCTATAGTCTATCTATCTATCTATCTATCTATCTATCTATCTATCTATCTATCTATCTATCTATCTATCTATCTATCTAAAATCATGATTATAATCACAAAATCATGATATTGATCCACAGTTATGATTTTCTCACCGTCAAACTAAAAAAATGTGTTTAATCTAAAATAAATATAACACAAAAATCAACAAAGTATTAATTTAATGCTAATTTATTGATTAAAATCCCACACATTACCTTTAAAGTCATGATCTGGACCCAAATCATGATTTAAAAACCAAAATCATGGGTTTAATTTTACAATAAAACTAAAAATTTGGTGTTTTATCTAAAAAAAACAACATTTTACCTAAAATCATTAATTGTTATTTTAACTCCAATTGAATGATTTAATCATCAAACTATGATTTTAGTGTTATGATCTAAACCCCAAATCATGACTGCAATCAAAATGAACACATGATTTCACCCTAAAATCATCCACTACATTAGTTCAAACTTATTTTAACGATTTAACCCCAAAATCTGACTTTAATCTCAGAATTAAACTCCAAACTTTGACTTTAATTTAAAATAAATTCTTTAATTTACCCTCAAATCAACAAAATTATTATTTTAACCCTAAAAAATAAACACTGATTTCATGATTTTAAACCCTAAATCATGATTTTAATCCACAATAATAAAAATTATGTGATTAATCAGAAACAAATGCAGGATTTTATCCTAAAATAATGAATTATTATGAATTTAGTTTAATGATTTAATGATGATTAATCAACATGATTTTACTGTAAATCACTAATTGCTGATTTACACCAATTCACTGTTTCAGAAAACATTTGATCAGATGGAAACATAGACGTTTGTTTGTTTGTTTGTTTGTTTGCTTGTTTGTTTGTTTGATTGTTTAAAACCCTGATGTTGCCGTTGGATAATCCTGAAAGATTAAAGCTCAGAGTCACGGATCAGATCAGCCTGATTGGTTCCACTGGTTCCACTGGTTCTACTGGTCATCGTGGTTCCACTGGTCCCACTGGTTCCACTGGTTCCACTGGCTCCACTGGTTCCACTGGTTCTACTGGTTCCACTGGTTCTACTGGTTCCAATGGTTCTATTGGCTCCACTGGTTCCACTGGTTTTACTGGTTCCACTGGTTCTACTGGTCATCGTGGTCCCACTGGTTCTACTGGTCCCACTGGTTCCACTGGTTCTATTGGTTCGACTGGTGCCACTGGTTTCACTGGTTCTACTGGCTCCACTGGTTCCACTGGTTCTACTGGTCATCGTGGTTCTACTGGTTCCACTGGTTCTATTGGCTCCACTGGTTCCACTGGTTCTACTGGTTCCACTGGTTCCACTGGTTCTACTGGCTCCACTGGTTCCACTGGTTCTACTGGTCATCGTGGTTCTACTGGTTCCACTGGTTCTATTGGTTCGACTGGTGCCACTGGTTCCACTGATTCTACTGGTTCTACTGGTCATCATGGTTCCACTGGTTCTATTGGCTCCACTGGTTCCACTGGTTCTACTGGTTACACTGGTTCCATTGGTCATCGTGGTTCCACTGGTCCCACTGGTTCCACTGGTTCTACTGGCTCCACTGGTTCCACTGGTTCCACTGGTCATACTGGTCCCACTGGTCATACTGGTCCCACTGGTTCCACTGGCTCCACTGGTTCCACTGGTTCTACTGGTTCCACTGGTCCCACTGGTCATACTGGGTCCACTGGTTCCACTGGTCCTATTGTTTCCACTGGTTCCACTGGCTCCACTGGTTCTACTGGTTCTATTGGCTCCACTGGTTCCACTGGTTCTACTGGTGACACTGGTTCCACTGGTTCCACTGGTCATACTGGTCCCACTGGTTCTACTGGCTCCACTGGTTCCACTGGTCCACTGGTTCTACTGGTCATCGTGGTTCCACTGGTTCTACTGGTTCCACTGGTCCTATTGTTTCCACTGGTTCCACTGGTTCTACTGGTCATCGTGGTTCCACTGGTTCTACTGGCTCCACTGGTGCCACTGGTTCCACTGCCTCCACTGGTTCCACTGGTTCTACTGGTTCCACTGGTTCCACTGGTCCTACTGGTTCCACTGGTTCCACTGGT